>CM049596.1:7638921-7993921 GCA_026979955.1 Megalurothrips usitatus
CCGCGTTTGCTCCCTCCCTCCCTCCCTCCCTCCCTCCCTCCTCCTCCCTCCCTCCCTCCCCGGGCAGGCAGGCAGCGGCCGGGCAAACATCGTCGCTCCACCGAAAGCGTGCCGTGTATGGGCGGAACGTCTCCCTCATCGCAGAACTACCACCGCACACCCCATCACAGCGTTTGACAACATTTCTCCTTTCGCCGCCGCCAGGCCGCGCACATAGCAACCAGCACAGCAAAAACGCCGAGCCAGAAACCCTAGCCGCAGCACCCGGCCGTGGCCCCGGCCCACCCCGGCCGTGGCGGCCGCCGCCGGACTCCGGTTACACGGCGACCACCTCCAAGACCGGGCCCGGGGCGTGGGGGCCGGGCAGCGCGCGCCGAGGCACGCCGCGCCAGGATGGGGGCTTTGATGATGGCGGAGGTGATAATGAGGGCATAACGTCCACGCGCACCGCGCCTCGGCCCCCCCCCCCCCCCACGGCGCTACCGCCGACCGCCACTCCTTCCTACTTTTATTTTCCCCCGCGGGGCGCGCAGCAGAGTGGCCGAGCCTAACCTAACCCTGTCCGTGTGGCAGGATATCATTATACGGGGTTTTACGGCCAGCTACCTTATCTCAGCCCCACCGAGACCGGGTCCCGCTCGGGGCCGCGGCGGAGGGGCCACGGCGGGGCCACAGAGGGGCCGTGGGGGGGGGGGGGGGGGTCGCCGCAGAGGGGGCGGGGAGCCAGGGTTCTGACGTCAGCCGGAGCTACCTGACCGGCATGGCAAGGCGAGAGGGGCGGTGGAAGGGGGCGCAGTCAGGGAGCTGGAGGGGGGGGGGGGGAGGGGCCGCCATTCATGGGCACGCCTGGGAAAGAGATACGTACACCTTACCCCGGGCGGAGCAGAGACCAAGTCTGGGGGTGGGAGGGAGACCGCGGGTGGGGGAGAGACAGACGGACGGGCAAGAGAGCGAGAGAGACAGAGTGATAAGGGATCGAGGGGAGGGAAGGGGAGGGAGCGGCTGTCCTTCCCGCGCACATGAATGGGGCCGCGGCCCCGCCGGCCCCGCCGCGCCACGCTACACGCCCTCCACTCCGGTTCCGGGCCGCCGCGGGCCGCCGCGGGCGCAGCCATGTCGGGCTCCATTCACATAGAGTCGCACACTGCACCCGCCCTGCAGGCACCGCGGGCGGGGCCGCGCCGCCACACGCCGCGGCCTCAACCCGAACGGGTGAGGGTGCCGTCAACCCGCATGCAGCAGAAAAAAAAACAAGAAAACAACGCAAACAAACCCGAATTGCAGATAGAGGGAAGGGGCGCACGAAAAATCCGCACAGTGTAACACAAAAGCAGACCAAAGTGTGCAGAACCACGAGCTCGGGGTTTTCGCTGTAGACTCTTAGGCAAAAAAATAAAAACGCAATTGCAACATTTTCCATGGTTGCGTACATGACGAAAAGGATTCGTGAAAATTAGGCCGTTTGGTTAGAAATTTGGGTTTTGAGACAACCGCAGCTGAGGGCAGGTAGCAGGTTGGGCGGCCACTCACTGCGCCTCTGCGGCCCTCTCGCTTAGCGGCGGGGACGGGGAGGGGGGGGGGGGACACCTGACCCCGACACCTGACACGCCCCGCCCGCCCCTGATTGAGGACCCCCCCGCCAGACCTCGGCCGCCGGCTCCCCGTTACAAAAGCAGCGCACCCTGTTCGCCCTCTTCACCTTGTGCACCTTGTTCAGCGGCGCGCGGCTCGCGCGGCTCGCACGGCCACTCCGGGGCCGAGCGGACGGGCCCCCGTCGTGCGACGCGCAGGGTACGTCGCCATCGGGGAGGGGCAACATCATCGCCGCCTTACGGGACGTGACCGCCGTCAGCGGGGACACCCCCCCCCCCCCCTTATCCGGGGGGGCCTTACAGCAGGCCGAGACCGGCATACGAACACGTGCTCGGGCGCATCAGCTCCGCGGGGGGCCACGCAGGGGGTCCGAGGGGCGATAAAGAGGGCCCCGTCCGCGACATCCCGGTCGGCCGCGTGCGCGCATAAAAAAGACAAAAAGGCGCCATACTACATTGTCCTCGGGCCGCGGCGGAGCAGGCGGAGGCCCCCCCCCCCCCCCCCCCGGCGGCGACAAGACGCACGCCTCCCGGCCGTGCGGGGACGCGGGGCGGCGCCGCGAGTTAAAACCCTCTCGAGTGTGTGCGGGGGGGGGGGGGGGCAGCCAAGTGTGGGCGGCGCCAATACCCGGGCGATGATGTCGGCGCGGGGCGGCGGGGGCGTGCAATACCGCAACCGGTTCGTTAGATCAGCCACCTGTGAAGGTCAGAGGGCAGCGGCGGGGCCCGGAGGGAGGCCGGGCGGCAGGCGGGCGGCAGGCGGGGGCGAGAGAATCTCCAGGGCAACCCAAACCAACACGACGCGACAGGAAGGGAGCTTCACGGGCCGACCCCGCGCCGCCCCCGCAGAGTCAGGCCAGCGAAATCAGAAAATCAACTCCCCCTCCACCATCACTCTCTCCCCCTCTGCCATGCACAATTTCTCTCTCCCTCAGTACGCATTTTAAAAGAGGTACAGCCGCCAACGCGAGCACCGCCACCTACGTTTCGTGGAGAGAGAGAGAGAGAGAGAGAGAGAGAGAGAGAGAGAGAGAGAGAGAGAGAGAGAGGGAAAGGAGGGTGGGAAAGGAGGGTGGGAAAGAGGGAGAGAGATGGGCGGACAGACCGACAGAGAGGAGGTAGAGCGAAGCGGTGACTCTCGTCACAGCCTGCTGGGTTCGCGAAGGAAGAGCGGAAGTGGAAGGGGGCGGCGGTTCCGGTTCCTTCAAACACGTTCCTCGTTCGCTCGTTCGTACGGGCGCCGCAGCCAACTTCAGGGGGCGGCTGGTACGCGGAAAAGGGTTGGCCGACGCGGAAGTGACAAAGCAGCGCAGCGGCAGAGAGAGAGACAGACAGAGAGAGAGAGACAGACAGACAGAGAGGGGGTGAGTGAGAAAAGATATCGTCTCTCACCTCGGAGCTGCGTGCCCTCCTATATTCTTGGGGAGGAGAGAGGGGTAGCCGAAAATATTGCGAGGCTTGCGGAGGAGGCCGGCAGGGCAGGACCGGGGGGTCGTGACCTGGTTATGACCCCCACCCCCACCACTACCCCTACCCCCGCAGCGTACCTCACCTGTGAGGCTCATTCCGAGTGCCTCTTCGTCGCCATCTCTCTCGCACTCTCGAGCGCAGCGCATCGGCGCGACTGCAGAAGAGAGAGGGAGGGACGGAGAGAGAGCTGTTTACGAACGCAACTCCTCGGAATCAGACGACCCCCGTCGTGCGCGTGGGGCTCTGCCGCAGACTCGGCACAGACGCGCTAGCCAGCAGAGAGAGAGAGAGAGAAGGAGAGAGGAGAGGGAGAGAGAAGGAGAGAGGAGAAGGAAAGGGGAAGGAGAGAGGAGAAGAAGAGAGAAGGAGAGAGAAGGAGAGAGAAGCAGCGAGAGGAGAGGAGAGAGAGAGAAGAGAGAAGAAGAGAGAGAGAGAGAGAAGAGAGAGAAGAGAGAGGAGACAGAGGAGAGAGAGTGAAGGAGAGAGAGAAGGAGAGTTTGGGCTACAATGTTTAGCCGATGACGGAGCGAGAGGACGCGATGAGGAGGGGAGGGGGAGGGGGAGGAGGAGGAGGAGGGGGAGGGGGAGGAGGGGGAGGGGGGAGGAGGAGGAGGAGGAGGAGGAGGAGGGAGGTAGAAAAGTTTGTCAGCCGCCGCCGTGCTGCGCTGTGCTCGCAGAGTGCGGCGGAGGTCGCCCGCCCGCACCGCCCCCGAACCACCGCCGCCGCCGCCGCTGCGGCCGTCAATAAATCGACGAAAACTTGCCATGTCGCTGAGCCGCATGTCGTGCCGGGCACCGGAACACAGCCGGAGGAGCGGCGGCGGGAAGAGGAAACAGGCGAGCGGGACAGGGTGGCGGGGCGGGGGGGGGGGGGGGGGGGGGCACGGCGAGCGCCACATGAAAACATCTCGCTTTTTATTCTTTTTTTTTAAAGACGCGGTTTTAAAAAGAGCCCCCGAGGGTGGACAATGTTTTTATACCCGCTCCCGCGGCTCCCTCCCGTATCCGCGCGGACAAACACAGCCAGCGGCCAGGGTCTGCCAGGGTTCGGGTGGGCCGCCACGCATAATCATACCCCCTCCCCCTCCCCCTCCCCCCCAGCAGAGCGGGGCACAGGCTGACGGCCAAATCTGCATCCGACAACTCTCCAAATAAGAGGGGGAGAGGCGGCGGCGTTACTTTGGCAATGCCGTCGAGGTAGGCGGGTACCTGCGCGGGGAGGGGTGGGGCGGGCGTGTGTGGGCGGGAGGGCAGAGTCGGAGACGCCATCCGGGTGAATACAGAATGAGGTGCCACACGGTATGAGGGAGCGGGTGAGAGGACGGCGAGAGGAGAGGGAGAGGGACGGGGAGAGACAGAGAAACGGAGGAAGAGAGAGAGGGAGAGAGAGAGGGAGAGAGAGAGAGGAGAGAGAGAGAGGGAGAGAGAGAGAGGAGAGAGAGAGAGGAAGAGAGAGAGGGAGAGACAGGACGAGAGCAGTGGTCCGCGTCCGGCCCCAAGCCAGAGAGTTTGTTTCCCCGACCCTCCTTCTTACACCTCCCGGCTGCTGCTGCTGCTGCCGCCGCTACCCGCTTGCCCATGGTTGGCCAGCATTGCTGGTGGTCTCGCCCATGCTCCACTTCAGTCGTAAAAGAGGAGGGAGGGGGGGGGGGCGAGCAGAAGCAAGGAAGGAGATGACTTGGGGTGGGAGAGAGAGAGGGAGAGAGAGAGGGAGGGGGGTGGTGAGCAAGTAAAAAAGACATTGGCGGACGCCCACGCAAACAGTACAATGCGGTGGAAGGGGAGGGGGGTGGGGGAGCACATCCGGGACGGACGGACGTAGCGCGGACGCCTCGCCGCGCGATGACTTTACGAGCCGCCAATGACAACGGGTCCGTCGAGAGGCACCACCCCTTCGCCCCCTGCGGCGCCGACAACACCATGCAAACATGTAGTTTTTCCCGGGGAGGGGGGGGGGGCTGCAAATGCCACCGCAATAACATGCACGCTGCGGGGGGTCCACACACACACACACACACACACACACACACACACACACACACACACACTTCAGCGGGAGGTGGGGGGAGGGCTGGGGGGGACGTCCCATCCTCTCGGGGCATTACACAGTGGCCTGTAACCAGGCGCGGGCTACCGCTGCTGCTGCCGCCGCACCGACCACCCCCCCCCCCCACCCTATCTCTCCCTTCCTCTCCCTCCCTCCCTCCCTCCCTCCCTCCCTCCCTCCCTCCCTCCCTCCCTCCCTCGGCTCCCGTCCTCGCAGAGGTCATCGCCGTCCGACAACAGAGCTCTCGGCCAGAGTAAGCGCGCACACACACACACACACACGCACACGCGCGCGCACTAATGTGCTGCCAGGCCACGCTGCGGACCTTAGGTCCGTGGGAGACGCCGGGCCGCGGCAGGTGGCGCCACCTCCCGGCGCCGCGCCCAAACCAAAATGTTTATGCCCTCCCCCTCCTCGCAGGTCCCCGGGGGGGCTGGAGGGGGGGCTGGAGGGGGGGCTGGAGGGGGGGCTGGAGGGGGGGCTGGAGGGGGGGCTGGAGGGGGCGCTGCGGGGGGTCTCAACGGCGCGGGGACGACCCTAGCGGCAGCGGCAGCAGCCAACCAGCACCGCGCCGCCGAAGAGGGAGCGACATTAAAGTTGAAACGCCGAACGCACTCATAGTTTAGTCCGGTGGCTTATAAGGGGCGACTTTCGCGTCGCGTGCTGCGGCGCGATTCCCGGCGGACCGCGGCGGACCACGGCGGGGCACCGCGGGCCGCGTAGCAGCGCCAGAGTAGCGGCGTCGCTACCTCGGGCTCGGGGCGGGCCGCTGCCGGGGGGTAGGTCCACACGGCCCGGGCGGAGCGCTACCCCCATCCGCTGGGAGAGGGGGAGGGAGACAGAGAGATGGGGCCCCCCAAAGACCAAGGTTCAAGTTGTCTCGGCGGTGTGCAGCACAAAATTGAGAGCTTGCTACGCCGCCGCCGCCGTCTCTCTCTCTCTCTCTCTCTCTCTCTCTCTCTCTCTCTCTCTCTCGGCGCGGCGCTGCACCGAACCCTTCCCCTCCTCGCCCTACCCACGCCGATAAGGTCAAGTTTGTTACGGGGTTTGCAAACTACTCGCCGGCTTCCCCTCCGAGCCTAACTCGGCGAGCCGCCGGCGCTGCGACCGTCGGCCGCAGGGCGGGGCCCCGCTGGGCAGAGCTGACGAGACTCACCCGGCCAGCAGGATGTAGAGGATGATGCCCAGCGACCAGATGTCGCAGGCCTCGTCGTAGCCCTGCCGCTTCAGCACCTCGGGCGCCACGAAGTTGGCCGTGTAGCAGGGCGTCATCAGGAGCCCATTCTCGGCGCGGAGCTGCTTGGCGAAGCCGAAGTCGCTCACCCGCAGCGACTCGGGCTGCATGTCCTCCGACTCGTACAGGATGTTGGACGGCTTCAGGTCGCGGTGCACCACCTGCACAGCCGAGCGTAGGCGATCGCACTCACGTCCACACGCACACACACATGACTGGAAGGGAGGGAGGGAAAATCCAGAAAGCACCTCTTCGCACCTCCGCCCGATGATTAGGAGCTCTCAGTAGTTTACAATTTCTAAGGGGTTTACTATGGATAGTAAGAGAGAGAGAGAGAGAGAGAGAGAGAGAGAGAGCGAGAGACGCTCACCCCATTCTGGTGGAGATACTGGATAGCGCCGACAAGTGTGTTGAGCACTGCGGCAGCCTCCCTCTCGGAGAAGACTTTCAGTCCGATGATGCGGTCGACCAGCTCCCCGCCGCGCATCAACTCCATCACTAGATAGACGGAGCGCTCGTCTTCGTACACCTGCGAGACGAGGACAGTGTGAGATGCGGCGCCACTCTCAGGGAACGCAAGGTCAGACTGTTGCCCTGCTACTTACGTCTCTTAGGGTAATAATGTTCGGGTGTTGTCCGTATCTCAATAAAATTTCTATTTCTTCCTGGCAGTCCCGTTTTGATTTATCTATGACCTAAACATACAAATCGAAATTTTAGTCAAATACAGTTCAGCACGAGAAAATTTTGGATCATCGGAATTTACACGAAATTGTACCTTAACTGCATATTCCTGGCGGGATGTTCTGTGAACACACAGCCGGCATACAGAGAAACTGCCACGTCCGATTTCCTCCCTTAGCTCATACTCATCAGTCACCGAATTTCTTTTAACATACATTAATTGCTGTAACAGAGAGAAAAGTCTGTCAACGTCTGATTTCTGGAAGGAGAACTGTTTTTCATGGAAGAAGAACAGTCTCGCAATACACTTACTTTTGAAATTGACTCTATGGTCCTTTCAGGGACAGTTTGATCATCTAGTAAACATGGAGCAACAAAACTGAACCCACGAAATAGTTCATGAGCGGTTGCACTTGGAGGTAATCCGGGTGAATCTAAAACCACGAGAAGAGGAAAGAGCAATTAAAGGTTCACACTTCCAGCATGAATACCGCTAAGAGCAAAAGAGAGGGAAGACCAACCTTTCGGAGTTTTAGAGGTAAATTCACTATCGAAGTATCTAGCATCTTCGGCTCTGCAGACAGCAGGCTTAAAAGGAGGTTGAATTTCTTTTCTTGCTAGTTTGTCCCAGTCAATAGTGGCAAAGAAGGAATGGGATTTCATTTCGCATATCCCATCGGGCCCTAAAGTGTGTAGTAAAACAATTATTTAGTTCACATATTTGGAAGATCCAAATGTAAAATGTCTCTGAAATCTCTGAAATTTAAAAAATGAAATGTTATCAAATAACAAACCTGCACCAAGTCTGTTCGCTGGATTTCTCTTGAAAAGTACCCGTAACAATGACTGAGCTTCCTCTGACAAAAACTGTGGCATCCCTAATTTAGCTTTCAAAATTTGAGTCATTGTCTCCTTTCGATTAGGACCTTGGAAGGGCAATGACCCAGTGAGCATTTCGAACTGAAAAAATATATAACGATTAAAGCAGACCTTTCATTTTTAGAACAAATTTGTGAAGATTTTTGCAGCAGAACTCACCATTACTACACCAAATGACCACCAATCAGCAGCAAAAGAATGTCCCTTGCGATTCACTACCTCAGGAGCCATATACTCAACTGTCCCGCAGAAGGAGTAAGTCTTCTGATCGTCAAGGGGCTGCTTGCTTAGACCAAAATCTGTTAAAGAAATGTGGCCTTCTGAATCCAAAAGGATGCTGCAAAGATTGAGAAAGATTTAAAATTTAAATGCCACCACACATAAAATCAAAACACTTATATAATATCTAAATCTGCACATACTTCTCTGGTTTGAGATCACGATAAATTATTCCTAAGCTGTGTATGTGATCTAGCGCCAGCGCCAGTTCAGCTAGGTAGAACTTTACATCTTCCTCTGTAAACATGACCTGTGAAATAGATCGTATTAAGAAAACCAAACATTTTACCGCAGAAGAATTAATACCCATTCATACAAACCTCTTTTGATAACCTTGTGAATAGATCACCGCCTCTCAGGAAATCCAATATTAAATACAATTTGCCCTCAGTTTGGAAAGCATAATGTAGTCTAACAATGAATGGATGCCGCACATCAACAAGAATGTTGCGCTCCATCTTTGTCCGAACACGGTCCCGGACTGCATTTTTAAAAAAGGCACAAAATGGTATTAGTGGAACTACTGTTACCCATAACAAGCAATAAAGCCTGGCGAAAGCACATGGTGCCATCAGAACACTTACTTTTCAAGGTGGCCTTTTTTAGCACTTTCATGGCGTATAGGGTGCCGGCGTCCTTCCCGACCACCTTACGGACGAGGAACACCTGAAAAGGACACGAGCCGCCATGAAACCACGATCACCGCGGGAGCAGGGCGGAGCAGGGTGGGCAGGGCACATCAGGAGCCTTACCTTGCCGAAGGACCCCTGGCCCAGCACTTTGAGCAGCTCGAACTGGGAGGGGTCGGCCTTGTCGTGGCCTTCCCGCACCACCTCGCCCAGCTCGATCTCGTGGGTCTCGGAGCCCGGGCGCGACAGCATGTCCACGGCCTGGCCGTCGCCATCGCCTACAAGACCGTGTACGTTCCCCTTGTCACCGCGGTGCTGCCAACAAACGCAAAGTACTTTACTATACGCGTTAAGATGGATGAGGAAAAAAAATCGAACACTTTCAACCAATTCGTGATCTCTAAAAAATAATAAAAAGATCTGGGGTGAGATTTTAAGAGTCAAAAGGCGTTACAAAGCGATGAAAAATAAAGATTATTTCGAGGCACTAACTCAGACAGTTCAAATGCAGCGAGAAGGGGAAAAGAAGAGAGGTGGAGGGAAGGGGCGGACAGACATGAAGGAGTGAACCGATATCGAGGCAAGTCAAACACTTCGCGGTAACTCCAGCAGGATAGGGACACCGTAAACTTGACATTTGGCTCGATCAGGCCCGGCACTCCAGCAGCCGCTCCAGCCTGCCCCAGCGCTCCAGCACCACGGGAGCCGGCCGCCAAAACAAGCAAACGAACCGATTTGCATCGAAGACCGTGCTGAAACGGGTGGAGCGAGGCCCCAGCGGGGGCCCTTTGGAGCCCCCCCGGGGGGTCCGCGCCTTAACCTAACCGAAGCCCCGCCGCCATCCCGACCAGCCGTTCCAATTTCAATCGAGTTTCCAAATGGACTGCGAATACTAAAGCGGAGCCGCCCCCGCGTCGATGGGGGATTGGCGGCCCCTCGTGGGGCTCACTCTGCCAATCCACACACGCGGGCGAGAGAGAGAGAGGGGGGGGGGAGAAAGAGTGGGAGAGAGGGAGAGCAAGGGAGGAGTACCAAAAGAGAGGCAGCGAGAGCAAACGAGCGTGTGTGAGAGAAAGCGATATCCTTTCTGTGGACTTCAAAAACAAACCACCAACAAACTGAACTAGCCATTAACGGCCACCGCCGCATCCGCCCCCTCCCCCTCTCCCTCCCCCCCCCCCCCCCCTCTCTCTCTCTCTCTCTCTCTGGCACAGCATTGGGAGGGGAGACGAAGGGAGTCGCCTCTTAGCAGAGGAAGGAAAGAAGAGAGGGGTATGTGAGGGAGGGAGAGGGTGCGAGCTGTCAGAATGGGCCGAGGAAGAGGCAGGCGCTAGCGGGGGCGGGGAAAGAGTGTCACGCAAGAGAGAAAGGGGCGGGGGAGCTTCTGGGGATGGTGGGCTTCGGACAACGGCGGTGGCGACGGGCGGGGTCGGCGACAACAGAGCCGCAGCGCTGCCGAGGGAGGTCAGTACACCTGGGCAGCGCCAAGAGCACGCACCAAAAAAAAAAAACAACGCGGCGTGACGTTGATTCCGTTCTCTCATTTTGAAATGTAAAATACAGTGCGGTAGGGAGTATTGACACGGCGGCTGGCCCGGCCCGGCCCCGGGAGAATTAGAAATGAGCCGCGTGCCCGCAGCGGACGGCAAGCCGGGGACCCTCCGAATTTCGTTTGACGCTCAACTGGACATGATGCGGAGCGGGCGTGTGTGCACGACAGCGAGGCGTTCCGGAATCGGCCGCGCACAGTAAAAGTGTCCGCGTTGGATCCGTCGGCAGAGCTCGGACCCGAGGCCCTCACAGGCCGTCACGGGCCGTCACGGGCCGTCACAAACCGTCACGGGCCGTCACAAACCGTCACGGGCCGTCACGGGCCAACACACAGTGCGTCCCACGCAGGGGTGCACACACAAGGCGCCGACAGCCGCCGTGGACGGCTGATGAAAATAGGAGACAAAAAGAGAAGAGAGACGGAGAGAGAAGGAGGGAGGCAACTGCTTCATTCTTTTAAGTTGGCGTCGTCGTCGGCGAAAAGAAAAAGCAGGAGAGAGAAATTGAGACACGGTGAGACCAATAGTGGGATTGGGGAGGGGGGGGGGAGCAAGTGAGAAAGCAAAAAAGTGAGCGGGCGGGGTGGGAGAGGGAAAGAGAGGGGGAATAGGGGGCGTGGAGGTTGGGGCGAGAGAGAGAGACAGAGGGCGGGGGGAGGGGATGAAATGGAGAGAGCGTGACTCGAGGCCCCCCCGGGGGGTGCAGGTTCGCGCGGGATCAACGGCCGCCTCGCCCTCGCCCCCCACGCGCCTCCCGCCGTGCCCTCCCCCGCGGCTAACCCCACCGCGACCTGTTGCCCGGCATGTACGGCGTGCGCGCGGCACGGCGCGGCGCGGCGCGAGCCCTCACCACCCTCACCTTCGACAGGAGCTTCCTCATGGAGCGGACGCACCTCCGCACCCACAGCGCGCCGCCGGCCGTGTTCCTCATGGTCGTCCTGGCACGCTGACACCACCGCCTCCGCCGCCTCCTCCTCCTCCCCCTAGCGCACTGACCGCCGCACTACACACGCGGGTCAAACAACTCGCTCACTTTCGCCGCACACCGTCACACACACACACACACACGGCGCACATGTGTGTCCGCCGGGTACAGCTGTCGTCGCGGGACTGACACAACACTGCTCTGGGCGTCACGGCCCCGCCTGCCGCGCCCCCCCCCCCTCCCCTCCCCACTATGCCGCCGCAAAGGCGTTCAGTTTTTGTTTCTTTCTTTTTCGGAAGCCCGTCGCGTCGCGCGCCGCGAGACAGCAGGCCCGATGCCATCCCGCGTCATACGGAGAGAGAGAGAGAAGGAAGGAGGGAGGGAGGGAGGGAGGGAGGGAGGGAGGGAGGGAGGGAGGGAGGGAGGGAGGGAGGGAGGGCGGGAGCGTTGTATTGGGATCGAATCCGATAGGATCAGTGTAGCAGCAGGTCACAGATAACCCTTACCCTACTCTACACACACGCGCACACCCACACCCACCCACTCTCTCACTCTCTCCGTCTCCCCCCCCCCCCCCCCTCTCTCTCTCTCTCTCACACACACACACACACACACACACGACGTCACATCTTCCTGGTCGCGCGAGTAGGATCCGGAACCCGAAACACCTTAGTCACGGGCCCGGCCGGCGCGGCACCCGCGACACATAGCCGCCGGCACCGCGGACACAGGTGCCAATGAGTGCACACGCCTCACACCCGCTACTGTACATACTTCGTGGGGGGTCGGCACCTGCTGACCGTCACCCACCGCCAAGTGCAGGTAAATAAAAAATAAACAAAACTATCATTTATCCATCAAGTATGGAAACGACCACGACGGACGCACTGAACGAGCTTTTAGTTACGCTACGCCGTAAAGTTTGATAGAAAGACGCGGCGCAGTGTTTATTTCGCTGCGGGCCACTGACTGCTGCCCCCCCCCCCTCCCCGCCCGAACTCACTGAGAGCGCGTGGCTTTACCAGTCCGGCCCGGCTGCGGGACGGGGGAAGGGGGGGGGGGGGTGCGGACTACGAACCGGTACAAACACACCAGCAATTATTTGCGTGTCCTTGGAGTCACGGCCTGGCAATAACAAACGGCTACGACGACGCACAGCGCAGGAGAAGAGAGGAAAAACTCTGCTCGTCGTTGGACAGAGCGGGACAGAGTTGAACAGAGTGGGACAGAGTGGGACAGAGTCACGCCGGGCCTGAAACCCACGCCGCCCGATAACGCGGCAGGTCTCGAGGCGGCGACGGCTCGCGCCGCGCCGGGAAATACAGTTTTATAAAAATGACGACACGGGGGGGAAACTACTATACGTTAATTTTAGAGAGAAATAAAAAGAAAATGGAATGAGAAACCGCGGCGGCGGCGGCGGCTGCGGGAGAGGAAAGCGAAGATGCGCGTAGATAGGCACGGGCCAGCGGCGGCGCTGATTGGCTAACGGGAGGAATAATCCGCTCTGACACAATCTGCGGCTCTGCGGCAGCGGGTGGGAGAGAGATGGCGCCCTTCCTCTTCCTCTTCCACGGGGCAGACGAAGACGCCACACGATACTTGGTGGTGCACCTTTCCTCTTCCTCAGAGAAGAGGAAGACCTTCGCGGGGGGTGACTCCGTCTGAGGCCGCGTACCGAGTGCTGCCAATGCCCTCCTCCTCCAGCACCCCCCCCCCCCCCAAAAAAAAAAAGAAAAAAATTCTTCCGGAGGCTCTTGGTGGCGAAGGGTGCCCCTTTCGATCACCGTCCCAGTCCCCCGCCGTCCACCCGAGCGCGCATGGAGACCAGCCGGCAGCCGCTACAGCGAACCGCCACACCTGCAGGCTCCGCAGGCTCGTCCATCCGTATCTCTCTCTGTGTCTGTCTCTCTCTGCCTCTGCCTCTCTCTGTCTCTCTCTGTCTCTCTCTGTCTGTCTGTCTCTCTCTCTGTCTGTCTGTCTCTCTCTCTCTCTGTCTGTCTGTCTCTCTCTCCCTCTCTCTCTCTCTCTCTCGACGACAACCAGAGCCCGCGGCCGGCCACGCCCGACCGCAGCCGTTCCGCCACGCTGCCAGACTCAGCAAGTGCGGTTATTTTTTTTTTATTTAACCGCCCTGTGCGTACCCACGTAAAAGGTTATTGCTATCGATCTACATGCGCCCCCTCCCTCCCTCTGTCTGTCTCTCTCCCTCTGTCTATCTCTCTCCCTCTGTCTATCTCTCTATCTCTCTCTCTCCCAAACAGCGGTGTGCGCGGCGGTACCTGCTCCTGCGGTCAAGGACCAACCCCAACAGATGTGCGCCACTAATGAGTAAATGGCGTCGCCAATCAGGCGGCCGACCCGCAGCCACGTGCCCCAGGGGCAGGGGTTGGGGGGGGGGGGGTCGCAGGGGAGCCCAACACGCGCGCGCGCACGCACAGTGGCACTCGCCGTGCAAAAGCGCGTCGTATTCACCAAAAATATACAACTGATAAACTTACTTAAAAATTCATCTTTTTTCCTATGAACATCATTTTAAAAAAAATTGGTACAATTTTCTGTGCATTCTTCTTTTTTAATTCAATCATTCTCCTTGGCCGTCCCCGCGGCGTCCGCAGGCGGGGACGCCGTGCCGGGTAGGCCACCGCGCGGCCTCCGACGCACGCGCGGCGGGCGGGCGGCCCACCCCGCCGCCCGCAGGCGCTCGGCCGGCGGCGGCGGCGGAGCCGTGGCAGACCCCTGGCGGCGTCCTCCCCCCCCCCTCCCCCTCCCCGTGCTAATTAGATCCGACGGGGGAGGGGAGGGGGAGGGAGGGGGGCTTGTGGAGCGCGGCGGCCTCCGGCTGTGTCGCGGCATCCGGCCAGTGTATTGACAACACATTCAAAGTTGTGACACTCCATCTATCCGAGGCGAGCAGCAGCAGCAGCGGGAGGAGAGCAGAGTGAAATCGGAGGAAGGGAGGGAAAGAGGAGGGGGAGGGGGGGGGGGCAGGGCGAGGACCAAGGACACAAAGGACTGGCGGAGGACGAACACCGGACGGGGAGACGCACACGACAGACTGCCAGAGAGGGACAGAGAAGAAAAGCTCGCACAAAGGGGAGGGGGGAGGGGTGCGTGAGAGACAAGGACAGCGAGGACCAAGGCAGAGAGGGTGGAAGGGGGGGGGGGGCGTGTCACCTCATGGAGTGCGCTCGGCGTCGGCGCGGCGTACAGACCCCCGAGTGGAGAGGGGGGGGGGGGGAGGTTCAACTACAGTCGTGCACATCGACCCGGCGGCGGCTCCGGGCGAGCGGCTCACCGCGCCGAATCGATGGCTGCCGGATAAACGCGGGGCGCCGCACAAAAAATAAAATAAAATGAACTCAATAAACTCCACCGCCGCCGCGCACCCCGGGGGCCTCCAGGGGGGCTCCAAGGGGGGGGGAGGAAATGTGGCTTTCATTAATTAACACCAGGGGCGTGCGCGCGTACGCACTCCAGCTCCAGCGAGAGTCCGGCTGACAGGCAGGCGGGAGGGGTGTGAAACTTGGCAGGGCGCCGCCGGGCGGGCAGGTGCAAGGCGAAGGGGCGGCCCGGGGTGGGGGGGGGGGGAGCAACAAGTAGTCACGGAGGAGTTGACGAGGCGGGCGGGCGGGCAGGCAGGCGGCTCCGGGCCGTGACGTCACGGCGTGAGCCTCATTAGAACGTCGTCAAGGCGAGAGCAGCGCGAGGAACACAGGGGCGTCGCGAGGGCGGGGAAAGGGAGAGGGAAGAAAGAAAGAAAGAGACAGCGAGGGAGCGGCGCGGTATTTGAACACGGGGCCTCCGCCGCGGCACGCGTGCATGCAGGCCCGGCGGCACCCCGTCCCCGCCACGGCAGGACACGGCACGGCGGCCTCGCTGCCAGTCTCTGTCCAATCTCCCTGTCTAACCGCGACCCTCAGGAAAGTCGGCCCCGGCCGCCCGCCCCCATTCCCCGCCAGGGGCCCGCCAGGGGCGCGAGGGCAAACAACAGAGGCAGGAATAGAGGGAAATGAAATCCTGATATCGCGGGCCGCGGCCGCGGGGCCGGTGCAGGCGACCGGGGAGGCGGGCGGCGGCTCCGAGCTGTCCGCATACTACCTAACGCTACCCGTTTCCCTCACTATCACTCTCACCTTCTCTCACACACTTTCTCCCTCTCTCGCGCTCTCCCTCTCTCACACACTGTCTGTCTATCTGCCTGTCAGTCTGTCACTCTCTTTCCGAGCATAAGGTGCGACAAGGACAGACCGACGGGACAGGCGTCACGTAACAAACGCGGACGACCCCGCTCAGCGAGAAAGAGGGGCTCTTAAAGGACTCCGACCAGACCGCGCGGGCGGAGTGAGGGAGGGAGTGAGGGAGGGAGTGAGGGAGGGAGTGAGGGAGGGAGTGAGGGAGGGAGTGAGGGAGGGAGGAGAGGGAGGGAGTGAGGGAGGGAGGGAGGGAGGGGGAGTGAGGGAGTGAGGGAGTGAGGGAGTGAGGGAGTGTGGGAGGGAATGAGGGAGGGAAAGAGGGAGGGAGGACTGGAGGGCTCGGAGGGCGCCCAGAGGACGCGGCCCGGGGAGGGTGGCGGCGGCGGCCGGCAGCATTCTGGGCACGGACAGAGGAAACATATGAAAGGCATCAGCGCACCGCAGGCCCGGCGGGGCGCAGCGGGGCTGCCAGGCTTAAGCCAGCTCGGGGACCAGGAGCCCTGGCCGGCCGGGAGGGAGGGAGGGAGGCGGTGCCCCCTTATTAACGGAAAACACACAGAACACCTTACAACTACCCACCTTTCTTTGACTGTGTAATTTTGTTCTTTGTAACGGCAGACACTGCCCCCCCCCCCCCCCCCCCCCCCCGACACCAACCACTGCCGGGGTCGACGCTAATTTCGACGAGCAGTGTATTACGCTGCGAGACGGGTGGGCGAGCGCTGGAGGCCGGGAGGGGGGGGGGGGAGCTAAAATAGAGCCCGGCCGACCCTCCCGGAGCCCCCGGAGCCCCCGCAGCCGCCCCGCCCGCTCATGACATGGCCCTGCCGGACGTCAGCTCCGGGGGCCGGACGGACGGGCAGGCAGGACCGCGCGCCGAAATACACAATCCAAGGTGTTCGTCGCACGGCAAAGGTATAACGGGAGAGAAAACGGGGCTGGGTGGGGTGGGTGGTGTGTGAGAGCGAGAGAGAGGTGGGGGGGGGGGGGGGAGACAAAAGGGGGGGAGAGAGAGAGAGAGAAGTCAGCGGGATGTAGTGACCTTTCCCTGCTCTGCGTTGGAACACAAATAAAAACACGAAAAAAAGTTAAAAATAATCTGTCGAGTCGGGGGGCGAACTCATCGGCAGGCAGGAGCAGCGGCGTCCCCCAGGTCGCTCCAGAGCCAGCCGCTCCAGAGCCAGCCGCCCCAGCCAGCCGCCCCAGCCCCGGGCACTCCATGACGTGCCGGCGACGACGCCGAAAGCCAATTTCCTCCCCATGAGGGACGAGGCCCGGGACGAGGAATATTCTTCCCGCGGAGCCGGCGGGAAGCGGAGGGCTGCCCCTCAAGGCCGTGCGGAGGCGTACACAGGCGGCGTTAATATAGCGAGGTAAAGAAAGCGGCCGAATAAGCGAAGCCGAACCAGTCCTCGGCAGCCATGAGGACAGGCGTTTCTAAAAGCGGCAACGAACTACCCCGCAACGAGGTATTCGATGTGGGCCATCGACAACCAGGATCGTGTTCCGCAACGGCGGGGCGTCAAAGCGGGTTAGTATAAAGCAGGGGGGGGGGGGCAGCGGCATGCTCAAACACAATGATTGAAAACACGCCTCACCTCGATACTTTCATCCAGCACCATTTCTTCAGTGCTAGCAGACTGCAACAGACAAAACAACAGACGTCAATCCCTGGCGGAGCCGGAATACACCAAGCGTCCAGCCTGCAGCGATTTCAGATTCCGTCTTCCACGGAGAGACGAACGCCGCTCCAGAAAGCGCAGTCTCCTATCGGCATGCAGGCGGGCCGATCAAAAAGTCCTCGACCAACTGGCAAATCGGCAACTTTGTAGACTTAAACTAAAGGCAACTAACGTGCTGCAGGCACGGTGCTCAGTGAAGCGGTGCACACGAACGAAGCAGTCAGTCCAACAACAGGGTCGTCTCTTTAACGCCAGGTCCTGGCATTCTATGTACAGTCGCCTAAGCATCCTACAACATGTCGCACCCGTCCGCGTTCAGTAAGCGCATGGGACCGTACTCCGGCACGGCACGCAGAGCCGGGCGACATTCTTCACCTTACAGGCCGCTCGGCAGTCGAGTCGGCGCCGGTTCGGCGTCAAACTAAAGAGGCCTCCAATGTCCTTGCAGATTACAAGCGGGCCGCGGTCGGACGTGGCGAACCGGCCGAAAAGTTTGGCAGCTTTCTCTAAAGGGGCCCCGCGCTCCGCCCACGACCTGCCGCCGGGGGGCGGCATCCGCCGACCTCGGGAGACGCTGCGAATAATCCCAAACAATTCGGTCTTCTGCAGATAGGCGCCGCAACTCGCCTGGATTTACCGCGGCGCCAAAAGAAAAGAGGGGTGCCATCGCGATAACGCGCGGGCCGCCCCCCCCCCCCCCCCCCCCGGGGGGGGCGAGGAACGAAAAAAACAACTTCCACGTTCTCTCTTTTTAATGCAATTCGGAACGACGCGGCGGGCCGGTGGACCGGTGAAGGCGAGAGATGGAAGCGTGGAATGAGAGGGCACCGACACGGTGGGGGGGTCCGTACGCACGCCGGTGACGGGTAGAGAGCCCCCGGGCCCCCGGGTCTCTCCAGTGACGGGGGCCGAGCGCCCGCCGAGCGCCCGCGTCCCCAGGGAGCCAGCAAGGACACGAGCCATATGCTGGACGCGGCACCACCACCCATCGTAAACTCTTTACCCCCCTCGGCGCATCAAGACCCGCCATACGCATTTTTAGTGTGTATCGGTATCCATTTCCGATCCGTCATATCGTATTTTTATATTATTTATTTTATTTTATTTTATTCACATTTATAATCATCGCAAAAACCGCGTTGCGGTGACGCCAATAACAGGAGTCACGGTGTATGCACCGCGGGGGGTCCGGGGTGTGTGGCCGCGGGGGGCTCAGGCCCCATGGGCTCCTGCACCGGGACCCGCGGTGTATACGCGGGCATTGTACACGAAGCGGGCGGGGGCCTCACGGGCGCCAGGCGCCCCGGTAAATCTGCCGCTAGCGACCCTCGTCAGCACGGGGGCCCCCAGTTCATCCCAAACTTCGTTAGGGCACAAAGTCAACCCGCGACGTCCCCTGCGCCGCACTTATCCCAGGTGAGAGCAAGGCTAAAAACCCGGGGCAGGGCACACCTCCTCATTTGTTCAAAATTTGTTTTTAATAAGCCTACAAAAAAAAAAACTTTTTGTTCACACAGCCGCTTTCGAGACCGCATCCCCCTCCAGTTCCAGGTGCTCGCCTCGCCACACTACAGTGATTACTTTGTATTTTATTACTCAGAGGACGACACAGAGCCCCGAGCCGTTTTTCTGGCCGTGTCGGAGTATTTACTCGGCGGACGCCCTCCCGATCCGTCCCAGCGGACGCGGCCACCCGGCCCGGGCCCTGCTATCGGACAGATACATACAGAGCACACACGTGGCACACACGTGGCACACACGTGGCACACGTGGCCGAGCGGAGGCCACGCACATCAATTCGTACTCACGACGCTCCCGTTTAAACGCCCCCCCCCCCCCCCCCAACAGTGGACACAGAGCCTAGCCACGAACATCGTGTGTCAATTTTCACATTCCCTGCGCCCCACATACAAACCGCCCCACCTTTTTTTTCCCCCTTTCTTTTTATGTCCCCACGAAATCCCAACGGGCATCATTTGCACTTGGAGCGCGGACAGAGAAAAAATAAAATAAACCTACGACGTCGCGGTCTTTGGTTTGCCAGTGTGACAGAGTCAACGTGTGAATGGGAAGAACTTAAACCGCCGCCAGCGAATCTCTGCGTGGGCTCGGGTGGAGCAGCGGAGCAGCGGAGCAGCGGAGCAGCGGAGCAGCGGAGCAGCGGAGCAGCGGAGCAGCGGAGCAGCGGAGCAGCGGAGCAGCGGAGCAGCGGAGCAGCGGAGCAGCGGAGCAGCGGAGCAGCAAACCAGAGCGGAGCGGATCCTTTGACCGCGCCGCCCCGCCGCGCCGCCGCCACCCGGCTCTTCCGGGCCGAAACACCCTCGGGCTAAACACACATACGGCTGCTGCCGCTGCCGCCGCCGCGCCACTGGCGCCACGCATGGAGGGCCGAGCACGGGGCCCCCCGGACACCCCACGCGCCAAGTGTCAGCGTTTTCCCCACGGAAAGGTCGGGAAAAGTTGACAACGCGTGCGTGCGCCCAGGGTCATCTGTTCCGGGGGCGGCGAGGCGGCGAGGCGGCGAGGCGGCGCGGGGGCGGGTCAGCCCTGACCCAGTGCCTGATGATGGTCCCGTCTGCCGCGGGGGCGGACCGATGGGGGGGGCGGACCGGGGGGCGGACCGGGGGCGGACCGGGGGGCGGACCGGGGGGCGGGACGGGGGGCGGCAGCTGCCCGGGTGTTATCCTCCCCCATAAAAGGTGTGAAAAGGTGCTAAAAGCGTGGCCGGCCGCCCGGGCAGACCACGGTCCAGTGAATACGGCGCGATTTGTGCGCCCCCCCCCCCCCCCCACCACCACCACCACACCCGTGAGGCAAGAGTGACATCATTTTAAAAAAAAAAATAATTACGGAGCTATCAAGTCCTTTTTCATCAAACTATTAAAAACGAGTTACATTGTTTTGTGCTTTTTTAACGTAACGTTTCCTAGAAACGACTCCTTGGACTGACACCGCGATCTCCACGACGTGGACCGCAGCCCCCCCCCCCCTTCCGCACCAATATCGACCGTCGGCGTCGGCCCCACACCTCCTCTCACTTCCACTAGCATTCACGAGATCGGCGCGGAACTTTTGGGGGGAAAAGACTCGCCATTCATCCGAGCCGGAGCCGCGCCGGAGCCGAGCCTCGGACCACGGCCCCGCCTCTGCGATGACGTCACGTGCGCCTCGGCCCCCGCAGGGCCGCACCCCCGCAGGACCCCCCGCAGGACCCCCCGCAGGACCCCCCGCGGGGCTGCTCCGCCACATTGAGCCCCGCTGTAATTGGTGCACCACGACGACGACGACATCGACACCGCCGCGGCGCCCGACGCGCCCTCCCCTTCCAGTCACAACACACGTTAACCGACGGGGAGCCTCAAATACGGCGAGAGAGGAAAATAAATAAATAAAATAAAATATAGAGGAATGCAGGAGAGTGTGGGTGCGGGGCCCTAATCTCATAAAACGCCCATCGAGATTACCGACGGCCGAGCGGCGATAAGGCGAGGCAAGGCGCCGCGCACGCACCTGCGCACCTGCCCACCTGCCTAGTGCTGAACAGATGGCGAGAGAAGCATCTGCCGGGGGCGATGGACGCGGCAGCGCACGCCGCCCGCAGCCCCCGCCTCGCAGCCATTCATCACAACCCAAAACACCTTCGATGCTTTTATTTTCCGTGTGCCCCACTCCATCCCCCGCACTCGGGGCCACACAGAAGAAGGCCCCGGCTGTGGCAATGGGGGGGGGGGGGGGCTTTCCGAGAGTGCGAAGGACGGGGGAGAGGGAGGCGAGGGTGAAAGCGGTCAGGGAGGGAGGCGGGCGGGGCGGCATATGAAAAGACGGGGGGGGGGGGGGACAGGGGGGGGGGGGAATGGCAAACGTCGCCATTTTCTCGCGGAGCACATGTCGGAGTAATTAGGGTGCGACAATGTGGCACAAGTGGATCCTCACTCGCGTCCCGCAGGGAGGCCGGCGCCTGGCGCCTCAAACACTCCGCGGCCGCCGCCGCCGCCGCCAGGGTCAGTCGGTCGGTGCGCGGCCGCCACAGAAATCCGGATCCGGCCCGACACACACGTCCCGGGGGGCCGCACCGCAACAAGTCCCTGTGACGGCATGCGGGGCCCGGCGGAACGCGGATATGCATTCAATGCCAATATCAATTCACAAGTTTCACAATCATTTTTTTTAATCCTTTTCTTCATTGGAATTAATTTAGGGTAAGTGTAAGTTGCTGAACTAACTGCACAACAGTTCATATTGTGCGGAATTGCGATGTACAGTCAGCAAGGACTTGTCGTCCAAACATATAGCAAGCTCGGTGCTGGTGCAATTGTGCTCTCACCTACTGTCCTACTAGTGCAGACTACACGACAACAAGCAGTGGCCCACCAAGAGTTCTGTACCAAAGGTAAATCAAACAAAAAAGAAAGAAAGTTGTACTAAAACCAGTCAAGTCAGCAGCTCAAATAAAAGCAGCCCTAGAAGGGTGAACAACAATCGGCCAGAAACTATCTTGTGCACCATGCATTCACTTCAAAAAGAGAACAAAAAAACAAGAGGAGGAGAGGAAGAGAACAGGGTAAGGGAAGGAGGATAACAGATTTGTCCAGCTGCGTACTTTGTCTCCTGGAACCTGCCAAGCTGAAGCAATTGGAACTCAGCGTATTTTACTTGAAACAGAATCACTTCAAAAAATGTTGAAGCGAATGACAAGAGTCAAGCACACAACAAAGACAAAATCCAGTAGCTAGAACAGTCCCAAATCAAGAGACAAATAAAAATTAAGCTGTAGAAAATGGCCATATCCTTTCTCAAAATTCTCCGTACAGTGATTGAAAGTTTAACACGTGAAGTAGACAACAACCTAGAGGATACATTATGAATACACATGCCGCACCCTCGCCTAAAACAACAATTAATACACATGCAGCCTGTCATATATCTGTGGCAGGGTACCTACAGAGTCAATCCTTAGGCCAGATATAGACTTGGATACGCCATGGGCTGCAAAAATAAGGAATAACAGTGTTCAAGATGAACTGTAGCACTTGTCAGTCATATCTGCGTGGATGGCTGCTAACATTTATTAAGAAGAAATTTTTTTCATTTCGCCTAGAAGAATCAGGGAAGCAGCATTTACACTTGGCAGAGTTCTCTTCCTTCCTTCATACAAAAAGTTACCATTTCATAGCCACAGTAGCGGTAAGCAAAAATTCTGATCTCCATCAGAGCAGCTCTACGAGCATCTAGGTGGAACAATGCAAATAGTTTGCTTATATTCATTCCAGGTCCACACGATTTAAAATTTGGGCTACTGAATGAAAAGGAAAGCTATACTGACAAGCAGCCATCCTAATTGATGAAGATAGTAGATAACACATCCTTTACAGGACTATATATTACAACTCTTACATTTAATGAAGGTCTATATGAGAAAACAGCCAAACACAACTCACTATATTTATTTCTGTGTTTTATTTCTGTATTTTTAGAGTAACAAGTCCATCTTCAGGCAACTGGAAGTTACTAATAGTTTTATTATAATATGTTTGAAGACTTACAAACAGGACAAATTTAACTGGGTAGTTGCCAAATACATGCACAAACAAAATGCATGCCAATAAATGATTTGTCAAATAATACCTGCACAAATCACCATGCAATTTTCAAGCAAGACAAACACTGCCATCTGTTTTTGTGATAATCACTATTTTAAGAGACAATGAATGGAACCTAATTTTTAGAACAAATATTTCATTCAAAAAAACATCATAACATTAGTTAAAACTGAAAAATACGGTAAAAATCCGGCAGAAATATTTTATTATGGCAATTGGCAGAGGCACCCCACAGATTAATCAGATAAATGATATTTATGCATGGAAAAACGCCCTCAGCAAAGTTAGAAAATGTTTCACGACGACTGGATTTTTCTTTCTTCCCCTACAGCGATGAGTTTTACCAGCGGTAAGTATTAAACGAGATAACCTCTCAACGCTTGACAGGTGCTTAAATATCGCCCATACGCTCTACGGTAGACTTGTAACGCCGTAGCGCAATGCCCACAGAGCCCGCCGACCAATTGGAAATTAAAACAGGTTTTCAGAGAAAACACCTGTTCGTTGAAAGGGAGCCTGTGTTGACACCGGTACAAAACAGTACCCGTCGCTCCGCTACTGAATGAATGGACTGAGTGCGGAGTCGGATACATTTTAGGGATTTCAGATTTACCTCGATTTCTTCTTTGACCTGCAAGGCCCCAGGATCCACTCGCTTCCATGGGTCAACGGGATCTTGGCCAGACCCAGCAAGCGGCATAATCCACAGTCGTTTCAAACTCAATTTTTTTACGCTTCGCTCTCACATTCGTCCGTCCGCTCACACAGAAAGTTACCACCAATATGGCGAGATTCGAACCCTTCCTCCAAATTTACCCCCACCCCGGGTTCTTTTCATCGTCGCCCTCACTCTAGCACAGTAGATGCTGCAGTTTTCTCACTTGCACTCGGCGTCGAGCCCGACGGATCCTCTCCGGCTCGAGCCTCCACGCCTTTCCCCCGGCGCTAGATGGCGCTCGGAGAGCTCGGGTGACATTCCCTCTTCAACTGCCTCTAATAGAAATGCGGGAAATACTATATTGCGGGTTTAAGAGCAATCGACATCTGCCCTTTCTTTTCATAGACCACAGATCGGGCGTGTAGACTGGCCAATTGGTCGCCACTGTTCTCCGCGTGAGATCACGGCGTTTGAAAAAGTGGCGCGCCGAGCATGGCAGACGACGTCACAATAACTATCCTGGATCGTTTTTGTTTTTTTAAAATACCTATTTGCTTACGTTTGAAACGTTGACCTTCTGTATTACTAACGCTGCTTTGCTAAGAGTATAGGTCTCCTCATTTCGGGTGACAGTTCTCTGAATCCACAATCTAGCCTGAACACGTGAACCTGTTGCTGTCGGAATGGTTGGTCAATCTGTGGCCGGGCAGGTGCAAAGACATGTGCCAAAGCATCAAAGGGGGCAAAGGTCCGATCCAACGCAGATCCAACGGGAGGGGGAGCACGGAAGGGTTCTGGAATGCGTCTCAACTCAGCTCTTCTTGTACGCGCGAGCCCGCTGAAGCTCTGAACCCTGAGGTGTACAGTGTCGAGTGTCTCGTAAATTTTCATATCCCTGCCAGTGTTTCAGTTGTCACATGGTCACAAAGGTAAAACACATAGAAGGACATAGAGATCTCTCTATCTCTCTTCCCAGAAGGACCTTGAGTAACATCATGACACATGGTCTCCATGCCCAAGTAAAATGAAGTCCAGCACTTCTTACTATTGGAATTGATGTTAGAAACGCTTTGCAGGTGAACTTGTCAGGACCTGTCATGGCAACAACAACAGAATGGAAGCCCCTCTCATTCCTTGGAACAGACTCCACAGAGCAATTCTCTTTGGTCATACTTAATCAGCCAATTTTAATTAAAAAAGAAGTGATGGTTCATTTATGGAATAAAGGTAACTTGATTTCTGGAAAACATTCTACCTATAATACATGAGTATGACAAATGCCATGTGACTATGCTTTTTAGCTGCATATCGAATTACTGTTGATGGAGGAACAGACAGATGGCTGGAGTGGCTGGAAAGATCTGGGGTGTGTGGCGTCACAAATTTGGGCCTACCAGACCTTGTAACAGGTGATTTAGATTCAATACATCCCAGCACAATGGAAATGCTGCGGGAAAAATCAGTCTGTATTCAACCTACACCAGATCAAGATGAAACAGATTTCACCAAGGCTATCAAATGCATTAGAGAGAGATATAGTGTAAGTTCATTGTCCAAGCTTGCCAAACAGTTATGAATTGCATGTTACAACTTCCCCTTGTTCCAATAATTTTCAGACGAGCCTGATAGTGACAATAAGTGAAGTAAGTGGTCGTCTAGACCAAGTATTAAGCCAATTAAATACTCTTCACAAGGTTGAAGAACACATAGTATTGATATCATCATGCTGTGCTACATGGCTGCTGAGGGCGGGAAGTCATGAAATAAATGTGGCAGCTCTCAAAAACAATGATATTTTATCACATGATCGGTGGATTGGGCTGCTTCCTGTTGGTGCTCCTGCTATTGCTACAACTTCTGGCCTGAAATGGAACCTTGGTAAACATATCTCAAGAGACTTCTCTAAACTAATGCATGCCCCACTGGTTTTTCATTCTTGATATTCTTTTTAGACAATACGGAGATGAAATTTGGTGGCCTGGTTAGTTCATCAAACACATACAGCAATGATCCTGTCATAAAAGTGAAATCAGATCAGCCTCTCATCTGGTCAATGGGAATTTCGTTTGAAGACAAGAAGACAGAAAATGTGCTTCGTGTTCCTGTGTAAGTTACCATCTTCTCCCTCCCCTCTGTTTTTCCTCTCTGCAATACGCCCATCTTGTCATGAATAAATTCTCACAGAAAATAAACAATAACATGCTAATCAAGACAGTATTTTATTTTGTCTGAATTGGTAGGTTTAATTGTGGAAATCATAGGTAATAGCACAAAAAAATTCAGATTTGATCACAGTTATTGACTAGATAAAGAAAACCTTCACCACAAAATCAAACTAATAGTCAACTCACCGGAATAAATATCTTTTTATTTAAGCAACTGTGCATATGCTTTCTTCTGAGTAATAGTGCTACGGAACACAAATATGTACTCTACACATTAATTCTATTTTCTTTTGCCCAACGCTTCACTGTGCGAATAATCATCTCAACTTGTGAGTTAGCTGTATTTCTTAATAGACTGATGACATCTGTAAGCAGCTCCCTAAAATAACAAAAACAGATGTATATTTAAACTTGGAAGTCAAAGCAACTCCACTAATGAGGAAAGTTAAGATGGTTACGTACTTAGGTTGCCTTCCAGCAACAACCATTTGGAATGCTCCAACACAAGCACCTCTCTTGCCTTCCCAGTGTTCAGGACTCGGGTCAAGCCTTTCTAGCATATCAAATGCCTTAGCTGAGAACCAGAAGTGCCCAAGGCGGTAGCAATCATTGGCAATCAGTTGCAAGAGGTTGAATGACTCTGCTGAGGTCTCAAGACGAAGGTAAAGTTCCCATGCCAATTGTGGTTTTCCATTCATCATATCTGCCAATTGAAGAAATGGAAGCAAAAATTGACATTTTGACCCTTAAGGACAATATTTGTTGGTTCTAATAAAGTGCACTTACAGCAACGTGCCAGGTGACTTATGTAAGTGTAATCACTTCTAATTTTCTCATTTTGAATCAGGAGAAACGCTTCTTCTGCTTCTTTGTAGTTTCCAACAGCACATTTTGCCTGGAATAATTAAATAATTTTGCACTGTGCCCAAGTCTTTCATAAAGTTAGTGAATGATGAAATTGACCCACCTGAGCATAGTTAAAATTAAAAGTATCATCAGTGTAAAAGTAGCTTTTTATTGATGTCAAATATAGGAGAACTTCGCTGAATTGACGCATGAGAAAGAAACAACTAGCCATACATTGACGCCCTGGGATTGTGTCGCATTCACTTTCGCTTGAGCCAACAAGTTCAAAAAATTGCTGAGCAAATTTTATGTGCTCCCGCTTTTTGAGAAATTGTCAGAAAGTTTCAATTATCACATAGTTAGAAAAGTAAGCTGGAACACCAATGGAAAAATCGAAACACTCACAGAACCTGTTTCTTGACCCATTGCAGCATTAACTACTCCTTTCAAATTGTATTCTTGTGGAACTGCTGGCTCCAGATCTTTGATAAGCTGATAAGCTTCTCTGATCTCATCCTTTTACAGATAATAACCATGGATGAAGATTTACAAACTTAGCAACTGAAAGAAACAAACACACAGCCGAACAAAAAATCACCTGTTTTAGATAGTATATGACAAGATTAAGTCTTGCCTCTGGTATCACATCTACAAGGGGTGGCAACACCTGCAGAGCACTCTCACCACTTCGAAAGACTACCATATTGTGGCGTATTAAATCATTACCAAAAATAAAAGAAGATGAGCTCTGATCCTAAAACAGTGCATTTAAAAAGTTTCAAATTAAATTACATTTCTTTACTTGAGTAAACCATCCAAGATATGTGAGCTGTCACTCCCGCATGAAAAAACACATACCATTAAGGATTTTATTTCATTCTCTGCAGCCTTTCCATTATACAGACGGAAGTGGTTACATGCCTTCAAGTTTATAGCTATTGCAGAATCTAGGTAATGCTGCAAATACACTGATAGTACCTCCTGTGAAGAATCGTAGTAATCCAACTTGTAGTAACACAGAGCAACATACACATTCAATGCAAGGTAGTCTCTGCAGAAACAAAAAGTAAAATAAGGAGACAATGCAAACATGCTTTTCTAATATACGTAATTGGCATGCCGAAAATTAATATTTGTAGATACAATAAAAATGTAATAGAAGAAACCCCTTTCCCACCTGTTGTCAAGTAAAATTCTCTTGTAAATATCTATTGCTTCCTGGTAATGAGCTCGTAAATAGTGAATTGCAGCGAGACTCAATTGATCTTCAGTGACATCTCTCAACTGTTGGTGGTATTCTAGTAGCTTCTCCTCAGCACCAGTTTTGTGAGACAAATGAAATAAGAGACGAGTCTTTAAGGGGCAAGGCTTTGCATTTTTTAAAGTCTGAAGAAACAAGATAATATAATAATTTTTTAAACAAGATCTAAATATATTCCAAGCAAACAGTTTACACACCTCTTCACATTCTGGATATAAGCCAAGGTAAAACTGACAACAGGCAAAGTTCACCCACACATCCCCAGGAGCATCATGTTTGTTAGAGAGTTTTTCAAAAATTCCCATCGCTCTTTTGTAGTCTCCAAGATGAAAAGCACAGTAGCCGATCCATAGTTCACTGTTTATGTCAGTTTTTCCAGAACCTTGGCTAAACTGAAATGTGCATTTTAAAAAATAAATCATAAGATCAAACAAAACCAACCTCTTTTTTAGAATTTAATTTGTTCATATTCAATACCTCTAGCAATGTCAGAGCTCCAGTATAGTCACGAGCTGAGAGGAAATCCTCTAGTTTGGGAAGATTCTTCTGGTTACTCCCTGTAGCTGTAGATGATGCCTTTGTGCCAATGGCAGGTTTTAGGCGTGACAAAATCTTGTAGCAAAAAAAGATATTAATGTACCTTAAATCTCTACCATACTCATCACTGAGCAAACTGCCTATTGTCAAAAAATCAACCCGGACAATAAATTGCGAAAAATAAATAACTGGACCACTCATAAGAGTCCTTACCATAGTGTCTTGAGATAACAGATAACTTAAACGCCAGTTCAAGTTCTAAATTTTAACTCTCCCCTCTTCCTGTCTGCAGCGTTCTGCAGTTTTATTTGCGCGCTGGAATGTTTTGTTTGTTGACACCCACAAAGGAGTTTATAGGGTGGGATGGGCAGCACAATGCACGAGTCTTCTGCTACAAAGCTGTGGAAATTTCTCATACCCGTAACCAAGAGAGAAAGAAAACCATCAGGGAAAACCGGAAAACTAAACAAGAAAACGCCCCCTTTCATGAAATCATGGTTATGAAATCGGGATTAAATCATTGACTGTGGACCAGTTTTTTAAAAAAAATGTCGGGCGTAAATCAAGCAGTGAGTATTGCTTATATTCCCAACCCAGAACAATTTGCGTCTTGTGCATTTCCCAATTCAACGTTCTGTTTCTTCCGGCCGTAACGCATTTGTAAACTGTCAAAGTGTTACAAATTGTCATTTCTATCCACTTACCCAACGTTTTCCGGCTGTTCTCCTTTTAATATCACTGTTATTTTTAATTTTTACTGTTTGAAATTGTTTCATAACCTTATGATGTTGATCAAATCAGTAGCAATCAGTGGTTTCCACACATAAAATACCTGGTTTGCAAACCATTGAATATTCTAGTTCTAATACATTTCCTATTTTTATTCACTAGGATTTAGCTGAAGTTGGAGAGGTGGAAAATGTCCGTGTTGTTCTACGAGTGCGGCCGCTCTCTGAACAAGAGATAGAAAACAGTTGTCGTCAGATAACGTCCGTTGATTCGTCCTGCAATGCTATTTCTGTAACAAACCCTCAGGCACCATCTGAAGAGCCTCCTAAAGTTTTCACCTTTGACACAGTTTTTGACACTGACTCCACACAAGTGAGTACCATAGCTGGATGTACTTGAATTGTGCACCTTCGTGTCGTATCCAGCAACAACAAAATCAAATTATTGCCTGATTATTTTCAATATAATTTCACTTAACAGTACTTTAAAGGAGCAGTTTTATAATTTTTATATCCTAAAATTGTAGCTAAGTAACAATTTCAAAGGCTCTACTCCTTATTTCTCTGGAATTATGAAGCTAAAGTTGGGCTTCTGTGTAAATGTATTTTTTCTTTTTTAAAGAACAGTACTAAGATGTTCCAAATTTTTAAACCTTACACCCTTTACTCCTGCAAAAGTTGCATAAATGCTTTTGCAAACATATGATTAGTATTTGTTCGGAAGCCATCACTCAGTTCATGTTCACTATGCTAATTTTTCTAAAAAAAATTTCAGATTGATGTCTACAATAGAGTTGCTGCACCTATAGTTAATAAAACCTTAGCAGGGTACAATGGAACTATTCTTGTGTATGGCCAAACAGGCACTGGTAAGACGTACACAATGGAAGGGTTACATGGTGATCCATCTCTACGGGGAATCATACCAAACTCTTTCATTCACATTTTTAGCCACATTGCACAAGCCAAAGAAGATACAAAGTAAGCTTCCCTTTTTATTGACCCCCATAAAGTTACTTTGAATTTTCAGCTAGATTTTCATTGTTTAAAATTGGGTGTTCCATATCTGTACCACAGGTTTCTTGTCCGTGTATCATACTATGAGATATACAATGAAGAAGTGCGTGACCTGCTTGGGAAAGACCAACGTATTCGTTTGGAAGTTAAGGAAAGGCCTGACATTGGAGTTTATGTGAAAGATCTGTCATCTTACATAGTGAATAATCATGAAGATATGTTGCGGATCATGACATTGGGCAATAAAAATCGTAAGCTACGAGGAAAAACTTGTCTCTTTCTGCTTTATGTGTGCATAAATTCTGTATTTTTCTAATATTTTTGTAATATTCATGAATATAATTTCCTAATGTAGGCGTTGTTGGTGCTACTGCTATGAATGTGGAGAGTTCACGTTCTCATGCTATCTATTCCACCACAATTGAATCTACCACTGCTGGGGAAGGAGAGCAGCATGTCAGAGTTGGACGTTTGCACCTTGTTGATTTGGCGGTAATGTTTTTTCTCCTAACATGTTTTTTTATCGAAATAACTGCCTATAAAGTGATCATTGTATTAGGAATTTAGAAAACATCAAGAACTAGTCTTATTATGTTTTGTGACAGGGATCAGAACGGCAAAGCAAGACAGGTGCTACTGGGCAGAGGTTCAAGGAAGCAACCAAAATAAATCTGTCCCTCTCCACATTGGGCAATGTAATTTCAGCTTTAGTTGATGGTAAAAGTACACACATTCCATACCGAAACTCCAAATTGACGAGATTACTTCAAGACTCTCTTGGGGGAAACTCCAAAACTGTAATGGTCTGTATCCTATATTAATTAATACATGTGACTAATGTTTAATGTGATACAAGTACTGAAACATGATTTTCCTTTGTACAGTGTGCAAACATTGGCCCTGCTGATTATAATTATGATGAGACAATAAGCACTTTGCGCTATGCCAATCGAGCTAAAAATATCAAGAATCGTGTGCGAGTCAATGAAGATCCAAAAGATGCTTTACTCCGTAAATTCCAAACTGAGATAGAAACCTTAAGACGTCAGTTAGAGGATCGAGAGGCTAACAACTGTAAGTTTTCTTGCAGTCCTTTTATCACATTTCATTCATTAGTGCTGTCGTTCATTTTGAATATTTTTTTCAGTATCTGAAGGATCAGAGTCTGAAGGTGAATCCACAGATGGAGAGGAAGATGGCGAAAGAGTGGAAAAGAAGGAGCGTAAAAAACGGAGTTCTAGTATGAGTCATAATGCGCTACTCACCATGGATCAGTTGGCAGATGCAGAGGTAAATTGTCACAAAATTTAGTTTCCTAGCATTTCTGCAATTGATATTTCATGTGCCATGAAAATTTGTGCTCAGGCTGCTGCTCAGGACGGCACAAATCTTGAGGATTGGAATGAAGAAGAACCTCAGGAAACTGAAGTGGAGAAAGAGTTAAAGCTTATTGCTGAGCAAGAAGAAGCTGAATTACGGAAAGCTCGGTAAGATTTTTTTCTCAACTTGCTGTGTCTAAAGGATCTCTTCGTTCATTGACAACACTTCACTTTTGTTTGGCAGGAGTGAGCAAGAAGCTCTTAGAGAAAAATTACAAAACCTTGAGAGAAAAATTCTGGTAGGGGGAGAAAATCTTTTGGAGAAAGCTGACTTGCAAGGCCAGCTACTTCTACAATCTGCACAGGAGCTTGAACAGACTATGTCTCAGGAACAGCAGCTTCAACAAGAACTTCAACGCAAAGAAGTATAGTGCATTTTGTTTATTTATGTCCTTGTTATTTTTTTTTAGGCTTCTTCTGTATGATTAGTCAATGTAAAAAATACTCTGCTTTCAGGCAGAACGAATAGATATTGAAGAAAGATATTCCAGTCTGCAAGAAGAATGTGCTGGAAAAGGCAAAAAGTTACGAAAAATCACATCAATGCTTCTATCAGCAAAATCTGAGCTTGCTGATTTAGGCCAAGAACATCAACGGGAAATGGAAGGATTATTGGATTCTGTCCGGATGCTGACCAAGGAACTTGCCCTTCAAGAGTATATTCAAAACAGTTTCATCCCACGTGAATATCAAGTGAGTCACAAAATTGAAATGAAGAACTTGTATTGCTGAACATTTTTCCGTGAAACCCACAAACACCAATGTGACTGTTGTATTTTTTTACAGGAGATGATTGAAAGGTACTCACACTGGAATGAAGACATTGGAGAGTGGCAACTTAAATGTGTGGCCTATACTGGAAACAACATGAGAAAACAGTCTGCTCTTAACAGTCAAACTACTAGTCGTGAGGTGAGAAATGCAATCACTCATCTTTTTTTCACATATTTAAATCTTTGTAGAGGTACATCTACACCCAAGCAAATATGGGTGCGTCCACCAGGCCAGAATATCTGGTATTCGTTTGGAGCAAAATCCTGAGCCAGTTGAGAGGAATTGTGGATGTCAGTGTTAATAAAAGTTTGCTTCTGCAAGGAGTTTTATTTACACTTTGATTTTTCCATTACTGTAGTGTGGAGACTTGTTCTTTTAAATTTTGGAGGAGAAATGTAAGGGACTTGCCCTCATTAATTTGTATTTTTATATTATTGTGTTGACAGCCAACCCAGCCAGATATCTCCAATGCTTATCTTTCTTATGGGTCTGACCGTCCATCTAATTCTGTTCGAGCTAAATCAGGATGCCAACATGCAGGATCATCACGGCAGTGGCCTCTTAACTAAATTTCTTTGCCGCAAATGTGTTGCCACTGTATCTGCCCAGATTTGCACAGAAAATATGGATCATCATCACCTTAACTACATTCCAGTCAATTCACTCCTCATATTTTAACTAGCCTCTTAGCTAAAATTGTTAAGTAAAATGTCGGAAGTGAAGGCTTAATTATTTTGTTTTACTACCAAAGTAATAACTGCATCTGTAGTGTGTTGCAAATTATGTGATTCTCCTTTATTTGTGATATTTTTACACTGTCTCTAGGTGCTGTTGTGGTATCCTTGATGCTATGTACTTGCTGAATTTACCTAACTAATGCTTGTCTAGTCAGTCATGGAAACGACTCTGTTATAACTTTAATTTATCTAGGTATTGTATTGTGTTGCTTGTTTTATTTGGTCTAAGGAGTATGCATTTTACTTAGGAAAATAAAAGAGCTTCTATTACACCATATGTTTCTGAAACTATAAATTTGTTTGCAGTGGAAAACAGGTGGTGTTTATGAAATGAAAACACAGAACTCTCTAACAAAACTAGATTGCCACATTTATTCTGAAGTGTTAAACAGCTGATACAAAATGGGTGGATATGAGAAACAGTTATTGACTAGATATAATAACAAATATAAGAAACTTCTACGGCCAAATTAGTGGAATCCTGAATTTAATCATGAGGAATGTGGTGCTGTTGTGGCTGTTGGAGCCACAAAGCTAAGAACCTAAGCTAGAAATTTCACTGTTGTCAAACACATCCCATTGACATCATTCCACATGGATTAGGAAAATTGATGATTAATGATGAAATTGCTGCATTATGCATGTCGGCCTCATCCCTCATGTCAGATACAAGAAAAAAAATGGTCTCTTTCTCTCTCTCTCTCTCTCAAGAAGATCATGGAAATTCATTCGTTCACAAACTCATAGGAGGAGGCTTAAACTCTGGATCACGAAACGGACAGTGAAACTTTCAATTTAAGTCTTGAATGAACCCTGCATAGAAATTGTACAATTCCAGTACAGCTATAAATTTGTTCTTAAAAATTAATTAAATATATTAAGTACTTAATCAACAATGCAAAAAGCAGGAAGGCTTAAAAGAAAAAAACCTATTGTAAAATAATAAAATTTACATTCCAGATGAATATATCTTTCAAAAATATGAACTAGGTATCCCCTCAGTCTGCTTGAAAGGAAGTCCACCTTATCAATGATAAAATATTAACAGAGTATTCTTCGATCACAGCTTACAATCAGCAAAAACTGAGCAATCATGATTAACAAACTCTCATAATTTTGATCCCTTAGGATAATCTCCATTTACTTTGATTTCCAATCATCTGTACATGCAACCTCGACAACACAAGATCTTGGAAACCACCCTCTTAATTTTTTCTCTGACCCTTGTTTCTCGCCAAATAACCAATACTTCCTCCATCTGGTTACCAACACACTTTCTCCAGCCTCAAGCGGTATTCTAGCTTCATCTGTACAAGGTACATGACACAAAGCACCCCATCCATTCACCACAGGGAGATGCCAACCGGAATACCTATGAATGACTGAGTACAACCTTGTGCGTTCTCTCTTTTCTTTTTTCTGAGCCTGTTGCTCCCTTGTTAGAGTGAACTGGTCACAGTCTTCACGTACTTGCCAGAAAATACCATCACCAACGGGTTCACAGGACCAATTGATGACTTGGCTCCAATTCTTTTTCCAACCCAAATTATAGGGAAACACAAACTTTTCTTGTGAATCTAATCGACGATAATGAGCTTTCTCAACAATCCAATCCTCTACACCAGTCTGATTACGAACAATTGCACGCACCTGAAAGTACAGTAGCATTCCTACTGCTACAACAACTCCAACAGAAAGACCCAAAGCAAAAATACAAAAGAACAAGGTATTGGCACTAAGATATACCCGGGGTTCATTGCCAGTACCATAGTACATGTACCAAACTCTATTAATGCCCCGATACAATGAACAGCTAAGAATGATGGTGGATTGAAAGCAGCCTACAACTGCCCAAAACAGAAATGCAGTAAAGTGACCATGGTTAACATGTCCAACACAGCTGTTAATCCATGGACAGTGGTGATCCATTTTGGCTACACAACGCCCACACTTGCGACAATGGTGTGCTCTCGGAGCCTTATAGCCCTCGCATGCTTCACAAAATTGCAAATGCTGTTCATCTTCATCATTCTTGGGTCGCCACCTTAATGGGAGGAATCCGGGACCCTCCATCATGGCACTGAGAAAATTGTAGATGGTGAGCAGGCTGCAGCTGAGGAACACTCCACTGTTGATGGTCCCACCCCAGGACTGTGAGGCTGGCCACCACATACTGCAGCAATGCATTGTCATGAAGGTAATACATTTTATTATGCCTGCGAACAGAAAAATAAGATAACAGTTTGCAGCGATGCTGCGAAGAGGAAACCGACTACGGGTTGAGAGTGGACCAGAAACGAAAGGAAGCAACCCGCTTCACTCACATAGCGCAGCAAGCGGTCCCCAATGGAAAATTCGTTTCAGCAGAACACGAATCATTGCCTGGAAGTTTCGCCTCTACGCCACAATCGCAGGAAAGGCAGACGAGAAGGTGACAGTTGGAGAAAGGAAGGTAAAAATCCTGTCAACAACGGGTGATCATAACCGCGATGTCGGCTGTCAACACAAGCAAACTCAAGTCAGGCCGCTGCTAGGACCCCCTGTGGGGTAGGCAACACTTTTAATCGGCGCACCGCCTATGAGGTAGGCAGACCGCCAAACCAGTCGAAAAAGTTGCCTATCGAGCAGGCTTAACATCACACAGAGATCTGCTGGGTGGAGGGGAGAGGGGAGGGAGCGGGGACTGCAGTACTTCACATACACTTTCCATCTCGCCAGTATGTTTCATCGTGCTGTAAAAACCATCGGTTTCATTGATCACGCCACTCGATTCAGGGCTACTCGAAAAATTGATCTGAAATGTGAATATGAATGAGTGTGTCCACGTTGGTATGCTGTATTTTTCATTCTTGCGTTTTTCATATGTTTCTAACGTTCTTTTCTGAAGATTTAAAAAGACCTGAGTTGCCGGCCGCTGACGGTTCGTTCGTGTGGGTTAAAGTTAAGATTTCGATGTGAGATGTGTATGCGCCGTCGCTTATTGCAGCCCTGCCGTGCTCCAGCGTTTCGCTCTGGCTGGATGTCAGTGTCGATCCCGAGACACTGAAGCCGCACTAGACAGTCGCGAGACAGTCGTCGAGATCGCCGTTCTGCCCGGCGGTGCCTGGTACTGCCCGCGTAATGTTTTGGTATGCGGTACCTCCTGGATTGACGGGTTTCACTCCAATGCGTGTTTATCGACCTTCCCCAGGCACTTAACGCGGCCGTCTGCTTGGGTCCGGACTCGCTGGTGCTTCGACTCGACCGTTGTTACGAGGAGCTCCTCACCATGGCCGGGTACAGCTTCATGAACGATCTGAGTAATGTGGTTCGCATGGATGAACCCATCACTCGTGGACCCATGCCTCGTTGGCAGAAGAAATGCATGGATTCCTCGAGTGCCAGGTACAGTTTATAGACCTAGGCAGCGGTGTGTTAAGTTGTAGCGAGTCTTGTTCTTATCGCTCTCCCCGTCTTGTTTCAGCGTTAACATGAGTTTGAATGCTTCGCGCAACAAAATGAATGCTTCATTGAATGTTAGCTCTGGTCAATCTAAAACTCCGAGCAAGGGTGGATCCTCACGGTCTAAAACTCCCTCCAGGACCCCTTCCAAAACTCCAACCAAGTCGCCTCGTAAGACGTCTATACCTGATGCGGCTGTGCGGAATTCTTGTGATTTGTTTTCAGACCTGTTTTGTTTTGTTTTCCTGTTAAGGCTCGAACCCTTCATCAAAATCTCCTACACCAGGCAAGAGTGGTGGAGATAGATTCATTCCAAATAGATCTGCCACAGACTTTGATCTAGGTTCATTCAAGGTAAACTTCTGAGCAATTGGAGAGTTATTAAACCTTTACATATCATTCTGTATCTAATGATGGTTCACTTGATGATGTTACAGCTCAAACAACGGCCTTCAGGAGAAGGTGGGAGTCCGACCCAGGCTGAGAAAGAGCGTGTAATGTCGGAGAATCTTCACGGCAGGGACATTAACAACCAGCGTATTCTTTCTTATCAGAATAAAGCCCCTCTTCCTCCTGAAGTAAATTTTATATGCTCATATGTTATTGTACATCATATCTCATTATTGTGCCTATTTCCCCATTTGACATGATCCGGATGTTTCAGGGTTATCAAAACCACCTAAAAGCTGTGTACACTCAATCCAAAACACCGGCTTCAGTTAAGGGCTCTACCCGTTACATTCCTCAAGCTCCTGATCGAATCTTGGATGCTCCTGAAATTTGTGATGACTACTGTAAGTTCCTTCACTAGGTATATTGTACCTTATTGGGCTGTATTTTATTTGCTGTAATCGTTTTCAGACTTAAACTTGATTGATTGGGGCCACAACAACATCCTGGCTGTGGCTCTTGGAACTTCCGTCTATCTGTGGAATGCTGCTACAGGCAACATTGATCAACTCCTAGAACTTGAATCTAATGACTATGTTAGCTCACTGTCTTGGATCCAGGCTGGTGAAGGTGAACACTTGGCTGTGGGGACCAGTCTTGGCACCATTCAGGTTAATTTCATCTCTTTATATCCTTACCTATTACTGACTGTCCATGGCTGTTCTTACATTTGATGAAAAATTTTCCAGCTTTGGGATACACAAGCAATGAAAAGGGAGCGCATTATGACAGGGCATGGTGGACGTGTGGGTTCTCTCTCTTGGAACTCTTACATTCTCAGCAGTGGGTCCCGTACGGGTCAGATCATTCACAGTGATGTGCGCATGCGAGAACACAACGTCCTCACATTATCTGGTCACACTCAAGAGGTCAGTCTTATATCCTCTCTTTGCTCCTTTGTGCTATGAATGCATTTTCAAATAAGAAAATGTTGATACAGGTCTGCGGTTTAAAATGGTCACCTGATGGGCGCTACTTGGCAAGTGGTGGTAATGACAACCTTCTGAATATTTGGCCATTAGACCCTGGCACGATGCACACTCGAGCTCAACCGCTGCATTCTCTTAGGTTTGCTTTTGCTATGCTGCGTAGATTTTTTTCTTCTCCTGTGTGCTCACAGTTAAGTAAATGTTTTCCTTGCAGTGCTCATCAAGCTGCAGTAAAAGCTGTTGCATGGTGCCCATGGCAGCCTCATGTCTTGGCATCAGGCGGTGGTACAGCTGATAGATGCATCCGCTTCTGGAATTGTAACACCGGGACCTTACTTAATACTGTAGACACCAAATCCCAGGTGATTTTATGTTAACTGGAAGGAATTGACAGTGTTTTTCAAAAAGGTGATGTGACAGTACTGAATTGGTGTTTCAAATGTTTCAGGTGTGTGCTATTTTGTGGTCAGCACATTACAAAGAACTGATCTCGGGCCATGGCTATGCAAACAATCAGCTTATTATCTGGAAGTACCCTTCAATGGCAAAGGTATTTGTTAGTTTCAGGTTCAACTCCTGCATGCCTCTTCTTTTGCTTCATTCCATTCGTCTTCCATTCTAGGTGACTGAACTGACTGGCCACTCTTCCCGGGTTCTTCATATGGCAATGTCTCCTGATGGCACAACAGTTATTTCTGCTGGTGCAGATGAAACTCTTAGACTTTGGAAATGCTTTGCTGTTGACCCTGCTAAGAAGAAATCTGCAAAGGAAGTGAAAGCAGAACCAAGCCTCCTCAAGACTCGTATCAGATAAATCAGACGTTTTTTATTTGATTTTGCTATTCTCATGTGAATTGGACACCAGATCTCTCAAATGTAATGGTATCCTGATAGTATTATCTTTGAAATATTTTTAGATTAATGTGCCTAACTCATGACATGGCTGTGTTGCTTTTTATAGTGGTTGAGCATGTGTGTTTTTAATTGTACTCGACTGACCTGTAAGTTTCGTGCCTTACAATTTGAAGACTGCATGGTACAGTGCCGAGCGAATTTGACAGTTGTATTTATCTTAAGTATTTTGTGACGAATAAAGGCTTTAATTGTAGTTCTCGTCTACTCGTTTCTCGCCCTGAAATGGCCTGCTGTGGGAAGTGTCGTTTCAGACGTTCAGAAAATTGATAAAATGGCACTTTTGCCACTCGCGAGCACCTGCAACTACCTCAGCACGCACGACTTAACTACACGGACTCTAAGTCGCGCGCGGGCGTGCATGCATGCATCCGCAATTTTACTAGGATGACGCCAAATTAGCAGGAATTTTTTTTAAAATCTCAAACGTCAAAAATGCCAGGATGCTAGTACAGGACTTCAGAAATCTCACCCGTCTGATTAGGATTCCCCCCCCCCCCCCCCCTACGGCAAAGAGCACAAGACAGTCGTCCCTTCACGATCGGACATAGCCCCCTGCAAATCAGTGGGGGACAACCCTCCACACCGCCCCCGGGGTCGGGAAGGTTTTATTCCCTGGCACAACCCCTCCCGTCCCCACAGTGGACAACGAAACCGCCCAGACATATCATGGTCCGGTCAGACGATATCAGCAGCGCGCAAAGCGCGCAGCAGTTGCACGGTGGCGCCATCTCGCGGCGCCGGGGCACAACATCCATGAAGTTTGGTGTCGAGGTAGTCGTGTAAGACCAACAGAAACGCGCCGCGCGAGAAGTCGGCTGCCAATTGCACGGTGGCGCCCACTGGTGGCGGCCAGCGGTACAACTCTGTTACAGGTGGCCGCCACCAGTGGGCGCCACCGTGCAACTGGCAGCCGACTTCTCGCGCGGCGCGTTTCTGTTGGTCTTACACGACTACCCCGACACCAAACTTCATGGATGTTGTGCCCCGGCGCCGCGAGATGGCGCCACTGTGCAACTGCTGCGCGCTTTGCGCGCTGCTGATATCGTCTGACCAGACCATGATATGTCTGGGCGGTTTCGTCGTTCACTGTGGGGACGGGAGGGGTTGTGCCAGGGAGTGCAGTCTTTCCGACCCCACGAGCGGTGTGGTGGTCTGTTTCCCACTGACCTGCCGGGGGCTATGCCAGATCCCGGAGGGCCGTTGCCCTGAGTGGAACAGAGCCCAGCCAGTGGTACTCACCAAGGGGCGTAGTTGTCTCTGTGCAACTAACTGATCGAGGGAGAAAATCCCGATAAGACGGGTGAGATTTTTGAAGTCCTGTACCGGCGTCCTGGCATTTTTGACGTTTGAGATTTTGAAAGTCGTTTTTAGTCGTTGAAGAATTTCGGGGGGGGGGGGGGGTTTAACCCCTAATCCCCCCCCCCCTCTCGCTACGCCCCTGCCCTGACGCCCGTGATGAGATTGATCAGTTCCACCGCCCTTATCGGCGTCGGGATCTAGGCGGGATGACGCAGGTTATCTGGACGTCGGTATCGGCATACGAGGCGATAAAAGGAATCGGCGCACGGGGCCGCGCGACGTGCAGCGGGCAGCAGCGGGTCGGCAGTGGCACCGCACTCCTCGCGAGCACCGCAAGAATCACCATGGCGATGACAGCCTGCGGCTTCGGCCTCGTCCTCCTCGCGGTCGCCGCGGCCGCACAGGTACGGACGGGCAGCACCGGGCGAGGTGCTCGGGCCGGGCCACGGGGAATTCCCCGCCCGCCTCAAGTCCGCCGAGGGATCCGTACCGCAGGCCCCTTTCCGATGGATCGGGAGCTGTCGGGCACAACCCTTCCCGTCCCCTTCCGCGGAACTGAGTACCGCTCAGACACGTCTTCTGACCGGATCACGATAGGTCTGGACGTTGCTCTTCTCCGCGGTAGGGGATGGAGGGTGTTGTGCCTCACAACGGAACAACTTCCCTCCCTGCGCGCCGCCCCCGCCGGGGAGCCGTTGTGTCAGGCGGCCGGCCCGCGGCCGCGGGACTTCCCGCCCGGGGCGACAACCTACTCAAGTGCCTCTCCCTGTCCACAGAGCGGAGCGTTGGTGCGGCCGGCGCCGTTCGCCTCCTTCGGCGCCCTCGCCGCAGGTACGTACCACCCTCGCGACACGACACAGTGTTGCTTTGCGAACACGCTCGCCGCTCCAGGCCACTCGGCTCTCGCGGCGCTCTCTCTCTCTCTCGCTCTCTCCATCTATCTATCAGTCTTTCTATCTGTCTATCTCCCCGGCAGACGAGTGAGAGCCGCCGGTAGCCGCGGATTATCCGCCGGGATCGGCGCGCCGCGGGGCCGCGGGAGCCGCTCACGTGCCCCGAGAAGGCTCACGGCTCACGCGACTCCACCACAGCGTACATTTCGCAGGGGCAGGGGAGGGTGGGGGAATAGTGCGGCAGAGTGCCGACAGATGGCGCTCCGGTACTATCGCTGCCGCTCGCTCGCGCGGGGTGCTCCCTCCGACGCCAGAACGGCGTGCCCAGGCTGCGACTTTGACTGATGCGGGGCGCTCACGCGTGTCACGTACACAATAAATGCGCAGCACGGAAGCTTAATTACGGTGGCGTCACCCACCTTCTCGGGGTCTCCCGATGTTCAGGGAATGGCGGCCTCGGTGCGGCCCACCTGCGGGCCATCAACGGCCAGGACGCGGACCGCGGCCAGTTCCCGCACCAGGTCGGTCTGTACGTCGACATGGCCACCTTCTGCGGTGGCGCCCTCATCTCCCCCAAGTGGATCCTCACGGCGGGCACCTGCACCGGCAAGTGAGTGCCTCGCGTGCCTCGGCGCGAACGCGCCCGGCGGGCGACACTGTCACGTGCGTGTGCGTGTCCACAGGGAGCCCTACGGCTCGCGCTACACGGCCTTCCTGGGCGCGCTCAACATCAACCTGCCCGCCGAGAAGGGGCGCATCGCCGTCACCACCACCTGGGCCTACATCCACGACCAGTTCGACGCGGAGACGTACCAGAACGACGTGGCGCTGATCCTGCTGCCCAGGGCCGTCAAGACCACCGGTGAGTGCACGCGCTCGGCGCCGCGCCGCCGCGCCCTCCGCCGCCAAGGCCTCGACCGGGTCGGGGAGGTGCGAGCTAATGTTGTCTCCGCACGCCGCCCCTTGCGTCCTCCGCCCGCGCAGCCCGTGAGGGCCCGGCCCGCGGGACTTCCCTCCCGGGACGCCGGCGCCGGCCCGTGCCCCCCGGTCCGCTCCGCACCTCGCCTGACCCTGCCCTCGCCGTGTTCCAGATTCCATCAAGCCTCTTAACCTCCCGCCCCAGTCCTACGCCAGCAAGGACTTCGACGGCGTCGGCTTCCAGCTCAGCGGCTGGGGCTACCGCAGCGACGGTAAGCCCACTTCAGTCATCTGTGCTGTGCAAACCGTGCAAAGCCGGGCCGACAGTCAGCCGTCCCGTTGTGTTGGCAGACGCGGCCGCCATCGCGCCCGTGCTGCAGGTCATCCAGCTGCAGGGCGTCAGCAAGAAGGTGTGCGTCAACACCTACAGCTACGAGGTCTACACCGACAACATCCTGTGCTGCCAGGGCGCCAACAAGCAGAGCCCCTGCCAGGTAACCACGCCGGGCCGCGACCGCAGCCGGCAGCGCTGTGTGTGCGCGTGTGTGTGTGTGTGTGTGTGTGTGTGTGTGAGCGTGTGTGAGCGTGTGCGTTAATGCGCCCTCCCCATCGTGTTCAGGGTGACACCGGCGGCGCGCTGGTGCAGCAGGAGTCGGACGGCTCCTACACCCACATCGCCGTGGCCAGCTTCACGCCCGGCAAGGGCTGCAGCACCGGCCTCCCCGCCGGCTTCACCAAGACGGCATCCTACCTCGATTGGATTTCCAGCAAGACGGGTCTCCCCACCAAGCCATAACTCGCACGGGTGCGGAAGTGAAAGGACGATAACTCTGTGATATGTTTTTCTTTTCGAAAACCACTATCAATAAATACAAATGTATATCAGTGATGATGTGTGCGTTTGATTTTTGTGAAGAGAGGTAAAGAACTAGACAGAAGTGAAGGAACACAAATAGACATAATATATTTCTCTTCTTTTTTAAATAATATATATAACATTCGATCATTTTGATACACTCAGTACCACACCCAAGATTCCTACTAATATAATCTTAACTGCCAGGTTGGCAGGAACGGAGTCTCATACATCTAGAACTCATTGGAGCGTTAGACATTTTGAAGCTAAACAACGGTGAACCCAAGCATTCAATAACACATGAAATGGCTTGCAGCCACACTGGTCTGGACCCCAATAATTTCATCCAATTAAGACCTAAGTTGGGTTCGTAAACTTGAAAAAAAAGCAACAACAACAGAAACTGAACCATCATAAACCTATAGGAGTAATTTAATTAATATGGTAATAAAACTGCTATCAGTATTACAAATCTGAATCTCAAATCATTTTAGAATAAGTCATGATCGAAAGACATTTTCAAAATTTAGTAAAAAGTATATGCTTTTTTGCGGCTAAAAACTCATGCGGAAGCCAAATGAGTACAAGATGATAGAATATTGAGTACAAATTTGGCACCCCTGTCTTTAACACCTCTTTCCCAAAAACAGACATAGGTCAGTCTTGAAATGATAAAACATGCTACACCTATTTGTGAACAGACAGACCCGATTTCAATGAACATTCCTTTAAACTCATGTCCAATGAAAAAGACATAAATTCAACAACGCATAAAATTTCAACTCATTTAAACAGTATGGTATTTACAGATACAGAAAAAGTTTAAAAAGAAAAAGAAATAAACTATGACATACTACAGAGATGTGTTTATGATGTAGGCAAAACTAGATCACAAAGTAACATTTCTCCCACAACAAAAGCAATGTCTTCCCAGTTATCACAACAAAAAATTATTAGTAATACTAGAAAACACATAATTTGACACACTAAACCTTTTCTTTAAAATCACAAAGATTAGTTTTCAAGTTTTCACAGAGGAAAGATAAAATAATCACAATTATTTCTCTTACATGATATGAATACACATAGATTATTCTTCAATGCAACACAAAGGGGGGAAAGGGAGGGGATATTTAAAATTGCTTCTAACTTATCGGCAGAGTACTAGAAAAGAAAAAGAAATCCTTCTGAAAAACCTAAAACCTGTTATTTACAAACCTATTATTTACAAGACGGTCCTAGGAAAAGTAAGACCAATGGTAACCATTAATGTATCTTACCATGAGGGAATGTGGGCTATACTTTAACAAACGTACAATACTTCATGCAAAAGCTAAACACTTTAAATAAGACTGAGCCCAGGAGCAAAACTTCTAATATCCCCACTGAGCATTGTGATCTAAGAAACCAAAATCCAACACCTCATTTATGTACTTAAACATACATATCATACAAAATACTTTTATTTAATATGTTGTACCACAATGCACTTGTTATTTTCAAGTCCATAATCCTGATCAATTTCAGTCAAAGATGCATCGACCAACAAATACTCCATGTACTGTCCAGCAGCACAAATAAAGAGTGAACAGAGAAGGACAATTTTTCTTTGTTAAAGTACTACTGACTTATAGAACAATCCTGTTGAGCATGATGGAAAACAATTACAAAACACAGATGTCACAAGTTAACTCATATGAGTACCTTCAAAATGTACGGCAATGCAGATTAAAAACTCATCACATCTGCCAATCTTAAATCAACTAACGCACACAAAAATCATGCGGTCTGCAGATATCACAGTATGTGAGGGAGTAAAACTCAACATGACATCTACATCCCAAAAAAAGACATACAGATTGTTTACTCTTTCATCTTTTCATTACTTACAGCATCTTCTATAAATATGCCAATTAGTTGGCATAACGCTTCCGAGGTGCAGAGCTTGTGAAAGACTGCTGAGAAAACTGTGCTGGGTTGAACATTTGAGGACCACCTGGACCAGCCTGCACCTATGGAAAAAAACCAAAGAAGCATAGCATAAATATAAGGTTTAACAAAAAGAATAGAAAGCTGCAAATGATATGATGTCATTTGATCTGTTACATTTCAAACCACATTTGTATGATTTCTTAAAGTGGCATGCAATGTCCAGAGGATTCCTTGTCATGACAGACGGTATGTAAATAGTACTGTATGTGCAAGTGAACCAAACCAACACATTTCTCACATTAGAACAAAACAAACAAGCACAGAAAGCTGTCACGAACAGTAAAAGAGTATGGTATGTATTGCAACCTGCACCAGGCAGTACAGCGCGACAATATAAGCGAGAGACATATGCTTCTTTCCTTATTCCTTATTATAGCAGCTAAGGTGAACCTTTACCTGATTCCTGCTGGTAGGTCGCCTGCTGGTGTAGGACTGTACTTCACGAGACAGAGAGCTTGTTGAGCTCCACCGAGAAAGCTACACAAGCGTGACAAAAGCATGAGGCACAACCAGCGAAAGCAAGGAAACCTATCAGATAAGCAAAATCTAATCAAATATACCCAATCCAAATGAAATCACATCAAAGAAAAGTGTACTTCATACGAGAAACAATCAAGCCCCTTGTAGCTTGTTTCACAAAACCAGTGAAGTATTGTACATCAAAAGAGCGTGCATGTATAAGCTGGTGCATTGCATCAACATCGTCACATGTGTAATAGTTAAAACAAATCAGCAAGAACACACCACACTTGCTATAGGACAAAAAGATTCCATTCACAACATAGCCTAGAAGAGAAAGCCCTGCCTTAAGGATTCCAACCCATATTTACACAAAAAATATGAGTGATACAGTTAATCCAACTAGCCACCAAGAAACATCAATAAAATAAAAATTGGAATGCACCAAAGAGATGCATATGGGTCAAGAACAAAATTGCCTTGCAAGAGCAAGCTGCATTGTGGCAGGAACATGGGAGAGGAAATTCATTCACTCAAGTGTATTCCAAAGTAAAACTACAGTCCAAGGTTATATGACCAGCAGTCAAATTCAAGAAAGCATGCATCAAACTGGCAGTGCATGATGATTAATAGTAAAACAGAGTCCTTACAAATATGAAAAGAGAGACCTAGGAGGAGAAAGGTCTATCGTGAAGCCATTGGATTCCAGCTTACTCTCTTTTTTGAAACCTGTAGAAAAGCTTAACGTAGAAGATATCCTAGTTTCTTTCAGCAAGTGATAAAATAAGAGCATTACAGACATTCACAATTAATAAAGGTTTGGAGATATTAAGTGCAGTGGAATATAACAGTAGAATAAAAATGACATATGAACCCAGCAACCACGAGCAAATAGACAGATGGCCAGATTTGTAGAAGGACACCACAACATTTACCACATATCAGCACTTCGATAAATGTAAATTCCCATTGATTTTGAGAATCTAGAGGGAGCAAAACTTAATGTTGAACTTATAAATGAAAGATAAAATACTCAGTCTCTCACCATCCTCAATGAAACGCTGCTCTGAACATAGGAGCATACTAAATCTACATCTATCAACCAACAGTAAAAAAATACTACTAAGCAATCATCAACTCACAATAGAAATTCTTTACCAAAAAAAGTTTTACAAATATACCACACATGCGTCCTTACTCTCCCATGAAAGCTTCTAAAAACCCCTCTCACCAAAGTCAACACAGTATACAGGGGGGGGGGGGGGGGGGGGGACACAAATAAAAACAGATGGGACTGTAACTTATAAAAGAAAATTATCTTAAAAATGAACTGAAGTGTTTTATGACGTTTTACTTACCGGTTGCTGATCAGGGGCAGATTCAGAGGGCGCTATTAAAGCAGGGGCTGGAGTCAGGAAATCAGTTGGTGCATTTTCATTTCCCTCAACTTTAAAATGAAAAAAAAAAAAAAGAATTAAAAATATAAAAAGATACCGGTAGTACAAGGAAACCATAAAATAACTTGTTAAATAATAGGTCAAAAGGAGCACATACCTGTTGCGGGTACAAAGTAATTAAGAGAGCTTGGTTGACTAGCTGAAGTTGGGAAAAGATTTGGGGGTGGAAGACTGTTTGGTCCTGATGCCTTTGTTCCATTGGGGTTCATAACGTCCACATAGCTAGCACGAAGGCCTAAAAAAAAAAAAAAATAATAATTAATGACCGTGTAGCATTTAGAAATAAATCTGTAACACAAGTGTAATGTATACTTCTTACTTCGACCACGGGGAAGTTTGAACATGTTTGGTCCTTTCACTCCAACATTCTCGCCTTCATTTGCTGATGGTACAGTAGAACTAGTGGGAGTATTGAATGCCATGCCAGCAGTACCATTGGCTACAACTGGGGTGACAGAAGGCACATTTGAAGGAAGGGCAGCGCCCGGGCCGGGGGCAGAGCCGGGGCCAGGGGCAGCACCAGGGCCAGGGGTAAGACCAGGACCAGGTGGCGCAAATCGGCCAGGCATTTCAGACATCTTAGGAGGGGGAGCCAAATTAGCACCCTCTTCTTCACCATCCCCATCAACATTAACCCAGCGCTTCTTTTGATCATCCCATACAATCTGTAAGAACCAGAGAATTAAAGTTTTAAGTACAGCCTATGGGGCCTTCAAAGTTTTTTTAAAGCATAACTCACTGAAGGGTTTTTGTCATCGGGTAGTTTCATCTGGTTTTTCGGCCTGAGAGCCAATTTATTCCACAAGCCTCCAAACCAACTACTATTTGACTGTGTGTTTGCCTGTGCTGTTGGCTGTCTGTTTGCTGTTTTTGCAGATGCAGTTGGTTGGGAAGGAGGTGAAGAGCTGGATGGCTGCACCGTAGCGGCAGAAGGCGTAGGCTTTGGAACCTGGACTGGCTGTTCTTGCATGGGCTGAAAGAAAAAAGTTGATTTAAATTCAAAACTTCTGATCTCAGAAAAATTTGATGTTATTCTTGTTAGATTAAGAAAAGTCACACATAAACATCCTTTATTAATTTTCAATATGAGATTTAAAATTTGTGTAATGTGATCAAGAATTTAATGCAGCAGTATAAAGTGATATGATAATTCGTTCTTGACCAGAAATCTTTAACTAATGTTATGAGAAGGTCGAAAGAAAACAATTCAAATTTTATAGGAATTTAATGAAAATAATCATCACATATCAGAGTATTAAACAACGGTGCACACTGATGAACACACAAGTAAATATTACATTGATTTAAAAGAATTTCATTAACATCAACACAACTACATTCACAACAGCGAATGAATGTGCTATAAACAACTAATAAAATAAATCTTAGGTGAAAAATATTAATTTCATAATACTATATAAAGATTTTGGGAGTAAATTTGATTAACAACACGGCTGATTTGAGATCTAATTGCAAACTAAAATGGTACACCCAGAAGAAAAGTGTCTCATATGTGGTTTAAAGAGGCAGGCAAAGTGAAAAGAGGCATACGTGTTAAACCAGTTGCATGAAGATGAAACAACAAATAAATGTAAGAAAGAGAAAGGTGACAGTCAACGGCAAGGTTGTATGAATATGCTTTCAAGCTAGGCTATGAAGATGAACTGCTGTTGAAGAATTACAGTAAACAGGGATTACAGGTATACTGCAGTGAAAATAAAGACCTGGACTTCAGTGTTATGAAGTAAATTGAAAACACAAATTGGATGAAAACATTGATACACCTTATCCCAATGAAAAGAAGTCACAGCTTATACTATCATTCATCTTTCATGTGGTAGCAGTCTTCACTGTCTGTCAAATCTGTATCACTTGGGTCTTCATCTCTTCTACATTCACTGTTTTGAACTACACGTCGCTTAACATTATCACAATTCCAATTTGCTAAGTTTGAAATAGGTTGGTCGATAGGAAATGAATCTGGCTTGAAGATGGTAGTAAAGTCAGTCTTCCTATTCGATTCTTGGTAGCACTTTCGACGAATAGGTTCATCAATTGGGTATGTTCCGCCAAATACAAGGGGCCGAGCTTCACTGCGGCTGAGCCTCATTTGCCCATGTTTTAAGTTTCGAAGTAGTTTCCCATTAAAATCTTTGCTCCACGCTTCAACTGTGTTCATTATTATTTCAGGCTTGTGAACACGCAATGTATTTGCTTTCATAAGGTGTCCCTGTGTTTCGGGTACACGGTTTCGCGGTTTAACACTTGGAAATCTCAAAGCACTCGACAGAAGGTCATCTTCATAGCAGTCAGACAAATTCATCCTATGGCTGGAGACTGGATTCTTTGTACTTACAGGCTTGGAGGCTTTAGCCCCAGACTATTGTCCAACATGAAGCACCAAAGGAAAAAAAAAAAACAAACAAAAAAAACAAGAAAATGAGTTTTATCTTAAACTCTGACAGAAACAATGTAAAACTCTTTTTCTTCAAGCATAAAAGCAGGACTGCATGTGAAGGTGTACCCTCATAAAAAAAAGGCAAATTTGAGAGTATTAATGGGTATGCTAAGCAAAAATTGTGGTGTGTAACCTAATTTCCAGAAGACTTTTAAGGAAATCACTATGTACTGATAAGTTTTGTCAACACAGAAAGTAGTGTTCACATATTGAGTTATTACCACAAGCGATTATGTTCATAATAGTTGAGTTGTCCTGAGTCAGAACTACAGACAGAGAAATAAGAGTTATAGATTGTACTGTTGCAGTATGCTTAAATATCATTGTTTTATCTATACACTCCATCCTATGTTAGGAAAATTAATGGGCTGCATGAAAGTGGAAGAATTTGAACCATAAACCTTCCCACAGAGATTATTAGCAGTAAAAGCTAACAAATCAAGTAAAATCTTTAATCTTACCTCACGGTTTGTCTGTCCTGACACCATAGGAGCACTAGAGTCCATGGAAATGCTCGGCACTTCTTCTTGCTGTCCATTCCACCAGCCACTCTGGTCAGTTTCTACGTTGCCATAACCTGGAATAAGGTGTACTATACAGAATGACAAAACCATGAAGTGGATACAAGATCAAATTACAATGCACACACAATGAACACCCACCATCAGTACTGTAGGAGTTAGGATCTACTGTCTGCTGCTGGTGGCCCTCTTGAAGACTCCAAGGCTGCTGGTCTTGGTAGTAATATGATTGCTGTTGGAGCTGTTCTGTCTGAGCCGGCAACTGAGGTTGCTGCTCTTCATGTTGGTGGACCAGCTCCTGCTGTGGCTCAGCTGAAACATGCTGATGAGGCATTTCTTGTCCATACATGGCAGGATCCTGAAGAAGAACATCAAATAACAACAGGACGAAGACATTAGGAGCTGCTTCGACTTGTAAACAGCATACACAGCGTGAGGAACACAAACCATGGAATGTGAGCTAATTGAAGCCTGATCATGCACGGTGTCACCCTGCAAGGCACCATAGGATGCATTGGCGTAGGATTCACCGTAGTTGGAATAATTTGAATAAGTCTGAAGATGAAATAGATGGTGCACATTAACATAGGAATGCATACCCAAGCCCAAAAGTTTTAAAGTAAATGGAGAAAATACAAAGTCTTGCTGAGAAAATAAATACTTACACTGTTATTTGACGATACAGAACGTAACTGAAGAAGCCAATCAGGATCGCCTTGGGCAGAGAGGTCACCACCAGCTGAGTAAAAGGGGTCATGGAACTTGAGGCTTTCGCTCAGTTCTTCCACATCTCGCACAAAGCTAGTTTCATATTGCTGACGGTTTTGCACAATCAGTTTGGAGACTACCTCACAATAGTGTACAGCATCAGGCAAAAGATTAGCTTCAACTAGTCTTGTAGCCATAAGATATTTGTAAGGCTAAATACAAATACAAAAAAATTAGTGAAAAAGTACACAGAGGAATAAAATACAAGCATACAGACATGATGAGGAATGGGGAAAGTTACCTGAAGGTTTGGAATGTGGAAATTCGGATCTGCTAAAGATCTGGCATACTCATATATACATGTGATCATAATAGCTTCATTGGAAGCAAACTCTGCAAATGAACGTAGATGAGAAGACCCCAGCAGCACATACTTTGACGTACGCTGCGAGTATGTGCCAAAGGGATGTTGTGCCATCAAGTAACAGAAGTGTGAAGCATGAAGGCACCCACGAGCACCTGAGAATTTAGGAGTATATATATGAAAGCCTGGAAAAACATTCCAAAATATAAAATATTCCAGCGGAAATGGATAAACATGTTCTCACTGAGGGTATCTCCAAGTGCCATGATAGCTTTATGATCAATCTCAGGGCGAGATGAAGTGTTGCTGAGTATCATGGCTAGATGTGGCCTCCAATCGCCCCATTTGTCATCAGCTACACACTGAAAAAAGAGATAAGGGGATTCTCAGAAAATGCTTTAGCACAGAAAATGGAAGATACAATCAGATCTGAACTTCTTACAGTGACAGCCGCAGGCTGCCAGCCAGACAAAAGTTGGTAAAGAGTTTGAATTGGATCAGTAAGGGCAAGACCATTAGCGAAACGGGTCATCACACTGTGGTACATGCGCTGGTCAAGCTTGGATGACAGAAAAAGTGCATGACCCCACAGACCATGCTTCATGGCCCATTCTGTAAGGTAGACCGGAAAAATCAAATCAAACCAGGGCACACCACAAAGAAAGTTAACTTGAGTAACAAGGTAAGAAAGTGGCAAGTGCAGTGCAACAAAAGGAGGGGTACTAACCGAGAGCTTCTTTAGTATTTCCATACAATAGAAATTCTCTAAATTTGTTGGTTATTTCCGTCTCTGAAAGTTTCGGTTGCTGACTGACGGATGTGTTCACAACTTGAACAGCAGGAGTGGCACTGGCAGAACTAGTTCGGCTGCCTCCACTGGGCGCTGGGGAGGGAGTTGATTGAGCACGATGATCAGTAGACCAACTATCATCTGCATCTGGGTTGTCTCCATTACGTAGTAGTAATTCAGCAATGTCAGTGCCCACTATCATCTGGAAGCATTGGAGTAATGAAAGACAATAGCTAATAAAAAATAGGAGAGGTCAGGTAACAACATTCGAATTGATTGCAGCATAACCTACCCCATTTTGGCGCAACAACAGAATAAGTAATTCATAGAGAAGAACAACAGATTGCCAATCATAAATAGCAGGGTCATTCCGAGTAGACTCCATCTTCGAGCGCAAGTACAATATGATTGTTTTCTTATGTGTCACACCTCTTACAAGAGGTCCTGGCAGAGCCAACAAATCATGGAGATTTTGATCCTGGGGAATGAGTGACTGCATACTGTGAACTTCTACTGTTGCAGACTGACCATCCAAGGGATATGATGGCACCACTTTCAACAAGTGCCCTCCTCTTGTTAAAATGCCTATTGAAAATTTAAGTTAGCAGTCAAATTTTGATAAGTTTTAATAAAAGTAAGTGTGTAGAGTACACTACCTTTCACATGGGCAGTTGAAAATTTGAAAGGTGTCAACCTCTGGATGGAAGAATTTGTTTCATCCAAAGAACTTTCTCCATGACCAACTCCCCTGAAAGTACAAGAGTGTGTAAGCAGAGATAACTAAATTTCTGGGAAAGATCAAAACATGAGCAGCAAGCTAAAAGGGAGATAGACTAATTTGATATAAAACATAACTGAAATCTCTATGATCCTACATCATGCTGTAAACAATTTAAAAGAACCAGAAAAAATCTTTGGAGAAATAGCATTTGCTTTAGAATTTAGTTTGAGCTATGGAGAAAAAAAAACAATTTTGTCTAAACCAACTGCTACAAACATAGCAACATTCTACAAGTATGAGGCCTGTCTCACCGTCCACTTTCACGTGAAAATGGAGATGCATTATCAGTGCTTTGATAACGATTGGAGCTGGAAGTTTGAGGACTTTTTTGATAGTAAGCTTGAGCCCTATGGGGAGACCTATGCCTGTCAAACCTGGAATTTGCATTTGAAAGTGACACATTGTTGTTTGACCGACACAAGTGTAGTTCTACAACAAAGAATTAAAAGATAACAATGTACCTTTGATTGTTAAGTTCTTCATTAGCAGAGCTTCGTCCAGAATGCACACTGCCACGATCTTCATAAGTTCCAGGCTGAGAAGCAGCATACTGGCTGTAATATTTCCGATACCAAGCTGCATATGCTTCTGGATCAGTTTTCCGCAAATTAGTGTAGTACATTTGATATCTATAATATTCTTGAGGGTTGTAATAATATCCTGTGGTAGAGTACATCACAATTAGCTGAATAGCACAACTATATCAGGTTAAGAGATCGAATTCAAGGGCAGGAATATTTACTTACCACCAGGGTAGTACTGGTTGTGTTTAGCATTTCTGTCAGAGCGTTCATGACGATCATCCCTGTAGTCTCGTTCATAGGCATGGCCATATTCGTGTACAGACCCTGACCTTGAAGATGGCCTGGAAGACCTTAAAAAAAAGAAGCGAGTGAGAGTTCAGGTTCAGTGTTTGACAAGTCGGCGGAAATAAATGAAAGGCTACATTAATGATTAATTTAAAAACAAATCTACCTTCTGTCTCTGTAATAATCATCATCGTAGCCACGGTGGTAATCATCAGAGCGTCTTCCCCCACTCCTGCAAGTCAAACAACGCGGATCAGAATGCATCCCAACTCCTCCAACACGACACGGCGCGGAGCGTGACATACCTGCGCACTTTGTCGGGCTCGTCCCGGCCGCGCCGCTCCCTCCTGTAGTAGTCCTCCCCGTAGGACCTGTCCGCACGGTCCCGCTCCCGATCCCGGTCCCTGTACCCGTCCCGGTCCCGGAACCTGTCACGCTCCCGGTACCGCTCCCGCTCTCTGTCGCGGTCCCCTTCCCGGTTGCGATCCCGGTCCGCGTCCCTGTCTCGGCTCCACTTGCGCTCCTCGCGGTCGCTGCCGTAGTCCTCGCTCTCCCCCTCGTCCTCCTCCCGGTTGTACCTGCCGAGGAGTGATCATGTCAGACACAGCAGCTCGGGCCCCCGCCGCCCCCAGCACTCCACTCACCCTCTCCGCCGGCCCTCCTTCTCGCCCGACTCGTCGCGCTTGGTCCTGTCCCGGTGATCGCGGTCGCGGTCGCGCCTCGTGTCGTACCTGCGCTCGGGGTCGTAGTCGCCGTCCTTGTCGCGGGCCCTGCGGTCGCGGTCGGTCGCGGTCGCCGCGGTACCGAGACCTCCCCTGGCCCTCCGGCGAGTCGTAGCGCCGATCCCGATCCCGGTCGTCCCGGTACCGGTTGCTGCCGCTCTCGCTGGGCGACATGCTCCGGTCGCCGTCCCGGTCCTCGTCGCGGTCCCGCCGGTAGTAGTCCCTGTCCCGGTCTCTGTCCCGGCCCCGAGGCTCCCGCTCGTCACGGTCGCTGTCCGCGTCGTCTCTGGACCTCCTCTCACTGAAAGCAAGTGTCAATACACGTCAGAAGCGTGCGTGGTGTGACAATAAAGGAGGTCGACAAATCTCTGTACCTTTTCTTGGTCGGGTTGTCCGCAGCCTTCTCGTCGACACCATCTGAGCCAATTGTTTCACTTCTTTCACTCGGTGGTTGAGCAATCCCAGCCCCTCTGGTTTCATGAGAATCGTCTGGGGAAGAACTAGTGGGCTCCACTTTGATACCTACACACAAATAGATTGGTTTCATTTTATTTTATGTAAAAAGAGAGAGAGGCTAAAAAATAAAGATAGGTGAAAAACAAATCTGAAATGCATCTTACTCTGCTGAGGTGAGGGTGCAACGACTGGTGGAGGAATTGATTCCATGGCCACACCTGTCACCACACGGGGCTCCCGAGGCTCGATTGGTTGGAATGCAGAATTCATTTCACTGCTCTGCAATCCCACTGCAATATTACTTTGAGATTCTGGGCTGCTAGACTCGCCAGGGACCATCCTGTGCAGTCCTGGGGGGAGGTCACTCGGGCCTGCAGATATGTTAGGCATCTCATCCTCCTCCTCCTGGAAAAACAAAAATCAAAGTGTTTCGAACTCAACCAAACAAACTTCACAGGGTTAACAAAAAATTTTCCAAGTCAAGAAGATAGAAACAAGATAAAAATCACACATGAGTTAGCTACCTGGGAATCTGTTTGTCCTGGGACCATTCTTCGTAAGTTTGAGCTGTGCTCAACAATTGGATCCCGTGAGGCACTGCGAGGGACATTTGATGACATACCAAGTAAATCATTGTCATTGAAATCGTCATCATCGTCGTCGTCATCAGCGGCTGCCATCCGACCGGGTACCATGCGCATCCCATCTCGTTCTGTGATTTGTCCAGGTATCATGCGATCAAGTCCAGGGGGAGGTGTAGATACCTGAAAAAAGGAAGACTATTTATGCTTTTTGTTTCCAGAACTAAATAAGGTAATATTATCAAAGTTTTAGCAACTTACTTGAGAGTCCTGCTCAGTCAATTGACCAGTAACAAGCCTGTGTAATCCTGGAGGTGGAGCACTTTCTTCTTCCGATGTCTGAGAGGTAAGCTGTCCAGTCTCCAGATATTGATTACGGTCCAGACCAAAACGAGGAGCAACGTCATGGCTGTCCTGGGGTGCCCAGGAATTAAGAGGAACCTGTGCATTCAGATCGGCAGATCCAAACTCCTTCATAACACAGCAAACAAAAATAAAATTGAAATTGGTGGATCCCAGTTCAAATCAAGATGCTCAGATGAAAATCATAAGAAAGAATACAAACCTGTCCCGCCGGTGGCTCTTGGGAACGATTTTCGACAGCCCCAGTTTGGCTGTCAGACACACGAGGCTGAGCTTCCTGAGGGACTTGATTGTTTTCTGGCACACCGCCAGGTTGTAAGGGAGGAGCAAACAGCTGCCTTGACATACCTGAGCCAGAGAATTGCTTGCTCGCAGACTTGTGAGTCATACCAGTGCGATTAACAGAGTAGGGATTGCTGCCCGAAGGTGGCATGCCCGCAGGCGGGCCTGTGGATGATAAGCTTGCTGGAGGGCCACCAGGAGGTGGAAGCATGCTAGTTGGAGGAGGCACATTAGCTGGAGGTCCTCCAGAGGGTGGAGGAAACACGCTTGGTTTTGGTGCTGATTCTGTAGGCACGCTGGGAGGTCTGAGTTGTGGCGCTACTAATGGACCTGTGGGCTCGAAGGCAGCAACATCTGTATCAGCGGTCATTTTAAGGCCTTCCAATGCTGATATTGTTTCATCCAAGTTTAATTTGCTGTGGCGATCAATTTCACTCCCAAGAGGAGCTGATGTAATCGATTCTTGAGCTTGTTCCAGATACACATTCCTTTCGTTCAAATCATCTTCATCTTCTGTGTCATCCCACAGATTCTGTGCATCTCCAGAAAGATAACCAGGAGGGTGTTGACCTGAATCTTCCGATTTAGCTTGACTTGTAGTCTGACCAATGCTGGATGATATATCATCAGAATCTTGGCTGACTTGACTTTCGATAGACCACTGAGGCGTCATACTATTTTTACTAGTTTCACTCATTGCCGGTTCCAGCTGGTCCTCATACCTCTCAGACGTTTCCACTGGCTGTTCAGTCTTATACTCTTCACCTTCTACTTTTATTGGCTCACTAAATTGGTTAACATTCGTCATGTCCTGAACATTGAGAGGGGTATTATGTTCAACAGGGGCCTCAGAATACCCTAAATTATTGTTGCTGGATAACTGAGCTTGAGTATTTACATTCTGATCTGTGTACGACAGCTGACCACCATATCCCATCTGATAGTAGTTGACAGAATTTTGAGAGGGAGCCGACTGGTCCATGCTCCAATTCCATGATGAGTCATTTTGAAATGATTGATCTATGTTATTGTTGTGTTGTTGGTGCTGCTGCACAGATGCTTGATGGGTGTCATCAGCTCCCCAACTCCAAGGATCACTACTATGTGCTTGTGCTGCCTGCTGCTGACCATAGCCGTACGCTGCATAGTTCTGTAAATGCAAAGGCACATTTTCAGTACACAAAGTAGAATAATGATAAAAAAAGAAGAGTAAATGAACCGGCTCAACAAACTTGTGTTGCGTTGTTGGATGGTTGAGGCGGTTGTTGCTGCTGATTGTGCCATGAACCCCACGAGTCTGAAGGAGCTGCTTTTGGCGGCTCTTGATGCCAGCTCATGTTTGGATATTGTTGCTGCTGTTGGGGTAGCTGCTGAGCTGGATGCTGCTGCGGCACCTGATGCTGAGGCATCTGATGGGGTTGCTAAATGGGGAAGAATAAAGTCCAAACAGCTCTTAGACATCAGACCACATGCACGCTGCCTTGTGTTGACAACAAACCTAACACCCCACGACCCAAATCAGTATATGTCAAGTATCACAAAAGCATAACATACTCCTTACATCGCAACCATAATACGTAAACCAGAAGCATACCTGCTGTGCTGGTGGTACCATGCCGTAGTAGGGTGCACCTGCCCCCAATCCACTGCTTTTGATCCAGTAGGGATCAGCCATGACTGCAGTTCAGAACAAAGCAATAAGCAGCCCTGGAACACCCACAAGCATCATGTCATGCGTCACATCATGCAACTTTAATCAAATTTACAGAGAGTTTCACACAAATTTGAAACAGTAGGTATTTCTGCAAATTGCCCATATGATACATCTATTCAAAAGCAAACTGACCTTATAAAGTAAACACCAAGTTATTTTATGAAACGTAAACGGCCCATCATAGGCATAGATTATTTCTTACTTTTATTAAGGAATATTTTAGAAATGTGCAATTTTAGAGATGAAAACAAGTACTGAAACTGACTGGATTTTTGGGGAAGCTCAAGCCAATACCAAACATACATTTACTGCGTTATTTACACGGACGATGACATCTTTCATGGATGAAGACACAAAATAGGAGACGTGGGAAATCAGACAGCTGACTTCAGTCAACAGTGAAGAATATGTGAAAAATTCGGTGAGAGAAATTGTATTTTATCTGTTCGAACACAGTGTACCATAACCCATGCACATAACGCGAAAAAACATTCATAAAATTTTACGGGGCGTTCGAACGAGCAAATGGATTTCGCCAGACACGGGAATGAGTTAATAGCAAAAATAGTGACAAGACTGTAGGAGGTTAGGCTTAAAAATAATAGGGATGACTTCAATTCATCACTCACAGATGGACGAAGGACTCTTATTTTTCAGCAGGCCTTGGCTGACGACAATTAACTTCGACTGACATTGTTGACGAAAGAAGTCAGTTTAAGTCGTATTGAAACTACAAAATAAAAGAACAATCTCAGAATAACAGAGAAATTCAGTGTCTAAGAAAAAGTGCCGACATGAAACTTTCTTCTGATTTCACGTCACAACTTTGGGTGCGTTCCTAGTCGGGGGTAAAGTTTTATCCGAACCAACTTGAACAAATGAGAAGTACAAATATGCAGCGACAACAATCTTATCGGAGGATAAAGTACCTCTTGTCAGTTATTAAATTAGATTAATTACATTAAATACTGGACGGGCCAGGCTGCCGCAGCGTTTACTGTCCACTTGGTTACTAATTTTTTCTGTCGACGATTTGGCAAAATAAATTTCTGACCTGCTGCCCGAATATTGATTCCTGCTAATAGGGTTTCGTGAACTATATACAGTTCGGTACAAAATAGGTAGGCAACCAGTATCTCATGACACCGTCGACGAAAACAGTGCAGAAAGAATACAGCCAAGTCAGTCGAGTTGGAGGAAGGGCTGAGCAATGGATGTGAAAAGCAAACTGCATAGTGACAGGGAGAGGTACTGTTACGATTTGGATTTCATTTAACTCTCCTTAACTGTTCAAACTCTAGGCTTACGTTGGTCTCGGTCTCGTGGAACTTTTCGATCTGTTTGATTCATGCCATCTGGCAATTCACAATATAACCTCATGATGTGCTAGTGCAGAGTAGACCACTGCTTAAGATCATTGGATTTTACGATAAATTGTTGCAGCTGTCTCCCTTTTCGAATCCAGTTTTTTTTTTCTTTTTGCAGATGGATTTGCATTTACCCTGCATACTTAAACTCCAAGAAAACTCTGGCTCAAGGGCGACGAATTCCTCTAGAAAAAGCTGTTGAGAATCCAACGCATCAGGAAATTCGAGATGTACTAGTCGCCGCTGGAATGAAGGTAATTTTGCTCACATGACTCCCCTGTTGAAATACCATAATTTTTAGCACGTTTTTTTCTCACTGTGAATGATTTCTCTTTCCTTTTCTCCGCAGGTTGGTGTTGAAAATAAACAGTATTGCCGTGAACCCAGTAAAGAAATGTTATACAGAGGACGGATTCGTGTTCAGTTAAGAAACGATGATGGTTCTCCGTTTAATCCATCTTATCCAACCCGTAAGTACCTCCATTGGTCACTCCTTGCATTGTCATTCATCAGGTGCGCATTTTTAATTTTCTGCATACTTTTTTACTGCAGGAGAATCACTGTTTTTCCATGTTGCGGACATGATTCCTAAGCTGAAGAGCCGTGTAAACAAACCAAGTGGATCAGAACAAACTCCACAACCATCGAATCCTGGAGGAAAGAAGAAGGGCAAGAAGAGATAATCATGAAAGGAAAAGTGATCTGTTGTACAATCATCTTAAGGGTTCTGTAAAAACGCTGTATTGGTTTTCAATATTATTCCACCTTTATTTGAGCACTTGATTTAACAATCATTGTCATAAAGACTTCAATCTGTTTAAAAGATGCACAAGTTATGTTTATATAAATATAAAACTAAAACATGAACAGACGCTAATTTACTTCTCCCTCTAAACATTGTCGGTAGCAGTAGGCAGCATTGTTCACAACGTCAATAATTTTAAAATCAGTCATAATATCACAGAGCAGTTTTCTGGGCTACTATCACCATCGGTCTGGGGACAGCATTATTTTGGATAACACATTCTACCCTGCCACCAAAATTTTGATCAGCAGTGTGAGGTGGCTCACAATTTGTTTTCATTGCATTATTCGAATAGCAGGTGGATTCAGCGGATGAACTACCAAAATGAACCACACTTTCCCGCTGGAAGTTCTGGTCTTGGAAAGAGCTGGTTGCCATAGAATCAGCAGCAGCAGTAGTAGTACAGGCTCCACCCTCATCCTGGGCATTATAATGTGTGTTCTTATGTACCAAGATTCCAGAACTCCCATCATCTTGTGAATAGGAAGGCAAAACTGCATCAGTCTGAAAACAACAATGAATTTGGTGAAAACATTTCAATGGTTCTTCACCACCTGTTCAGTGTCCCACATGGAAAATATGATATACAGCTGAGAAGAAAATAATGTTAGTTAACTAAATATCTACAGAAACAAAAAAACAAATTTTAAACAGCCACTATTTGTTTGTACCCCCACGCACCTTTTGAATGACAGGAACAGCGCGGATTACACTGACTGCTCGAGAGACTACAGGACGGGCCTCAGTTGAGGTCTCTTCTTTTCGCGCTGATTCTTCCTTACTTTCCTTGAGCTCTTTCTCCTTCTGTTTTGAAGATACGATCAAGGGAAACTCTGGGTGAATATTTTTCAGGTGGCGCACAAGGTTATCCCTACGACGAAAGATGAGATTGCAGTGAGTGCATTCCCATTCTCCATCATCTGCAGTCAAACAAATTTAAAACTAACTAAATGTTGATGAGCATGAATTAAAAATGCAAGTGCTTGAAAAAAAATTACCTTGATGGACAAGAACATGACGTCTCAGGTCACTCTGTATCTTGAAAGCTCTTGGGCATTCACGGCACTTAAATTTCCTCTCTCGCTGATGAGTTTTCATATGTGCCTCAAGATTTCCTTTCACAGGAAACTTTTTTCCACAATCTTTACACTTGTGAATTGGTTCTAAAAACAAAAACAAAAAGTGTACACAAAAATACAGAAGAGAAAACTTCCACAATATGACACGTCAAATTTTTACCTGCATGCAATTTTTTGTGTTTGCGTAGGCAGGATCGACTACTAAGCTTTTTACTGCATACTGGGCAGGAAACAAAATTGTCTCCAGAATGTGTTAACATGTGTTCTTTAAGAATTTGGTTGGTTGAAAATGCTTTCTCACACATTTCACACTTGAATAGCTTCTCAGCACCTCCTAGTGGGACAGAATAATTGACTTGTCAATATTCTCAGGGATGATTTGGCATGGTGCTGACCATATAGTATGCCATACCTTCATGAGATTTTAGATGGCGGTTTAGTTTAGATACCTGTTTAAATCCTTTTCCACAATTTTTACATGTAAAGGGAAGGGATCCTGAAAACATCAGACAACTTAACATGGCACTATATATAGCAACAAATATTCTCAGAAGGCCCAGCAAGTACCTGTGTGTGATTTCATGTGGTATGAGAGATGTCCTGTAGTCACAAAGCCTTGGCCGCATTCACTACATGTATGAGGTTTTTCAGTATGAAGAGCACCACAATAATTGTGATATCTTGCTGCTTTACGGTTGTTGTATGATTTTCCACACCTTAGGCACTTATATTTAGGAGGGTTACCTTAAAACAAAAATTAGCGTTCTTCTCAAAACTGCTTACATACCATGGATAAGATATGCATCAAAAATTGTACCTGGCGTAAACACAATGTGCTCCTTTAATCCAAATGTACCAGGTTTTTTAGAAATAGTCTTTTTATTAATAGAGTCGGATGTTCCACATCTTCCCTCAGTCTTTTCCACGTCACTTTCCTTAATGTCACAGGCACCATCTTCATTATCTATATTCTCCGACAATACTGGAGAGTGGCAGTCCTCTCGAGATTTGACAGTCCTCAGGTCAACAAAGGATGTCGATGCGCCAGGTGCAGAGGGATCATTGACATGCACAATCTCCGTGGAATTTGTAAGTGGAGTCAGGGCTGGTGGGTCGAGGTCGGTGTCCTGCGGTACATTTTCAGCTTGCCTTAGCTCAGTGTACTCCGGAGTGTAATGAGAGCACAACTTGCAGCCCGCCTCATCGTTCAGCAGACACTCCCTGCACTTTCGATGCCCGCAGGAATCTTGTACGAGACGGACACGGCCAGAGTCAGCCTCTACGCCGCACTGTGGACAACACTCATTCGTAAGCATCGCGCTCAAACGGGTACAATTGTCACACACGGGCACAACTCGGCTTAGACATCTCTCTGTCTGTCAAAACTTGTGGTGAGATGAACCCAGCAGACAGCAGACCAACACTAGACAGAACCGACTGCGAATAGCAAATAACGATTATTCGCACTTCGGTGCCTAGGGGTAGGCTGGGTGGTCGTGCAATAGCAACTTGTGTGTGCAAATGTCATCACTGTTATGAGTAATTATTAAATTTGTAAATATGGGTCATCAACTCTACAACATTCCTACAATATCACTTAATCTTCGGCAAGAAGAAACTGTGCATCAAATTGCGGATGCTCTTGATTACCTTAATGATGTTGTGAATGACATCTTTGGACGGATTGACAATAGAATTGCAGAGAATAAAAGCAAGCTCCAGCAGCTTAGCCGTAGGACATCTGTTGCTAAAGCTAAAATTGAGAAACTGACCGGTAGTAATAAAGCTACAAAAGTTTTCTCCAGCGCTAAGTACCCCGCTAGTGATTCTCATAAAGACTATCAATCGATCTTCAATCCTCCAGCCACTGCAGAATTCAAAACAAGTGAAATAGAGATTAAGAGCAAACAGGAACCTGTTGATGGGAAAACTCCACAAGAAAAGTTACAATTTTATCATGTAAAAGTAGGGTCCCGAGTGCGCCGAAACCTGGAGGTAGCAGTTGAAGAGGGGTTAGGAAGTCTTCCTCTCAACATTGATTCAGTATCTTCTCTGTTGCTATTCAACACTTCGGAAAATCCCTACAAGCGATATGTACTATTGGATCCACTTGGAGCTGTCACCAAGACTCGTCAAGCTTTGGAAGCAGAGGTAGAGAAGGCTAATGTTATGGATGATGCACCAATGTCTATTGCCCAGCAAGAACGTCTAGAGGCTCGCTCAGGAGAAAACTTTTTCTACTCTCCTGGCATGGGTGATGTGCCTGATATTGACGTTCCATTGGATCTACCTGACCTTCCCGGCATTGCTGATGACTTGCGATACAGTATGGACTCTGGGCCCACCATTGCTCCATCTGTCACAACCACCCCTGCTATTCCAGAGTTGCCAAGCCTTGTTCCTGAGAGCCCTGCTACACCATCCAGTTCAAGTGCAGCGTCTGTGATGATGCCTGTCATTACTTCAGTACCATCATCACATGAGATTGGTTTGAGTACTGACCCACTGCCACAACCTCCTCCTGTTGTAGCAGTAGCTTCTCTCCCACCTCACATGCCGCCTCCGCCTCCGCCTCCGCCTCCTCCGCCGCCACCCCCTCCGCCTGCACCTCCTGCCATAGAGCCACCAAGTGCAACACCGACAGATGTGTCCAGTAAAAAGTCTGTCACATTGCCTGCAGCACCTGCGACTGGTGTGGATTCACGAGCTACATTAATGGATGCGATCCGCAAAGCGGGTGGTTCAGGGAAGGCCAAGTTGCGATCTGTGGAGGATAGAAAAGCAGAAGCTAAAAAGAAAAAGCAAGAAGAGAAAGCCCAGGGAGGAGGGGATTTAATGGCTGATCTTCATGCTAAATTGTCTATGAGAAGAAAGGGAATATCAGGCGCCAACAAACTTCCAGAGGGCTCAGCCATGGATAGGGTTTCTGCAATGATACCACCACCCCCTGTCAAGGAGAGGGCTGCCTCGACCTCTGCAACTGAAGAAGAGGACGATTGGGAATGAGTCATACTGTTCAAATTCATCTGTTGATCTTGTGTACAAGACTTAAATCATTTCCCCAAATGTGATATTTAATGTTATGCCTGCATATCTTTATTTTGTGTCAAGTAATTTTAAAATTTGTGTTGTTCTCAAGAGGTTTCTTGTCTGTTCTGGGCTCCTCCATAAAATGTTATCATAGCCTTTTCAAAAAACTAGCCTTAATTGTCGATTTACCCACGCCTCCTGTTGTGAAGCCAACGTTAAGGTGACAAGAATGTAAAACGATATCTTTGAATGGTTTCTCACATTGCTTTATTTAGTTATACATAATATAACTTGGAGTGAGGTTCAATACTGGAACTTGCATGTTTCTCTAGAGTTTACTGAAATTGTTTGTGTTAGCTGTTATTTTCTTTATTTTTTGTAATAAAAACAAGACTATTAAATATTACAACATTTTCTGACTACCCACCACAGTTGTTTCCACCATTTAACAGAGGTAACAAAAAAATATTACAGGCACACATTAATAATACTTGTCAAAGAACTCATTTAAAATTGGGGCAACAACATCTGGGCTCTGAAGGTGAACATGGTGTCCCCCTGGGACAAATCTTAAATCAGCACTAATAGCAGCTTTACTGACGTTAGTCCAACATTCATCAAAAAATTCTTTGGTTGAATAATACGAAGATGACTCAGCCTTAATGCATAGGACATTGGACTTAACTTCAAGACAAAATGCAAGTAAATCACGGGCAGGCCAGCCCGCAAGCGGAGGTCCTTTCACTTTAGGGTCTCTGTTAAAGCGATATTTCCCATCCTCTGTCATCATAGACCCTCGTTCAAGCAAAATTTTAGCAGCCTCTTCACTGACTGGAGCAATGGGGGAATTGACAACCATTTTAGTCATCGCCTCATAAGTATATGTGGGGGATGTTTCCATTTTCTGCTTGTCTCGTTTCATGAAGTCATCAATTGTGCTACCACCCTTTTTAATAAATGTCTTGGCATTTTGTGGAATCGGGGCTAGAATATCTAACATTGCTAAAGATTTAACTTGCTCTGAGTACATGGCTGTGAACAGAAAACAGGTTTGACCTCCAAGGGAATGCCCCAATAAAGATACGGTTTCCCATCCATAATGGTCTATTACTCTTCTAAGAGCCATGATAGCTGTCATACGATGATAAGGAAAACCTTCTGGGTAATTGGAGGAAAATCCATGACCAGGCAAATCAATGGATAGCACAGACAGATTTGAAGACATTAAAGGTACAAGACCATCAAAAGTGTTTGCATTATCTTGCCAACCATGGACTGCAATAATAGGTGGGTGCACAGTTTTGTTCCACCATTTTCCTGTAAAATTTTAAAATGCAATGCATTAAATGTCATCTTAAAACTAAAATTCTTTGAAGACATAAATTGTATGAGGGAAGGTCCATTACCTGATATGTGTCCCCACGGTACAGGTATCTTCACCTCTGAATGGGTACGTCTCGAGAACGTGGTACACTTCACCTGTGTTGTGCGTGATTTAATATTGACACGTCTCTGAACCGCTCGAAACATCGCAACAACTCGGACTACAGCGGTGTGACACAGTGCCGAAGGGACAAACAAATTTGACTATCACATATGTGACACGTTAGTGCCATAGATAAAAGTGATTGCGTCATTTTCCGACTCGTACGACAAGTGTCCAGAGTTCATTCCGGATCCAGGTTTTTCATATTCTTTGCGAATCAAGTAAACAAACACCCATGCTCTCAAGGTAAAGAGAGGATAGAGAGGCTAGTCTCTCTAAATATCTCCGGCTGGTTAACTCTCCAAGCTCTCCGTCTATTTGCAGGGAGATATGAGTATTCACACTCGCCAACTTTCGCGGCAAAATTCGTTATTGTATTTGTTTTTTTGATTAGGTTATTCGTGGTACACACATTTCTCCTTTGTTCAGGACGCCGGCTGTGATAATACATTATGCTATGTTATTGTTCTTTTTGAAGAGGACGTCACGTTTTTATCTCGCCTTCCGCATGTCGGGATTTTTTTTTGAAAAAAGATGTTTGTTTTGAAAAGATTTGTGTGGGAGGTTAGCCGCTTACCATCGTGCTCTCACGCCGCTTCGACTTTCACTGTCAAAGAGAGTCTGTGATCATGACAGACAATACTCATGTTTTCCTTCTTAGTTCCTGACAGGGAGACCTAACTCATAATTATAAATACAGTGCATGACAACCTGTCCATGCCAGCGTTTCTATGTTTCCTGACCGGGGGTGTTGCCGGTGTTGCCTTTGAAGAATCGTCAAGTGTCACACAAATTACGTTTATATCCATTCACTTCGTTTAATTCAATTCGTTTAATGCCTTCTTATTAAAGTAAAGTTCTATTTTTTGATTTTTTGCCTTTGTCAACCACAAATGTACCCTTCCATCCCCAAGTCCCTTATTTACCTGTTTAGCCCTCCCTTGTCATGAGAATTGTTAGGCAAAGGCTTCACCCTGACCAGCCTCTGCTTGGCAATCATCTCACGGCAAGGCATTCAAATACTCACCCTTGTCATTCGCTGTTGTTTTGTTTACCGATTAAACTGACCTTCCTCATTGTATGTTTCAGATCGTCATTGTCATCATCAATTTTCCCCCCACACCATTTCAGGATGTAGTATTGTATTGGTTTTAGATTCCATAGACTGTAGATCTAGTGTGGCTTTCATTTAATCATGCTCAGAAGAAGCAAAACATGGCTATGTTGTATGTAGTGCTTTTCTGAACTTGTGTGTTTCTTTGTTCCAGATGTCCCGGGCATGCTTTCATTCCGTTTGCTGGGGGTTGGGTTGGTTCATTCAGATGCAGAAATCAAAGCATCTAAAAGCATGTAATTTCCACCCTGACAGATGCAAACTCGTCTCATGCTGTGGTCTGGCTGCGCAACCCGGCTACACAGTCCTTCGCGTCCAACGAGACTTCGATCGTGGACGACCTCATCATCGAGAGTGTCAGAGGCTTCCAAGCATCGCCGGGCGATGAGGGCGTAGAGCTCGAGGTAGTGGCGGACGAGGCGTCGTTCGAGTCGGACGACACCCTGCTGCACGAGGACCCTCTCGGGTTTTCTCCGTACAATAGTGGTGGGTGCAGGTCGCGGGTTCTATTGCTGCTCGGTTATTTTTTGGGGATTAAAAAAACAATTTATAAAACTTTTTTTTTAAATTAAATATTTCTCTTTTTTGTCAAAGACATTCTCCGACTGAAGCGCGAGCTCGTGAGCCCGTACCCGGGGGAGGAGGTTGTGGTGCCAAGTCCGAGTCCGCGCGATGTCAAGCCTGTGCTGCGTGGCAGGGGAGGCGTGGCCACTGCTGGCGAGGTAACGAGGGTGACGGTGTCGGGGGCCGGCCGCGTGCCCCGGCCGGGCGCGGACTTCCCTCTCACCCTCTCTGCTTCTACCCCCCCCCCCCCCCCCCCCCAGGTGGCGGCCGGACCGGAGGAGTTCTCGAATGCCGATGAGCTGCTGGGGCCGTCCCACCAGCTGCACATGCTGGAGGCGGGGGAGACTGACGCCGACCTGGACGTGGACGACGACGACGAGGCCGCCATGAACGTGTGCGAGGACTGCGAGAAGAACTTCGCCACCGCGCTGCTGCTGCTCAAGCACAAGTGCTGCCGCGCCTTCAAGTGCGTACCGCCGTCTCCGGGGGGAGGAGGGGGATGGCGGGGTGGGGGTTGGCGATGAACTTACCCTCCTGTTTTCTGTGAAGGTGTCCGACGTGTGCGTGGAAGGGGCAGTCCGAGCGGGCTCTGCGCACACACGTGGAGAGCGCACACCGGGTCCGGGTGCCGGGCCCGGTGCGGCATCGCTGCCCCGACTGCGGGGTCACGTTTTCCAAGCGGTGCGGCCTCATCTCGCACTCCCGTGTGCACAGCCGCGCTCACGCCGCGCCGGCCGTGCACGCCAGGGCGGAGGCCAAGGTGGCCGTGCTCGCCGTGGTGCAGGCCAAGGAGGAGCGCGCTGCCCAGGGTCGGGGCGGCGAGCCGACGGTCCCCGAGCTGTGCGAGCGCTGCGGCTGCAGCTACCTCAGCAGGCAAAGGATGAGGCGCCACCGCGCGCAGTGCCGCGGGCCGCAGGTGCGGCGCGACGTCAAGCCCACGCCCGACGACAAGTCCCTTGTGAAGATGGCGGTCGCGGGCCGCTACGGCAAGCAGAGCCGCGACAACGACGGGAAAGGTGATGCCGGCGAGGAGGAGGTGGCCGAAGACAAGAAGGACATCAAGGGGCGCGTCAAGCCGTTCTACTGCAAGTGGTGCTTGGAGTCGTTCTGGTACCGCCGCTGCATGCTGACCCACATCGAACGCAACCACCTCGCGCGGCACCCCTTCAAGTGCCCGACCTGCGCGGCGTCCTTCCCCACCATCTACTCCCTCAGCAAGCACAAGAAAGTGCACAGGTAGGACACGCGCGTGCCGGCGGATGTGCCGAGGGACTTTTTCTCTTTTTGACGACGTTGAGAGCAACTGACCGCGACTGCCCCTTTCTCTGATTCTAGCCTCCCGCGGGCCTTCACCTGCGCCCTGTGCCACAGGATGTTCCAGGAGCGGGAGCAACTGATAGCGCACCTGCAGGAGCACCTGGACCCGAAGAAGGCTAGTGCAGCTGGCATGGCGGGTATGAGTGGCGTCACCGCCATCTCTATCAAAAAAGAAATAGGCGAGGACCGAAAGCGCCGCTCCTGAGAATGGAAATGGAAATTTTTCTCCAAGATAATGTATGTTGAATTTTGCCTAACCAGGACGGACCAGAGAGACTCTGAGCCTCTCTAGGATTGATCAGAGGGATCTCTCCCTTCCCATTCTCTTTGTTGCTCAGTTACTCATCATCAGATATTATAGTAGTCTTTATAGTGTTTTACTTTATTATCGGATATGATACACGCATTCCTCTAGAAAATGAGATTGCTGTATGCTTTATACCCTTTTCTTGATGTGATATAGTTTATGTACAAGATACGCCCCTACAATCATGTTCTTATCAGAGTTTTGTGATGTTCTAATTATCAGTTTTATATTTTTTATATTGTGTAAGTTGAAAATTTTTGATTGAATATTTGCTCACTTCTACTTTTCTGTTAATTCTTTAAGTACTTGAATTTTATCCAGAGATGCCTTCTGTATGGATCTTGAGGTTCCTCTTCCAATCGACTAGTTCCTCATCTGAAAAGTATTATGTAATTTTTTGACTGTCGTTGGAATATACAGAGAGTAAATGCAATAAGTACTTTATTTATGCCACCCTCTGCGTCCCACTCTATTCCCTTACCCCTCCCATTCATAATCGTGTTGTGTACCGCGCGGGCGGGAGGGACAGCTATGGGGAAGGACATGCAACACATGGGAGGCTTGAACGTATTGCAAACACTCTCTCGCATTTGAGCGACGCCGTTCCTTTATGGGCATCCTCCTCAAAATCACAAAACTATCGAAAATGAATTTAAAACATTTTCCCAAATAAAGAAACTCTATCACGAGTAAATAAAAACAACGTTGGTAATTGACGATGCGCTCCTATGTCTCCTAGGTGCCCTAACGTGTCTGAGGGATCAGGAAAATAAAATGGAGGCTTCAATGTCACATATAACCCGGCTGAGATAAAAATTTGTTTATTTACTTTGAAATTGAGCGAATCTTGGAACTTCTATCAGTTCCATGACTTCGTACCAGGAATTTCCGTGAGTATTGTTGTCAGAAGTTTTGGGAGAAACGGAAGGACGCTGGGTTGATACAAGCAAAGCCTTCGGCAGTGCTAGTGCTCTCAGGACCTAGGCGTAGGCCTAACTGAAAGCGTAAAGGTTTCTGGAAAGGAAAATATTTTGCAAGCAGTGCGGGAAAACATGTTTTTCTGAACTATGACGCTTCCGCTACTTTTTCTATCTAATTATTGACAGTCGCACGCGTGCGATGTCTGCTGTCAGTTCGTCCAATTCATTTGGTAGAGGTTACCTTAACTTCAGCCCCTTCGCACTATGGCTAGGATTATGAGTCATAGGTGGCCTCCTTTGCCGTGGTTCTATTCGTGATCCTTTATCTATGTGGTAAAGTAATTGTTCAGGGGTTCAATATTTCTCATTATTGTATATTTTTGTGATTTGGGCATTATAACCTGCCAAGGTTACTTGCCTGTGTTTACAATTTGAGTTTCAAAACTTGATGTGGGAAACTCTGCTTTGAGGAAAACCTCTTTGTACCTTCAACTTATTTTTCTCTGTGTTATTTATTATATTTTGTGATCAACAGGTGCAAGGAAGATGACAGTGATTGCAACAGGCACCTCTTCTTCAGAAACTAACGGCCCTCCTCCTAGAAAAAAGATTTGCCTCTCACTCTCAGGGAAAGGGAGGACAAAACCGCCCGTTACCGTAGCGGAGGCAGATTCGACGTCTGAGATGAGTGTGACTGTGAATCGGGCTGATCCAAACAAGAGAAGGGTAAAGAGAAACTTTACAGCATCAGATGGTCGCCTCAGAAGAGAGGCTCTGACTGGTCCACTAGAACCAGGTGATTGTAAAACCAAATTTGTTAAAATTGTCAGACCTATGCCTGACATTCTGTTGTTAAGTTTAATCTATTTTGTTTTTTAATATTTTTATAACCCTTGTTATTTCAGGCATGATGTTGAATGGATTTGTCTCGGATTCTGTGAATTCAATTGCAGCAAGCGATGATAGTCCTGGCAGTGATGTTCCACCTGTTGCAACTATTTGCAACTTAGGAAATACTTGTTTTTTAAACAGTATACTATATACGCTTCGCTTTGCACCCCATTTCCTTCACAAACTCCATCACCTTGTTAATGATCTTGCAGATGCGGCTGCACGCAATAATACATCCAAAGTATGTTAGAATTCAGGCCCATCAACTTTTGTAATTTTTTATTTCCCGGCTTGTTTTATTGTACATGTGTGTTTTCTTTTATTAGGTGAAATCTTCTTCATTAGGGAGAAGTATAGGATTAAGCAATAAACATTATTGGAATATGGAACAGATGCGGACATCTAATGAGAATTGTACCAAAAAGAGGGTTCAGACTGTGACAGAGAAGCTGCATGAAGTGTATGAATCACTTCACAGTGCCGAACTAAAAGAAAGCACTGAACCCTTCCAACCAGAAATTTTTTTGCATGCACTAAGGTGAAAATTCATAATTTACATGTGTCTAAAATATTTCTCTGTCATGTGCAAGTTGATAATGTCTTGCTTGCTTTCAGAGAGGTAAATCCCATATTTGAAGGAAATCAGCAGCATGATGCTCATGAACTGCTTGGGTGCTTGTTAAATTATATGCGAGAAACTTGTCAGGATCTATCTAAACAACTGGAATCCCATCAGAACTCTGGTATGATGGAAACAGTACCCCCAATATTGTTTTAAGTGATACTTTAAATTAATTTAGTCCATGTAATAATATTGTGACGTGTTTAATTTAATTTGCAGAGCTGTGCAATGGTACTTGTAGTAGCGATGATGGAAAAAAAGAAACTAAAGGTTCTCTCCTGGCCCATGTTGGTCTTTCATCCTCTACATCAAGTATAAGTAGTGGGAAGTGGAATGTGAGAAAATCATGGAAACGTAAGAAGCCATCTAATGAAAGTATCTTCAAACCTAACCGAACTGTCAAGAATGGGAGTCAATCATCTGTGATAAGCAATGGTACCTTAACAGCGCAACAGGCCAACAGTGAAGATCCAACTTCCAGCATTGAAAGTGCTACAAATGAGGTATTGCTGCTCTACTTCAGGCATATTTAGTGTTAACCTTCCTAACTTTCTGAGTGCCTCTGCACTGCATGGAAATCTATCCACTCTCCTTGCAACACTGTTTAATTGATTCAATTGACTGTTCTTTCCAACAGCCCAGAATACTTGTAAATGGAGAGGTTCATGAAGCCGGCGAAGGTGATAGTTCGAGTAAAGAAAATGGCTCTTGTTCTTTGAGACCCTTGCAAGAAACAGATGAAGGTGACCATGCAGAGGATAAAACTAGACTTAACTTTATCGAGGAAGATTTTGAAGGTGTTTCAGTCCTTTGCACAAGGTGCCTTGAATGTGAATGTGTAACAGAAAGAAAAGAAACTTTCTATGAAATAGGAGTTCCAATTGCTTCTGATCAAGACCCAGAGAAGAGTGAGTAGAATATCTTATTATGTGCAAAGACCAAACACACCATCTTGCTGCACAGTTTGGTTTTCTGTTTTTCTGTTTTAATAATCAAAATGTTTTCATTTTCAGGAGAGGATTGTGAACAGATTTCAGAATTGTATAGATCATCTATTGTCACAGAAGAACTACTACTTAATGTAAACAAGTATTGGTGCGAACATTGCTTGCGATACAATGAGGCACGGCGATCCGTCAAGTATGAGTCCTTGCCACCACTCTTAATACTCCATTTGAAGAGATTCTCCTCAACATTTGGGTATGCATTTTTTAATTTATTATTTTTTTTTTTTAATTTTGAGAGTTTATGCATTAATGTTTTCTAAGGTGAATCAATGCACGGGTATATTTGGCAGTCCGTTTTTAATGAAGCATTAATTGGTTTGCAGGTCTATGGTTTGCATGTCAAAGGTGAATGACTATATGCCAACACCATTGATTCTGGATTGTTTCTGTGATGAGTGCCTTGAAGCGATATCAAAAGATGAAGATGTAAAGCACCGGTACCAACTGTATGGGGTCATAATGCATCTTGGGGCAACAATCGCTTCAGGGCACTATGTTGCATATGTACGCGCTGCTGACCCCATATCTGAGTATCGCTCCTGTGACAAAGACAAGCGTAAAACTGCAAGTCTTGTTGCAACTAATGCCACCAAAGGATCAAACCAACCAGATGGTGAAAAAGCTCGAGGTTTACTCAGATTTTTCTCCAAAACCAAGTCAAATAACTCTGATACTGTTTCTTCAAATCATCTTGGCAATCCTCACTATAGAAATACCTGTAGAAGTTTGGATTGTTGTGGAGTTCGTATGAATAAGGCATATCAACCAGCGGACAGCAAAGCTCATGCAGTCAATGGTTGTGGGAATGAGGAAGAAGTTGAAGATGAAGGCCCAGAACCATCCTGGTTGGAGTGTGATGATGAAACTGTAAGGGTTCTCACACGGCAACAACTAGAAGACATTTTAGCTCCTAAGCAGTCAAAGAATTCATCCCTCACACCATATCTCCTATTTTATTCTCGCATTCCCTGACCAATTGGAGTTTTTTTTATGTGTTTTATTTCTTTTGCACGGTTTACCTGCTAATTATCTTTTGCCGTTGTTGATCATCATTAGCCATTGCATTCCTAACAGTTCAAGGTAATAATAGTTTCTTCAGAGCTTCATATAGATTTTATTTTTTGTAGGTTGGTGTTAGTGTGAGACATTTCAATATATTTTGTATTTCCAATGTTGCTTACTTCTTATTAATTATCACATGTCCCCCCCCCCCCCCCCCCAATCTTTTCTTTTTAAAAATGTATTTTTCTTCAAGTTGTCTTTGTTTTGTAACCTTTGTTATTGAGTTGGGTTTTGGAAAGCCTTTCTAGAAGCCTTGCATAACCAATTGTTTGTACCTACAGGTGACTGAGGATGCTGAATAATTTAACTACAGACTGTCATAATGTTTCTAGGTGTACTGTTTCTGTATTGTGTTATCATATATCACAGGGTTGCACCAGAATATTTTTGTCCTTGTTGAGATTTTGGAAAAGAGTTGTTCTGTAAGTGCAGTTGTAATGCTGTTGCTCATTTAGCTATTGAGTTTTTGTAGTGGGCTTATACCTATGGCCTGTTGTTTAATGTTTCTGGTGATTTTTCATCTGTTAAATGTGAACCAGCTGTCAGAATCTATAAATACAGTACATATTATGAAATTGCTACGGAAAAGAACAGGATTGATTTCCTTGTGATGTTTGGTTCATATTTTAAAACTTTTTGCTGTAAAGTATATTTTAATATCTCTTCAAAGAGCACAATCTTCATTGCATAAGAATCTACTATTTTATTTTTAAACATGTAGGACTTTAACATTTATGTGTAGTTCATTTGCGAGATGTTAGCAAACAAAATCTGTTCTGTTTTAAAAGTTTTACTCAGGGATTCATTTGCGACCTAAACTTAAATCAGCACAGTTACATGCCTTGCTTTTCAATCTCTTTAGTCACCACAAAAGCATATGGACATTGTTATTGTCATTCAGCCATGTCTGCTGTAATTTGAAGTGGTCCATTTCTCTCACATTTTAAAATCAATTGGACCTCAGCAAATTTCAGCAGATTACCTGTCAATCTTGTTCACATGAAGTGCCCTTAATACTGTTTTCTTCCTATTAATGTTGACATTGCTGCTGAATTTATACGATAATATTGCAATACAGTTTCTGATCATGGATATGTGATCTCTGTGTTCATTGTCTTGTAAAATAAAACCATGAAGATATTTTTTTAAAATCATCCATTTGTGATAAGAGATGGGTTACTGTCACATGATTATGTGCTAGTAACGGCCTAAATTTCAAAGACTTCAGAGCTTTATCAGATTGTTATTAATGTTTGCAAGTTTTTAGTTTGGTTACCCTTCTCCTGGAGCTCTGACAAAGTTTCTCAAAGTGAATGTAAAAAGTACTTGTTCATGGATAAGCATTCCGCTCGCTGCATGGTTTTGATCGCACTATAGCTGATTTATTGACCCCAGTATTACAATTTTATGATGGGATCTTGAATGTCCTAGCAAATGCATTCACAGTTCCTTATTGATTATTTTGTTCACTAACTTTTATTCTTTTAACTTTTTGTCGTGTGCTTTGGGCACTGATCTTTATGTAGCCTGTTAATGTAGGGACCACCTAATGTATTGTACATCTTTAATATTCCGCTTTCCTGGACACCGCCTTCTTATCGTTTTTCAGGTAGATTTATTTCAGAGAATCTTAGAAGATTTTGCACTTCTATCCCCCCCCCCCTCCCCTTACAGTCTGTGTATTAGCCTACCTCATTCAGTATTTATTTTTTGTGTATCCCTGAATGCTTAAATATCTTGATTGCCCTCACTTTCTTAGACTTATATTGTCTGACTCTCCAGCATTATTTTTCAGTGAAAGTTATTCAGTTCAAGTATTGTTATTCACATTCATAAAATGGAAGATAAATTGGCGCTAAAGAACTTTGAGATGGGGGGGTCTATCTACCCTGTGTGAACAGTTCACATTTTAGTGCTAGGACCCTTTTGTATCATCTTAAAGTTGCATTTCCACCTACTGGTTATGTAAAGTAAATATGTCGTCAAGTATTATCTTCCTTGAACTGTCTGTAGTGGAGAGAAAAGTTGAAGACCAAAGGAGTTAAGGTTATATGAAACAGTGGCTGTCGGTAGTCTTATCAATGTAGCAGTTAGTCCCAGTCTAAAGCACTACTTGGAGTGTATTTTATGAAAGGTTTGTATTTGCCAATATAAGAGAGAGACATCAGAGCAAATGCAAGTGCCATAATTTTGTTTTAAGATTATGATGTTTCCTGAGGAGTGAGAATATATTTTAGTGTATATTCTAATAATAATAATAATCTAATAATAATTGTGTCTAAATTTTCCCCCACTAATTTGGTTTTAATCTTTTGAAAGAAAAATTCAGGATGTCTCTCTCGTATATTGGCTTTAGGTTTTGTTTTGTTTTGTTTTTGGTCTAATGTGAGCATTATTCTAAACCTTTTAAAATTTTAGAGTACCCTGGCTTTTTTTGCGAGAAATAAAAGGAAAAACATTATGTAGTTTCCTTGTGTATTTGTTGGTGACAATGCTCATTGTATAATGAATTATGTGTACTACTAGGTTCGCAATACTTTAGAAATACTTGCTGCCTCTTTGTTCCTTTTATGGTCAAGGCTGCTTCCTAGCTTGTCTAGTTGAATGTAGTAGTGTCAAGAACTGTGTTGTCATTTAAAACCAAAACTTACCTTAATTTTGTGAAAAGTTGTCAACATCTTTCAACTTTTAGCAATAACCATAAATAATTCGGTGTTTAGTTGAGTAGTAAGGCCTGATTTCAGTCTAATTCCTTTTTCATAAAAATATATAAAAATTCTAGCACGGCCATCTCCTTGGGTGGTGTTTTAAAAATGTGACGCTGCCAATGCTGCTTTTTTTAAAAAACGAATAAATTATTAAAAACAAGTTAATAAAGTGGGCTGTGGCCCTGACTTCAATTGTGTAAGATTTAACTTTCCGCACTTGTTGTGATTGGTGATGTTTCTTGACATTCCTGTTCTGTTTTTTGTTTTCTTTTCCTGTATCTGTTTTACGTTTTGTGGCTGTGTAGAATATCCCAAAGTCTCTCTTCTGTTCTGTTATTTGTGAATATGAACATTACTGCAATAATTTTCAGAGAACACATAGCATTTGCAATTAAAAAAATTTTCTTGTTGATCCTCAATCACTAATATTATGCATTTGCATTTCATGGTATGTATAAAATTGTAAATTAAAGCCCATGTGAACATGTATATTTTCTTAATTGTTGTACATATTGTGATACATATAGACAGTTAAAACAAAATTTATGTGTTGGTGTTTGATTGTTGTTGGCTTTGAGTTTGTGTGATACCTCAGGCACATCATTTGAACAAAATACGCATTCCATACTTATATATTTCGACTGCATATTGACGGCCTTTAGTTGTGCGCTCTAAGAGGTGCTGCATTGTGCATCTTCCATCATATCTTGACAGTGAGTGCTGCTCTGGTGGAATTATGAAACTGATTTTTTTTCAGTTGATGTCTGAACAGATCAGGTGGCAAGGGAATGTTAAAGAAAGTGAATTCAGTTTTGTTTGGTTTAGATCTGTGGGTGTCACAAGCGATCAGTTCTGTAATTCCACGAAATATAATTGCATAATCACCGTGCTGTTGCATGGAGCAATGGTTGTTTTCTTGTTGACGGCTTTGTAGCTGGAGTTTCGGACAATGCGTGCATTCTGTACTCATAATAGTGCAAAGTAAAAAATGTGATCTAATTGAGGTTTTAGTGTGAAAGGGAATCTTGTGTTTAAAAGCCTATTGTTGTTCACTTTCTTGAGATGTAACTAAATTCCAAGTGAAGTTAAATAAATTTGTTCTAACAACGACATTGTGTTTTAATTTTATTAAATACCTTCTTGTTTTGTTACATTTTATCTCTTTCCTTTTCTAAATCATTAACAGTAGATTTCACTATGCATTGTTAACATATACATCTCCGCTTCTCATCAGAGTGAAAAAAATTGCGTCGCAGTCTCACCCTCTCTCCTGCTCAACATCAAACCTGATGTCCTTCACCTGTACTATCACATTTTAAACACTATTTTAATTCCATTTTCGTGCTACAAATTTCCTGCTCTCTGGTACAAGTTTCCTGTCAGGAGTACACAATGGTGCTTGCCACTGACAATGGGAACAGGAGACCAAGACGGTCTCTGCATCAATAAAAGAAATCACAGTAATAGTAAAATCACAGCTGACATTTCTTTTCTTTCCCCCTTATCGCACCCCATTTCCTTCACATCGGGATGAGGAAATGTTAAAAACCCAGCTCGCTGTCGTGCTCCGATACCACCAGGTTGAGGGAGGTGATGGTCTTGTACAGCTCGTCCGCGTGCTCCTTGACCCACTGCACATGGTTGTTGGCGGACTCCAGGCCCTGCTTGATAGCCTCGTTGGCGTCCGTGAAGAAGGCACCGTTCTTCTTGGTGTACTCAGCCAGCTACATAAGACATTAAAACGGCGGGAATCACATGGCGGTTATTATTTTCTGGACATCTCCCAGAAGAAGAAGCAATGTTCTCTCACCTGATCGTACTCCTCGGAGTTGGTGACTCGCGCCGCGACTGATGCGACGTAGCGGCCAATCTTGCTTGAATTGGGGCCGTAACTAAACAGAAAGCACAAACGGTTCAGCCATGCAGCCCGCATGTGGGTGAGGGGGCACTGACAGCGGCACTTACAGCTTGGCGATGTTCTCGGTGTTCCCGTACAGGAACTTGCGGGCGATGGGGTAGCCCACCTCGTTGCTGGCCACGGAGGAGAACACGTACAGGGAGTCCTGCGTGCGTACGCCCGAGCTCTTGTCCAGGCTCCAGTGCAGGTAGCGCTGCAGCACCCAGACGTCGCGCGAGCAGCCCAGGGCGTTCAGGATGGAGACCCGCGCGCCGGCCACGTTGGACTTGAGGTAGCGCCTCCACAGCCAGGTCCAGTCCTGAGACGTGCCGTACCGGATGGCGTAGCAGTAGACGAGGGGCCTCTGGTCCTGCGGGATGCTGTGGGCACGGCAGGGCGGCGTCAGTGTCAGGGCCCTGTCCCGCCTCATCGTCGTCGTCCTCGCGTCGCTGCCTCCGATCCGATACTCACGGGTTGACCTCGTCGGGCTGTGGCGTGGCGCGCCACTGGGCGAACAGCCCCCGGGCCTGCTCCAGGCAGTCGCCCACCTCGAACCTGCACGCCCAGTTGGTGATGAGGTTCTTGAGCTTGGTCTCCTGGAACCCGGTGCCCCTCTCCGCGAGGCGGCCCTGCTTCTCGAACACGGGCCTGATGACGCTGCGCACCATTGCCTGCGCACGCACACGCACGGGGGTGGCTCGTTAGTGCTTGTTGGAGAGGCGGGCGCGGGCCCCTGCGAGGCAGCCGGGTAGGCCGCACGCCCGCACGCCGCTGCCGCGGGCCTGCCTACCCCGCACCCGTCAGGCGCTCTCGCCGCGGACCGGGCCGGAGACTCACCCTGAAGCTGGAGTAGCGCACGTCGTGCCTGAGCAGGCTCTCGAGGCGGTTGACGCCGTTGAGGGCGGTGCGCCACGGCTGGTACTCGTCCTCGAGGTGCATGGTGTTGAGGATCTTGATGGGCACGTCGTAGGGCAGTCGCTGCGAGTACGCCAGCTCGAAGGCGTCGTCGGCGATCTGTGACAGGACAAGGGAGGTGAGCGAGGCCCTCGGCTGGCGGCGGCGCGGCGGCGCCCTCGCGGCCACGGCACGCACCTGGGCCCTGCTGACGAAGCCGATGCTCTTGCGCTGCTCGGGGTCGGCCAGGGCGGCCGTGATGAGCCGCCAGTTCTCCAGGTCGTAGAGCACGCGGTACAGCCCGGCCATGTTGGCGTTGAACAGCACCCACTTGTCCTTGGCGGGCATGCCGGCGACGGTCTGCACGGGGTCCTTGCAGCGCAGCCAGTCCTGCGGCGGGTGCGTGCTGGAGTCGGCGGCCACCGGGGCGTCCGGGGCGGCGGTGTGCGACAGCGGCACGTACCAGCACTCGGGGCTCGCCGCCCGCTTGGTGGCCGTGCTGAAGTAGCGTTCCTGGAGAGGAGCGACAGGCAGTGAGCGCGGGCCGCGGCGCGGGGCTGCCGGGGCCGAGGCCGGGGCCCGCCGCTCGCGCCGCACCTACCTGGGAGACGTTGGCGGTGCCCTTTTCGTAGTCGCGGGTGACGGTGACGACCGGGTAGCCGCTCTGCACCGTCCACGTGTCCATGATGGTCTTGACGCTGAGGCAGCCCAGCAGCGTGCCCTCCTTGTGCGCGGCCTCGGTCAGCTGCTCCCAGAGGTCGTCCTGCTCGGCGTTGTTGTACTCGTGCTTCTTGAGGTAGCTGGAGACGCCGGCGCGGAACGCCTTCTCGCCCAGGAAGGCGTTGATCATGCGCAGCAGCGCGGAGCCTGCGGCCGGACGGACGGCGGGGAGGTGAGCGCGAGGAGGCGCGGCGCTCGCCGACATTCACCGGCAGGCAGCCGGGCACTCACCCTTGCGGTAGGTGATGGTGTCGAAGATCTGCGAGATCTGGCGGCCGCTCTCAACCGGCCGCACCACGGGGTGCGTGGACTCGAGCGCGTCCAGGGGCAGGACGAGGGCGAACTCGTTGACGGCCGTGTCCTCCATGTAGCGCCAGTCCGGGTGCAGTCGCGACACGCCCAGCGCCGCCATGTACGTCGCGAAGCCCTCGTTGAGCCAGAGGTCGGACCACCACTTCATGGTGACCAGGTTGCCGAACCACTGGTGGGCCAGCTCGTGCACCAGGGTGTTGGCCACGAGGGACTGGGAGGACTGCGAGGAGGACTTGTTGTCGAACAGCAGCGAGGCCTCCCTGCGGTCAGAGGAGCCCGTCAACACCCCCGCGTTCTCGGAGGGAGCCCCCGCTAGGTTCGGCAGAGCACTCTACCTGTAGGTGATCAGGCCCCAGTTCTCCATGGCCCCCGCGTTGAAGTCGGGGATGGCCACCATGTCCTGCTTGGGCAGCGGGTACTTGATGTCGAAGTAGTCCTCAAAGAAGGCCAGCGCCTTGGGGGAGATGTCCCGGGCGTAGACCATCTGGTCGGCGCTCATGCGTCGGCCCCAGATCGACGACTGTCGAGGAAAACCGGTAAAGTACAGTTGTCTAGAGTCTTTCCTCGACGCACCGACGGGTCGCTCGCCGACGCTTACCTGGGCGGCGCCTTCCTCCTTCTCGGCCCTGATGACGTAGAAGTCGGAGACGACGACGGCGACGAGGTACGTGGACATGGGCACCGTCTTTGGGAACGAGGTGAGGTTGAAGCCTGGTCGTCCGGCCCTGAAACGTCATCATCATTGTCATCGTCAACCTCCACGGCTGGCGCCTCGGCTGGCGCCGTGCCGTGGGAACCACGAGGCGTCGAGCGGTAACCGTCGTGGACTCGCGGCAGTCAGATTACTTAATAATTAATGAATTAATTATTTAATTAATTAATTAACATCTTAAGCTAGTGCCGCAACAGGACTTACAGGGGCTCCGACTTCTCGGCGGGCATGTTGCTGAGCGCGGTGAGCGCCGCGTTGTGGCCGATCTCCAGGGTGAAGGTGGCCTTGAAGTTGGGCTCGTCGAAGCAGGGGAACGCCCTGCGCGCGTACGTCGCCTCGAACTGCGTCACGGCCAGCCAGCGGGTGGTGTTGGTGTCGGAGTCGAAGTACGAGGACCTGTACAGGCCGTGCAGGTCCTCCTTAAGCACGCCCTTGTAGTCGATCTTGACGAGGTACTGCTTGTGCGGCACCAGCTTGTCGCCCAGTTCGACGCGCAGCTGCTCCTGCTCCACGTTCAGGCTCTGGCCCGTGACGGCCACCTCCTTGCCGCCGTCGGCCTCCACCACGCGGACGGGCTCCACCACCAGGTCCAGGGAGTGCATGGTGATCCTGCTGGTCGCCTCTGCCGGCTCCACCTGTCGCAAACAGATACGGATACGTGTTTTATTTTTCACCTTTCGCGAAACAAGAAAATAAAAATAGAGAGAAAATCGCATGTTGCGCGCACCAGGATTGTGACGTGGCCGTCGAAGTCGAACTTGCCGCCATCGCCGAGGTTGATGTCGATGCGGATGTCGTAGTGCTGGGGCAGCACCTCGCTGGGCAGGCGGTACTCGGGGTCGAAGCGCTCGGGCAGCCGGGTCACCGTCCAGGGGTCCGCGGAGCACACGTCCACGGGGGAGGCGGCGGCCGCGGCCACCAGCGCCAGGGCGGCGCACAGGCGCAGTGCGGCAGCTGCGGGGGGAAGCGAGGCGCGAGGCGCGCTGGTCAGGGCCGTGGCCCGCAGGATTCACGCGTCACCGGAGCCCCCGCAGCCCGGCCGCCACACACACCCGGCAGCGCCGGACATCGGGACCTCCCTCTCCTCCCCTCTCCCCTCCGCCCTCCCCCCGTGCCAAAAACCGACGAAAACATCGCCGTCGTGGATGCTCGAAGGACGAGGCCGGCGGCGGTGTCGCCCGCCAGGACCATGACTGGGGACGCTGAGGACCGACCCCCCGTGGGGCCCCCCGCGGCGCGCCCCCCCGCAGCGCCCCCCGCCGTCCGCCAGCGTAGTGCGGAGGACAGGGACGGGACGGACAAGTACAGGGCTTATTGGCAGTGGCCCAACGGCGGGCACGCAGCAGCGACACGCAGCCTCCGGCCGGCCCTGTCGCAGCACCCCCGCCAGCCCCCCCCCCCTTTCCACACACACACACACACACACACACACACACAAAGGTTGGCGCGAAGGTATTGCATTGCCAACCCGGTCCAATTGAGTATACAAGCGATATTGTAACGATGCGCCCGTCTCGTAACAACCGTGGCGGGGCATAAGAGGGGAAGAAAGAGAGAAAAAAATTTAATAATGAAGTCTGCGTCCTCAACGCATAAAGTACTCGGCGCCACGACGGGGAGGAGCGAAAGAGCGGAGGAGGGAGGGAGAGGAGGAGGGAGAGGAGGAGGGAGGGGAGGGAAGGAGAGGAGTGCGGGAGGCGCCGTGGCCGGTGCATTGTGTTGCCGACGGCGTTTAAAACCGCAGCCACGTCCCGCTGCGTCCCGCGTCCCGCGGCTGGCGCGACGCATCACGCGCCGATTTCTGTGCACCACGGTCACCGCGTCCGTCGGGGGAGAGGGGGGGGGGGGGGGGGGATGTCCACCGAGGATGCACCGCGGCCGTCCCATTGGCTGCGCCCCACGCCCAATTCACTTCCGGTGCCGTCCCGGACCGGCCGCCGCCGCCAGGTCCGCGAGGCCGCGCCACGCGTATTGCAATGGCTCACTGACCCAGAGAGGGCCGGGAAGTTGTCGCCGTCAGGAGGGGTGGGGAGGGGGGGGGGGGGGATCTGGCCCTACAGACTCCTGGCCGGAGGCCGCCCCGGCCAGCGGCACTTCCGGGGCGTCGCGCGCCGATCCGGTCCGGCGTGAACCCGCGAGCAGCGCCGCCTAGCGGAAACTTGCCTAATCACGGCCCGCGCGCGGCGCGGCTTAGCTGGAGGCAGTGTGTTGCCGGAAACGTAGGCAAAAAGCCGCCCAGACACACACGGGTGCCAAGATTGTGCCTACGAGAGGACAACGCCGGGGACCGGGAAGAGGCGGCAGTTCGCCAGTCCTTTCGCGGCACGCCGTTTTGCAACGGAGGGCTCCACTCCCCCCCCCCCCCACACACACATTTCCTCTCTCCCTCTTGTGTTTTACGTCTGTCCCGGCCCGGCTCGGCCCGTCCTGCCGCCCCATCCCCGTCCCTAACTCTCTAGACGCCACGCCGCCGCCGACGCATGCCCGCAACCGGCCATGTCGCTTTCGATGGAGTTGGCCGCTTGCCATAACGTGCGCTTCGTGGGAACAAGTACAAGGCAGGCGGGACAGGCAGGCGGGCGGGCAGGCAGGCAGGCAGGCAGGCAGCTGAGGTCCGAGCCGAGTGTCCAGCCCATAACTCGAGCCGCAGGATAGTTAGTTGCCCGCCGCTTACATATTGCGGAGCCGTTTTCTTACGACAATCAGGTGCGGGTCCAGAGCGAGGGAGAGGGGGGGGGGGGGAGTCAATCGCCCCTGCCTTGGGCCCTTTAAAGCCGCCTGAAATATAGGCAACCGACAATACTTTTCGCCTGCAGCAAAAAGCGCAAAAGGTGGAGCCATACCCCTGGATCCGCGCCCCTGACGGGCTTGGAAGCGAGGTGGAGCGAGCGATGCGAATAGACGGAGAGGGACTGAGACAGAGACACGTCGGGTCCGGCGTCGGCCAGGACGGGCAGCGCCTGCCGCGTCACGGGACGGGGTGTTATTCTCTACCCGGGAGCCGCCTAGTCCGGGCCGGGGAAGCCCCGAGAGGGCCCCGCTGACGGCATGGCGACGTCGTGACCCGGGTGCCGGGCGCCGCCGCGGCCCACACGACAACATGTACAGCAGCAGCACTCGCTGACACGCACTCATTCACGGAAAATGAAGACCAGAACAGGAGGCAGAAAAGCTTCCCAAACACACACACACACACACACACACACACACACACAGGCGACAGGCCTGTGAAGGTTGTGCCTGCCTGTTAGCCTACGGGTGGAGGGTGTAGGCACAGTCTTCGCACCAGTATAGAGTGTGTGTTTGAGCCACTCTTTTCTGGCAACACAGCCGGTTGTGCGAGGGACGCTCAGCCCAGAGTGTTCGAACCCGGTGGCTGTGTGCTGCGTCGCTTAAAACTGGAACGCCACCGAGCCGTCGGGTTCACTTCCTCGTCTCTCTCTCTCTCTCTCTCTCTCTCTCTCTCTCTCTCTCTCTCTCTCTCTCGACATACCCATCTGAGCTGCGCGCCGCGTGTCCTGCGGGCTGTAGTCTGTGTGGCGGCGGTGTCGCGTCGGGTTCCCGCTCCCTGATGCTCGGCGCGCTCCCGGCAGGACTGGGCGGCAGGGCAGCTGGACCTGGGGACCTGGGCGGCGGGCTGCGACTGCGAGTCGGCGGGTCCGGACCGGGCCTGTGGGGCCTGTGGGGCCTCCGGGGCGTGCCGTGCTGTGTCCACTGCACCTCGTCCTCCCCTCCACTACCCTCTCCGCGGGTCCGCGGGTCCGCGCCGGGGTGGGGCGTCGTGGCGGGGCGGGGCGGGGCGCCGACGGTACGGGGCGTGCTGGTGCTGGGAGAGGCTGCCGTGCCGTGCTCCCGTCCTTGTCCCACTCGCTCCCGCGCCGTGCCGGCCGCCGTCCCCGTCACCTGCCCCCTCCTCGACGTCCCTCACTCATCCTCTCGCCGTTTGTGAGTCTCTCTCTCTCTCTCTCTCTCTCTCTCTCTCTCTCTCTTTCTATCCTCGCGGCGTCAACGACCGATAAGCCCGCCGTGTCCAGATGCGCGGCCTAGCCGGCCCGGCAGATCGCAACGGCTGGAGGCCGCTGGAGAGGCCGCTGGAGGCGCTGGAGCAGCGCTGTCCTGGCGCTGCCGGGCGCCCTATCGGGCCGGGACGGGTCCACACATCACGCCGTGACAACGGCCGGGACGGGGGTCCTCGTGACTTGTGGAACTGCTGCCCGGCTCCAGCGGTTGCTCCAGCGGTTCCAGCGGTTCCAGCCGGCGGCCCCGCGGCGTGACAGGCCGAGAAACGGGGAGGGGTTGGAGTTCAGTGCGGACCGGAGCCGAGGACGGCGGCGCTGCCGATTCACCTTAATGACCCTACCAGGCTTGTTGCTGAATCGCCAAAACGCCCCTCCCCCTTCCTCCTCCCCTACCCCCTCCTTCTTCTCCACTTTTGCCGCACGAATGGTCCCGGCGGCGGCGGCGCTCGCTCGCCGCCCTCTGTTGTTCTCTCTCTCTCTCTCTCTCTCTCTCTCTCTCTCTCTCTCTCTCTCTCTCTCTCTCTCTCTCCCTCCCCCCGTTTCCAGCCGTGTCATCGAACCAGGTCAGCAGGGTGAGGAGCTGAGGACTCTAATGGGGGTTGGGCGCCGCGGCCGCGCCGGGGAAGTCCACCTCATCCTGACAGGGCTGACGGGGCTGACGGTCCATGACGGCGACGCCCGAGGCTGACCCCAGCACTTCTCCTCTCCTCTGTCATCATCAAGCACAGTTTCATTTTTTTTCGCCTCCTGAAATGGGAAAAGATTCCCTACGAAAGGAATTGTGGAATTGCATTATTTTCAAAACAAAAAAAAAAAACTATTTCGGGGGGTGGAGGGTATCATCCCGATAGAAGTCATAGGAGTTGCGATGTGAGGTGAACGCACTGCGGCCCGGTTCGCGCTACGCACCGGCACTGGCGGTGACCGGTGTGATACATGGCGGCGGCCTCCGTCTCTACTCCTCCGGCCGGCTGCACACGCCCCGCCAGCCCCGCCTGCCCCGCCAGCCCCGGAGCGGCGGCGCGTGCTCTGGATCTCGTCTCTCCCTGCCCCTCGCCGGCTAGGACGCGGGCGGGCGGGCCCGGAGAGCGGCAGCGATCGTGGGGTTTGTTCCACGCGCTGCCCGGGGCCCGGAGCCCGGGGCCCGGAGCCCGGCCCGCCTGCCGCCGCCCCTGCGCGGGAGGGGATCGCTAGGAGATGGGGACGGGCACGGCGGGGGTTTTCTTCCATTCCTCACGGCTTTCCACCGGCCGGATTCCACCGGCGGCACCGCGCGCCCGATAAATCGAACGGCCTCGGGGGCGTGGCGGTACGGCGCGGCACGGTGCGGAGCCCCCGGCGGGTTAGGCCACCTCCCTCGGAGCGACGCAGCCGCGCGCGGCGGGGCTGCCTACCCTCCGGATCGCAGGCGCCAAACATGAACGTTCAATACGATGACGGGCGACGATCTAATTCTAGCGCCGCTCCTGACGCGACACGCTGCCGTCGGAGCGAGTGCGCGCGCGCGTGTGTGTGTGTGTGCGTAGGCACCGAGGTCGAGAGCAACCTCGTTTTGATAGCTTTTGCGATATTGCCGAGTCGCAGGCCGATTGACGGCGGCGCGACAAGGTGGCTTCTGAAATCAATGGGAAAGTAGTTTGCACACGCCACCGGTCGGCGCGGCCCGTTAGGCGCGGACCGGATCGGATCCCTCTGACCCCTCGCCTCGCCCGCGATCCCGATCCCGTCCCGACCCCGGTGGGCTCACTTCGGCGGCACGGCCTTTCTCAGTCGTCCGCAGTGTGCAAAAAAAAGGGGAGGGTAAAAAGTGAGAGTCACGCGTTGTTCGGAAATAGTTTCTTTTAATAGTAAAGAGTCGATCCTCGACAATCACACATAAAAGCTTTCAGAGTTACATAAATGGCACACAGTTCTGCCAATCACATTTCAAAAGTAAGCAAAAAGAGTCTTATAGTAATGAAGGGTTAAGATAGATAAACTTGATCTTAAATTTGTACAAGCCACATAAAAACTTTAAACATTCAACAATAACATTTATTTTAAATCAGTCATGAGATTCTTTTATTAGACCCCACGTAGCAAATGTCACCCCTGGTGTAAGTTATTAACATATTTTCGACACGAGAGTATTAACAAAGAACTCAAAGTACTGTAATAAACAATGTACAGTACAAAATAGGCAAGCTTGTTGGTGCCAGGTAGTAGCGCAACTTCAAAGAAGCCACATAATGGAAACAAAAGTACCCTGGGCATCTGATCCTGCTATACAAGATACAGGTACAAAGTTTCCTTTTTAATATAAAGAAATCTCCAACTGCCTGAGTTCTAGGAATCCAACAGTTGGCAATAGGAACCAGAAACACATCTTTTAACATGAACAAATTGAGAAGAGTAAGAAAAACAACACAAAGCACACATATGGCCTTAAACCCTGCTTTGGTCTCCATAATTGAATGGAACAAAAGTGGATGACATTGAATCTAGCTACGCAACATGAAGTAATGATTTTGAAAAGTAGAAAACACAAGTTAAAGTCAATATAATACTAATTTTATAAATCTTTTAAAATTAGCTAAAAATGGTACTTAAATTTACAGAATACAAGTCACTTACTTTTCTTACACTCATTATAATGTACCACTTGAACAGTAAGTTAAATTTTGATGGGCAAAAGAATGGTGTGGATTGTGGATGGCGTGGTACTTTCAACTGATGAGTTCCTAACTTACATTGCATGTAACAATTAACTTTGATAAAAGTGCAGCTTAATTAATAAAATTCAAACAGCCAAAGACAAGCCAAAAGCCCTTTAAGTACATCTTATTCTCTAGGAAAGGGAAAACAGTCTAAAGCACAGATTTAAATGTTTGAACATGCTCAAACATCTTTCTTTTGCTATGCTTGAGAGCGACCGAGTCTTGACATACATAATAGGAAGGTGAAATAAGAGAGGACACAAAATGATTTGCATACCGTCAGTGTTCAAGTTTCTCTTTTGGACCTCCTCTCAGCAGCTCAAATTTCCATACACAGCACGTGCCAACAAAATGTTCCAAACCAGACATCTGTCTTAGTGCTTAATTGGCTTGACTAGAAGATAACAACCCTGTACAAGTCCCAGACACACTTATTCAGCACCAGTAGAAGAAATAAAATAAATCAAACACCAAGTCTAAAATAATTTGGGTGAAGAAGAAAACTAATATCTCTGCATTACAGAGGTGAAGATATGTGTAAGAATTTTGTGATTGTTTTAATTCTTGTGGAAGTCATGAAACTTTTGGACCACTTTGTCTCAGAAACAAATTTTGGGCAGTGTTTACACTGAACATTACAGCCTTTGATGTGTCACAAAAATATGTCAGCAGTAGAAAAGAATGTGCAGGTCAGATCTTCAGGGGGCAGGAGAGGTAGTCACAGGTCACAGGCAACAAAAAATGACCACAGTTATCACAGAAAGTTACTGCACCAGTCAATGTTGAAAGACAAACTGCAGCAAAAAGCATGAAGACGCCTAGAATAGTCATCAATAAACCCATAAGCCAACCAAGACCAGTAAACAAGAAAATTCAGATAGTTGATAATGGCTGGACACCCAAAAAAAATGTATTACGTATCTTAGTTAAAAGCATGAGGTAGGATCTAGGTGACAGAGACTCAAATGCATGTCTCAAGAAAATCACTTTGTTATGCTCAGCAAGAAGCAATTAAGTTGTAAACATGGAAAGGGTGGGTAGGGGGGATACATTTTATCAGCAACACTCTCACACAGATAAGTAAAATAAACCCTATAACTTTGTTGGACTGTCTCTGCTATTATCAGTCAATTTCCTCCTTTCTTCCTCCTCTGCTCTTAAGCGACGTTCCTGTTCCTCATGTGCTCTTGCCATCACAACTAAGTCAAGATCAGCACCTGTTGGAGCTGCATGAAGAGCTCTTCTATAATGCACATCTGCTTCTGGGTCATGGCCTTCTGAGACAGCCGATTCACCATCAGGAGACCGACTCCGACACTTTTGCCTCGCCTGGTAGGTTTCTTGACTGATGATGATTTCATTGGTGATATATGTCTCTCTTCGGATTTGATCTCGAAGGCATGATGACATATCAGGAATACACCACCGCACCAGAATCATCACAAACACTACTACATTCTGCAAGAAAATTGATTTTATCAATAATGTGCGATGTGATGAAATACAAGAGCTGAAGTTTTCTTCTGATTAACTTACTTCAAATATAACAATGAAGGCCAACCGTGCAGCCAGCACATGCCAGAACATTGCTGTTTTTGCATACTTGTTTTCACTCCAAGGAGGTTCTCTGTATTCTGGATACCTGAACACAGAGTACAAAATGTATTCAATAAAAGTATTTTTAAGATGCTCATTTCATTTGACATAAAAGTCAGATACACACCGACAGATAGTGATATTATCAAATTCAGTTTTAACGGGAGCAGCTCCCTTCTCCAGTTCACTGACATTAAAATAAGACAATGAATGGTTGAGAAACCCATTCAAAGAACTATCTTCGCTAACGACATAGGTGAACACCAAACGAGGAATAAAATTGGAGGTAAATGCAATGATGCATCCCTGAAATAAACAATTGGTTTAAGATGTAAGTCAGTAAATTAAAATACTATTCAGTGAGAAAACATTAAATGACGTACATTGGTGATGACTGAAAGCTTCCCAATAGAATCCAATATGCGATACCAGACTCCAATGTCACGGACACGTTGGCTGACAGGCCGTCGGTAGAAGGTAAGAAGTTTCTTAGCATCCAAACGCATTTCCAAAACATTGTTGAGAAGAGCGAAGAAGGGTGCCAGGGGGAAAGCAGCAACAAAAATTGTTACAAAGCCATACTGCAAAACTGAAAGGTAAAAATATGATTGAGCACAAATACTTTTGCTGTTTTTATATTCAACTTTCAAGCAAATCGACAGCTTACCCATTTCCAGATATTCTGGAAATAGACCACGAGGGCCCCATTCCACTAGCTTAAAATCTTTCATCCACTGCTTGGAGCGGCTTGTTGCAGGTGAACCAGGTTCAAATCCAGTTTTGACTTTCAAAGTATTTAACCACTTGTAAAAAAATCTGTGAATGCAATGTTGTGTTCATAAAATAAAGAATAAACATAACATGAAAAAAAGGAGAAAAATGAGCACACTTAAATTTATAGAAGTACTCACGGATAAGCCATTTCCAGAAGGGTATTCATAGCCTGTTTACCCACCATGATGATTGCTAGTTGAATACATAACTCCATCAGGCAACCTCCCGGTCCACACTAAATAAAATAATAGCTTTAAAATAGACCATCAAATAAAAACAAAAAAGTGACTCATACACATGTGTGATACTTACCTCCTCTTTTCGATAACCAAACAGTCTGCTGTACTTTCCTGGGTAGCCAACAAACTTCCCTTTGAAAAATGCAATATAAAATATAGATGCATAGTAGTTCACAAACTGAAGGAGGTAAATTTTGAGAGTAAGGCTATCATCAAATTCAGTCTGAGTTCTAAGCAGCTCTACTTCAGTTAGTCTTTCAGCAATCCATGTGTAAATCTACAAACGGAGAAAAGTGAGTTAAAAAACAAACTAGCTAAAACAAACTAACCCGCCAAAATTCGTGAAATTTTAGAGGGAAAAAAGTTACCAGATTGAACACCATAATACAGCACAAGTTGATGGATGCAGCAGTCGCAGTTGTGAAGAGCAGTGCATATGATGTGATATAAGAGTCCCCATACACACTCAAAGCTGCTAGAAGTGACATTCGGTACAAAACCACTCCTAGAACTGCCACAACAGCCATTGCAACAAGAAGAAGCACAGCAGAAAAAGAGAGCATTGTTGCTGGGAACCTCATAGACCAAAATGGCACATGAGGCTCCCATGTATCAGTTACAACATTTTTGTGCTTGCGTTTGACATGAGCAAGTCGAGCAAGGTACTGGGGTCGAGGATGTTCCTCCTGAACATCAAAGCTAGTAAGATCCCACCGATGAGTAATTTCTGCAGAATATCTTTTCCACAGTTCCAAAAACATTGCCGCTAAAAATAAAGCAAGAACAGGAAACTTTTATGTGTGGTCAAAAAGACATGAAATAAATTATATCAGGAGATATAACACATGAATAACTTACCCCAAAAAGACATCACTATGGCAAAAAAAACTGTGGTTCCATTGTCAAATAAATAAGTAACTCTAGCATGCAGGCAGGTCTCATCTAAGGACCAATAGTCACAAAAGTAATCACAGAGAGGGCACATTTTTATGTCTAACTGCTTATTGCAGATATCCTCACTGTGTGAATGAAGGGGAAAAATTTTAAATTAATAGATAAAAGAATAATAAAACTAAGTCAACAATATTTTCTGCAGATAATTTACAACATTTACCTGGGCTGGTTGGTGTATAAGGTGAGACAACTATATACAAAACACAACAAGCCAATAACTGCAGCGGGGAATAGCATATGAGTGTAGAAACCCAGCCACGCAAAATACAAGCCTATTTTAACCCCGAAGTATTCTTTGACATAATCCAAGGGTTGATAACGCAGCAATCTGCGAACCGCTGCCCATTCAGTGTACAGTAAATGGCGCATACTACCAGGTCTATGCAAGTCACCCTGTAAAATATCTTGACAGTTCAATGGATCGTTCACAGAATCAGAAGTAGGGCATGTATTATATGATAACTTACATCATGCAGGGGATAAGCAGCATTGTATACATCATCAGCAATCAGTCTTTCAATACCAAATGCAAAATCATCATTGTTATTCAAAGAGAACCTCTTTCGGTCCAAAATGAATTGTATTATTCTAGAGCGAATAGCTGGAGTGAAAAAGTATATCGAGTTGACGTCAAACCTACATACAGGAAAATAATTCAGAGATAAGTCACATTCGGTTACAACAAAGGATAACTTAATATATCTGTTAAGAAAAGTACTCACAAATATTCTTTATCTCGACTGTACACAGCAGTGTATCTGTGTCCTTTGGGAGGGAATACTTTTTCATCCACATAAAAGCGTGACATAACACGATCAAAAAAGGAGTGGAAGTTGTCCAGAAGGCCATTTGTTCTAGCATGAACTTCAGTCAAGGCTGGTATCTGTGAAAAAGAAAAACACATAGATATCTTGACATTTTAGACTTTGAAATTCCCCTTAGGAAAAGAATCTCAGTGCCAGACTATACACATGTGCAGACAGACAAAACCTTGCATAAGTTTAAAGCACTAAAAACATACATGCACGTGTTACTAAAAAATGACATCACATCTTTACCAAATAATATAAGAAGCTGCTAAAGACTGAAACATTTTGAAAGGTGGGACATTCACACATCAACAGGTACTATTTTGAACCAAAATTGAATGGTTACCAATTCAGGGGTATTTTAAAATTATTTTATAAGAGAAAGAGTTATGAAAAGCAAGTGAATACAGGAAGGACATACGCATCCATGCTGCTCATAAATCCCCAATTTTCAAATTGAATCATGCAGAATATTACTACATAAGCAAGTTGAAAGCTACAGACAACTAATTTCAATTTCTAAACAAACAACAAAACGAAACAAAACAACACAAATAATAAAGTTGTTTTTCAAGTAGAGCTATCTAATTTATGCTTCCAATTAAATATGAGTTCACTCCTATAAACTTGCCATTATGAACCCTGAATAAAGTCTTCAAGTTGCCATCTGAGTAAACATTAATATAAATCCCTTAATTTCTTTCTTTCAGTTAGTATAAGAAAGAGTTTCAGTGCTAGTCAAGACAGGAAAGCATGTTGTAGGTTCTGCTTCAAGACCAAATCCCACTCAATGCTGTTCAGATACCTTTAAGTACCAGGCAGTGTAAGACATGGCGCCCGTTTTTTCATCTTTTGGGGGATGACACAGTTCCTGTCGTGGAGCAAAAGGATTAAAGAAAATATAGAACAATTTCAAAACACAAAAATAGGTGCCCATCTGCTCTCTTAATAAAATAATTGTGTAAAATATAGTGCTATCAACACAATAAGAAAAAAAAAAGAAGGAAAACTCCATGCAAGGATTTTGGTGCAGCAGCAACTGAAAAATTTAAAGCATTCTAAAGTTTTGAGAACAATGATTCACACACGGTTCAGATCAAGGTATGAAGGATAAGGGGAGAGAAGATAAGGTTTCTGCTATCAAAAGAGATTTTCCCACAGATTTTCACACCAGGATCCATGGAAGGATGATGAAGACTGAATTTACTGAATTTACATCAAGGATGGATGGGGTCAGCGACAGAAAGTTATCAGGGGAAACTAGAAATTAATTACAACTCTACCTCCAAGCATGCAATTGTGCATTCACACTCAACATGCTGTAACACTGCAATTCTACCACAATGCACTGCTTTGGAAATATAGTATAATTTGAGTGTGGGCAGTCCAGGCTCTTTAAAAACAGAAAAGGATAATAAAATATCTTACATCTTTCATTGGCATCCGGAGCTTAAGAATCTCTGCATAGGTTCTAAGCACATTGATAGGAGCATGTATCTTGACAAATACAAGACCATTGGACTGAGCCTCTTCCGTTTCCAAATGCAAACCTTCTTTTAATAGGTTGTCTTCAAAATTCTGAGGAGAGAACACAAAATGTTAAATAACCAGAAAAAAATATTTTATAAAATGCTTCAAGGGATCCATGAGTACAGACACAACCACGTACCTTTCTTTTCTCAACTGATGAATCTTCATTTGCTCTTTCATTGAGAGAATCCCACACCATGACAAAATCTATTGTTCTTTCACCATCATTAAAATAGAGTGATGATGAATGCCCATGCACACATTCCTGCTACAACAGTAAATTTATGAGGGACCGTTCACATATGTAATTAATTAATTTATTTTGATAAAGCAATTATAGTACCGTCTCATCAGATCCCAGCGGCTCCATATCCAGCAATTCTACACCATTCTTCTTTACTTCTTCTTCCACTTGGAGGATTTGTTGATGGAATTCATCATACATTGGGTTTGTGCGAGGGCCTGACAGTCGCCATGCATCTCCATTAAGATCTTGAGCACTTGCATACACACTTGAAGAGGCGATGTTAGGTGTACTATCAACATGGACTGGTGTCATGTATTTAGAATCTGGGAATAATGTTTCATCTTCCTCCATGATTTTCAGACTTATTTTTCACAGGCTCACAAAAAAAGAACCTGAAACATGACAAGACAGGGCTGATCAGAAATGGAATAAAATATCTTATTCAATTGCAGTAAAGGTTTCCAACGAACCAACAAAGCATCCTTATTATTTCTGAATAATTGACGGAAAATTATAGGAAATGAGTTAAAGACAACTTCACAAGAACATCTAACCTACAAACCAGCTGACCTCGCAAGCCGACAAGTATACAGCACGATAAATGAGTTTGCAAAATATACGAAACATTAATCAAGACAAGACCATCCAAACTGTTGCTGCCTTCAAGATCCCGGATGTTTCCCCTAGATAAGACGGGCCTTATTCCATGTCATCGCGTCAACAGGTACACACTGGAAAACTCCCAAAATACAATATTACTCATGACAAGCGTGCTCTGTTCTGTCATACCTTAATCTAAACGTCCTTGAGCGACAGAGGCATGAGTTGGTCCCCACGAACGCCGCCGCAGATTTTTCCAGACGGTGGAAGCAGTCATGTTCAAACCCAGACCGAAGGGCACCACATTTCTGTTGCTGTTTAGGGAGCACAGCCCTCTCGATACCCTCCACCCCGGATTATCGAGCCAGCAGCAGGCAGCAGAGAGCCTACACAGCAGCTGACCAGGCCTCGCAAAAGAGAGGTGTGTGTGGGGGGGGGGGGGGGGGGGACAAGGAAGAAGGCTGCTGCTGCCTGCTCTAGGCTACTCTAGGCCTAGGCTGGGCAGGCACCTCTCAGACCAGACGGGTTTCGGAGGTACGTCCTTCGGAATCGTCGATAGCGCAACACTCACTCACTCTCTGTGTGGGCGCCCGGGCTCGCGCTCGACTACTGTCACGGAGGACAGGCCACTGTGGCGAGCGCGCAGCCGGCAATCACAAACTGCTTTAAAGACAGACATTCGACGACGACATTTCTCAGGCGGCCGGCCCCAGGCATGCGTCACCGCCATGAGAAAACTCGGCAGGGAAGGTGGAAAATGGTAGAAAATAGGGGAGGTGGCAGAGGGAAGCGCTCCCCGCGGAGCTGCCACTGTCACCGCAGCGCACGGCATGGGCCGGCATGGGCGGGGCCCCGGGTCGGGCTGCGGGGGGTCCCGCGGGGGGTCCCGCGGGGCCCGGCCCGCATGCAGGTCCGCGGGGCACACACGCAAAGCGCACCTCGGGGACACGGCGCCACACGGCACCGCGCCGCACGGCACTGGGCCAGGGACAAGGGACACTCGCGCGGCGTAGCGTACGCAGCGCACCCCAGAGTACACTCCGATTACCGATTAATTCTCCTGCCGAAACGAAGGCCCCACTCAACGCGGGCGGCGGGCGGCGTGCGTGCGCGGTGCGGGGCCGGCTTCCACTTGCTCCGCGGCACAGACTCTGCTCAGGGCCTCTGCTGCCGCTTATCGCTCCGCTCTGTACACCCTGGAGTGGGCGGGCGCTGTACGCCGTACGGCGTGTGGGACCCGCGCTCTGTGCCCGGCCCGGACCGGCCGCGTGGCCACTGAGTCAGCTCAGACGGCGCGTGCATCAGACGTGCTAACTGGCCGCACACATGACTTCTTTGTGCATTCGTCCGAGGGGGCGACGGCGAGAGGCACGGAGGAGAGACAAACGCGACCGGAGGCCATGATTAGAAGAGCACGCGTAGCGGGCAGTCCGGAACACGCAGCGGTGGCCCACGTACGGGTTCACGGTCTAATCTCCAAACCACCCCCACCCCGCTCCACCCCCTCCGCCAATACGCAGATGGGGGATTCCCACCTCCCACGACGGATAGGCCCGGCGGCGCACAGCCCGCCTACCCACCTGCGCTACTTAATTCACTCATTCATCCATCTATTCATTTTCCGACGAGCACACACACACACACTTACTTACATTTTTGCGTATTTTGCGAAGTAACCAAGTGGCAGGAGCACAGCTCCGACTCCCAACGATGCCCTGAACTCGCTGAGGGTTCGGCGGCGGCGGCGGACTGGGCTGGGATCCCGCGATCTACGTGCATGGGCGGGTACCTGTCTACTCGTCGAGTGCGCACACAATTCATGGGGCCCTCCTGGGACCCTCCCCCCTTCTGTTCCCGCCGACTTCCCTCCAGCAACGAGGAGCCCCACCCCTTCGCGCCGCCCCCCCCCCCCTCCTCGTCCTCGTGGCCTTTACACCACCGTGCTGGGCGCTGGGCCCCCCATCTGGCCTTCCCTTTCCTAAGGGGGCTCGGGATCGATACGTTTCGGGGCGCAAATAATTGGCACCAGCGAGTGACTGCCACGCCCGCCGATACCTGCCGCGGGAACCGTTGGCTCGGGGTGTGAACAGGGGAGGGAGGGGGAGGGGCATTACTCTCACGACGTACGTGACCGCAGCCGCGTCCCGCGGCCGCGATTCTCAGGTGGCAGTGACCCCTCCCCGCCGCGGCCGATTCAAAGTCGATCCGCGGGCGCAGGCGGCGGCGCCAGTCAGCTGTCGCCGCACTGCTGCCAACGCCTGAGCGGAGCGCGTCGTCCCTCGCCGCCGCTGACAGCGGGCAGGCGTAACACAAATCGGAAGGGGACAATTTCGTTCGTCGTTATCCTGACAACTGTTTGACAGGTGTTCAAATACTCTCGACATCCCCGCTGAACGGCGGCGGCCAGCGGTGCAGGAACATTTCGCGATCGCTCGCGCCGCGACTGGTACTCGGCGGGTCACCAACACTTTTGTAAACAAAAACAAATCTTGGTCGGGTTTCTGCTGCTTCTGCTGGCAGAGCGGTCGCCCGCGCGTGACGTGTTTTTCAGTCTCACCTGCGTGCTTATCGCGATGGCGTTCAGCATCCGGGCCTTGGCCAGGCCCTGCTTGGGCCTGATGGAGATGTCCGTCTCGTCGCGGATCCCGATGCGCTCCGTGGAGCTGTCCAAGGAGTTTCCCCCGTCGGTGCGGGTGTCGCTGTGCGCGCTGCCGACGCCGTCCCCATCGGCCCCCGTCCCCGTTCGCTGCTCCAGCACCCAAACGGGCGTACCCGGGACCGGGGCCGGCGCCGCCAACACGATCGCGGCCGTGCTGGAGAAGTGGGAGAGCAAGTTCAAGGACGAGGGCATCTCCGAGCCCAAGGACTCCATACGGAACATTGTCTTGCACGTCATGGGCGGACAGTAAGTGGACAGGGTGGTGTGGTTATTTTTAAGTGCCCCACTTATCCTACCTGTGCAACTCATCTGAAGTTGGATTCTGTTAACTAATATTTTTGTGTGGTACTTTCCCTTTTTCTCTAATCAGGACATTCACTGAACTTGATCGCCATTCTCAGACAGAGATGACTGAGGAAGAACTGAAAGAAACCGATCGGCTTTGTGAATGTAGGCTCGCCAGGTACGTTTTAGCAAATGAATGAACTCTTCTTCAATTTTTAATTTCTTACGAAATTTGTATTTATGCTGTTTTTCTTTCTTATGATTCTGTGCAGAATGCCCGTTCAATACATTATTGGGGAGTGGGACTTCCGAGGCATGACCTTGAAAATGGTCCCTCCTGTTTTCATTCCGAGGCCTGAGACAGAAGAGTTGGTTGGACTAGTAGGTGCGGTCTTACCACATAGCATTGAATGTGAGAACTGCACTATTGCTGAAGGATGCCATATTAATATTCTTGAAGTAGGGTCAGGCTCTGGTGCCATTAGTTTGGCCCTGATCAAGGAACATTCTAAGGTGCAGAAGACTTATTATTCTGTAAAACTTACTGTATGTTTCTTTTCGAGTACTAATTTTTTTCTGTTTTCTTTTTTGTTCTTTGGTCATCAGGTTTACTGCACTGCCATAGATCAAAGTACCACTGCTTGTCGGCTGACTGTAGAAAATGCTCTTGATCAAGGGTTTGCCAAACGTATTAATGTTATTCATGCCAAACTAGCAGAGGATGGTTCCTTCAACAAGTCACTGGGGCACGAAAAATTTGATCTGATTGTTAGCAACCCACCTTATGTGCCAAGCAAAGACATGCTTACTCTTGCTCCAGAGATTAAATTGTTAGTGGTTTTAATGTAATTTCTGTCACTGTGATTTTACTTCCCATAATTCTAAACTAAAAATTGCATTTTTTCTTCAGGTATGAAGATTTGCGAGCCCTTGATGGAGGAGCAGACGGTCTGCGAGTGGTGAAGCCTCTACTTAGAGCAGCATCACGCCTTCTTAGGCACAAAGGAAGATTGCTGATGGAAGTAGACCCATCACACCCAGAGGCCATTAAGCAATGGATCAGTGAAGATGCTCAGTCGGACCTTCGTCTCAGGCTGGAAGCCATTCATCAAGACTTCAGTCATAAGCCACGCTATGTCCAGTTGATAAAGATGAAGATGGCATGAACCATTTCAATGTAAGAATGTTCCACCAAAGCCAACCTTGCATGGGCCTCAAATGGCACGGGGTGTTTCTTTTCTCCAAATACTTGTAATCAAAAGCGTTTTTCTTTTTTACACTTCTCTTTTATTACTTTGTACTGCATTGTCACCGTACGAAATATTTTTGTGTGCGATTTGTATCACTTTTCAGTGTTGTACCTTTGTGTCTCAATGTGAACTCAATGTTAGAGAAAAGCAATGAGCTTTAAATGCTATGTGATCTAATAGACTGTATTATGCCATATACTCTATTATTTATAATCATCAAGTGTTGACAAACATCCACAAAATATTAACAAGGTGTTTCTTGTTATAGTCTTCTTCCTACTTCACATGCTTTACCAAAGCTGTTTATTGTATTTATATTATTTAGTGAGTGTATTTGCATTGTATCAGTTAAGTGTGTTTTTGATTTCAGTATCCCTGCTGGCTCAGGTAGAAGTGATAGATGGATTTGCAGAAGTATGTGAATATTTTTTTTTTCTTTGACAGTATTTGATGTGATTGTAAAGCATCTGCTGCTTCTACTCAATAAATGCAGGTTATTCTTAGAATGTAGAGCATTTGGTTATATGTGCGTCCCTTGTGCTTGTAAAATTGTCTTTTAGGCTGTCACCTGTCAGAATGTGTGTTCAGTTACAATTTGACTTGCCCTTCGCACACTTTTCAGGTTTCTGCAGTGGATTCTGACAGTGATGCCCTGTATATCCAAATGTGTTAGTTATATGTGCAATCGATTGTGATAGTATCATCGAATTTAAACAATCCTAGTGTGATTCCTATTTTATTATTCGGATTTAATTCTTTTGATTTTGTGATATTTCACAAGTGAAAATAAAAAATTTAAGACCCTTGCATTTGCCTTTCATTTAATTTGAAACAGTGTACCTGCGATATCACTTTCACAAACACTGAGTGGACAAGTGTCTGCCAATTCCTGACCGATAGTGGTTGAGGTGACAACCGACTTCCTGGTCTCGAGTACCCCGTCACCTCGTGTGTCTGTGTGTCCGAGTGGAGTCGCCGCCCCCGCGGACGGCTGCGTGGGGCATTCCCTCGCCCCCGTCTCTCGCGCGAGGCAAAATATTCACAGCGCGGATCCTAAAAACAGACGGGTTATTTTGCCCCCCCGCTGTGCCCTTATCTCTATCTCGCATTATTCGGGCTCCTACTCAATCTCATCGCTCGCCTCCACAAGCGACTTTGGAAACAGCTGCTGTCAAAATAGACGTCAGACTGTCTGCAGAGTGCCGCCGCCGGGATCGCCTATCTATACGCTGCCCCGATAAGGGATGGGGTAACACTAGCCCGCCCCGCCCTGGCCTGCGGGTGTAAGTGCTCAGGCCGCCGCACCCGCAGCCCGCGGCGCCGTCCGCCGACAGAACACTTTTCCTTTTTCCCACACCGTAGTGATGTCCCTGGTCGCAGAGGAGAGCCGCAGGCTCATGGGGCACCGCCGAGAAGAATGCGGCGCGACCACCGCAATTTAAGCGATATTATACCGACACCGCCCCGACCTTGCGGCAGCGGGTTCGATTATAAATAAAGTACGCGTCAATTAAATCGGGGGAGGCGGGGGAGGCGACAACAAGACGGTCTGCGATATCTGGTCTTCCCTTTCCCTGCGATGGGGCGGGGCGGAAGAGAAGGGGAAGCAAGCACCCCCCCTCCCCTCATTTTAATTCTTTAAAAAAAAAGAAGAAAAATCAAACACTGAGCCAGCCGCAGCCAGCCGTCAAAGAAAACCCTGGTCAGGTGAGCCGGTTCCAGGTCATACAAAAAGGAAAAAAAAAAACGCAATTACCCCCCCCCCCCCGTCCCTCCCCCTTCCTCGCCCACGTGGTCTGCGCTAGTCCGACCTGTCAGCAGTCGCCGCTCAGCGTTACATCACAAACACACCGCGCTCTCAGGCACTCTTAGGTGACTCGAACGCCTTGCCGCCCGTCCCGGCTTCTCCTTTCGGTGAGTAGACGCCCTGCTCTCGTGTGCTTCTAAAGGGCCGAACCGACCCTGAGGTCGCTTGAGGTGTGCGCGGAGCCCTTTGCTTGCAATATCGTGCCGTCCCCGCTGCCGCCGCTGCCCGGCCCGGCCCGGCGGACCGCATGTTGTTGCTCCCCGCCTCAGGCACGACCTCTAGTTATCTGTTTGTTGCCACGGCGCGGGCTGACCTCGGGCCCAAGGGTCAGGCCGTGGGTGGTCGTTTTGTAAGGGAGTCGGCGCCGGCCGGCTTCATTTGAGTCCCGACCAGCGTCCAGGAAAGACGCCCCCCGTCTCGCTTAGGTTAGCCCTCCCTGCCCCGCCCCTCCCCTCCCCGTGTGGTCCTAGTCCACCTGTTGATTCGGCCCTCGGCGCAAGTGTGGCTTTGTTTGTGTAATTCGTGGTGTTAATTCTTGGTTTTCTGATTGACAGATATTTTTTTGTGTTGGATTTATATCCCCAATTATGGCAACTGGAGGAAAATTGGGTAAGTACTACTTTTAAAGTGGTGATGTTAATTTTATTATGCAACTCCCACATCTTCGACTGCAAATGAGTGGGGTGGATTTGGGTGGTATAGTTTGCTCCTCTCTATTGCAGCTCTCTTGAGCGTCTCTGATAAGAAGGGTCTCCTGGATTTGGCCAAAGACCTGCACAATCTGGGCCTCACCTTAGTCGCCTCTGGAGGTACCGCCACAGCTATTCGCAATGCGGGTCTCCCTGTCAAAGATGTGTCTGACATCACTGGCGCGCCTGAAATGCTGGGTGGTAGAGTGAAGACACTTCACCCTGCCGTTCATGCTGGTAAGTATTTTCCTGTTAAGAAATTTCTTTCTTCAGTTCAATACCTCAAATTGGATTTTCTCTTTAGGAATCCTGTCTCGTCTCCAAGATAGTGATAAGGCTGACATGGCCAAACAGAACTACGAGATGATCCGTGTGGTGGTGTGCAACTTGTACCCGTTTGTTGATACCGTCTCGAAGCCTGATGTTACCATCGCAGACGCCGTTGAGAATATTGACATTGGTAGAATTTGCAGTACATACACATATTAGTTGCCTTCTTGTTGTGTTTCTGTTTCTAACTTGCTTTGACTGTGAAGGTGGTGTCACCTTGCTCCGAGCTGCTGCTAAGAACCACGATCGTGTGACCATTATCTGTGATCCCAGCGACTATGCTAAAGTTATTGATGAGATGAAGAGCTCTGCTGATAAGGACACCACCAAGGCCACCAGGTAAAAATACATTGGCACGGGTCCCTTAAACTGTGAGTGTTTCTTTTCTAACACATCCTGTTTCAGGCAAACGCTGGCTTTGAAGGCTTTCACTCATACGTCAGAGTATGATCTTGCAATTACTGATTACTTCCGTAAGCAATACTCTGCTGGTGTTTCTCAAATGACCCTGCGGTACGGCATGAACCCCCACCAGAAGCCTGCCCAGCTATTCACGACCCTGTCAGAGCTGCCCATGAAGGGTAATGATTACTTTTATTTCTTCCCTTGATGCACTGACGCATGTGATGTTATAGTAATTCTCAATTTCAGTTGTGAATGGGTCTCCTGGTTTCATTAACCTTTGTGATGCCTTGAATGGATGGCAGCTTGTGAAGGAACTGAAGACTGCCCTAGGTCTTCCTGCAGCCACCTCCTTCAAACACGTCAGCCCTGCTGGGGCAGCTGTTGGCACTCCCCTCACGCCAGAGCAGGTGAGTCCTGAGCCCTGTCAGCCTTGCTGTGTATTTTAATTGCTCTCGTTTGCCTTCGGTGTTCATGTATTTTTTCTTCTTTGCCAGGCCAAGCTGTGCATGGTGGATGATTTGGCTGGCGAGCTAACTCCTCTGGCCATCGCGTACGCCCGCGCTCGTGGTGCTGACCGTATGTCCTCTTTTGGTGACTTCATCGCTCTCTCAGATGTCTGTGATGCCATCACCGCGAGGATTATCTCAAGGGAAGTGTCTGACGGAATCATTGCCCCTGGGTACACTCCTGAGGCCCTTGAGATTTTGAAAAAGAAGAAGAACGGTGGATACTGCGTTCTGTCCATTGACCCCAACTATGAGCCCCACCCAATTGAGAGGAGGGTGCTCTTTGGCCTGACCATGGAGCAAATGCGGAATAATGTCAAGATTGAGGGTAGCCTCTTCAAGAACGTTGTCACAAAGAACAAAGATGTGAGTTAATTCTTGTGAGGTTCTTGACTACTTCTGTTCCTTCAGATTTACAATGTGAAACTTTTTTCCAGCTCCCTGAATCTGCCATCAGAGACCTGCTTGTGGCAACCATTACTTTGAAGTACACTCAGAGTAACTCAGTGTGCTACGCTAGGGATGGTCAAGTTGTTGGCATTGGAGCAGGTCAGCAGAGTCGTATCCACTGCACTCGTCTGGCTGGTGATAAGGCGGACAACTGGTGGCTTCGCCAGCACCCATCTGTTCTCAACATGGCCTTCAAGAAGGGAGTCAAGCGTGCCGAAATCTCCAATGCCATTGACAACTATGTGAATGGATCTGTTGGCAAGGACATGGACCGTGCTCTGTTCGAATCTCAGTTTGAGAAGGTTCCTGCTGACCTTACCCAAGAGGAACGTTCTGCATGGGCCAAGAAGCTGAAGGGTGTTGCCCTTGCGTCTGATGCCTTCTTCCCATTCCGTGACAACGTGGACAGGGCTCACCTTGTGAGTTGCATTCTGTGTGCTGCATATATAACATGTTAAAGGTTTGACTGCGACTGACTTGTGTTCTTTTTGCAGAGTGGTGTATCGTTCATCGGCAGCCCTGCAGGGTCTAACAATGATGCTGAGGTCATCAAGGCCTGCGATGACCACGGGATTGTCCTTGCCCACACCAACCTCAGACTGTTCCACCACTGATTCTCATCACCATTATGTATCTCTTTAATCAATCTTCATCAATTTATCCTGTATATCTGAGGGTTTGTGATAAAATGTCAAGGTTTATAATTTGTTTAGTGTGATCAGAATGTAATATCGAAATTGAATTGTACCTGAATCATTTTTATGTGCCATTGCATACTTTTATACTGTATTAAATATTTTTTAAAAAAAGAACTGAGGTTTATTTTCTTCACACCTGGTGCCCTGAAGCAATTAGCCTCGGTTTTGGGATATGTACAGAAATAAAACGGGATGATGCAGACACTGGCACCATTCAGTCTGAGCGCTCCCCGGACCGCGGTGCGGCGGTGCGTTCCTGGTCGGGCTTGCGGGGGGGGAGGGTAGGGGGACGGATTCGGCTGACCGGCCACCAATTCCACACGCTTAGTCTAGAGTCTCGGATCGGTCCTAGCCGAAGCGCACCTTAACTCGACCACGACCGAAGAGAAGACGCCTCCTGGCTCGCCGCTGCGCTGCCGCTGTGGCCGGGCGGCGGAGGCGGTGTCGAGCTCGGTCGAGCCGAATGATGAGTGGTCCGTGACCGGAGCGTCTGGCCGGGCCCTGGCCACGGGGGAAGACAAGACGGGGCCAAGGCCACTGACCCGACGGGACGAGACGGGACGGCGCTGCAGCGTACTGCACCGCGCCCTCCACGTCGTACACCTCGTGGCTTGGGCACTACTGCGCGCTGTGGCCGCCACCGCCGCCGTGGGCGCGGGGCACGCAACGGCAGGTCTGCACGACTCGGATGCGGTAGGACCGCGTCGAGCCGTCGCGGCACAGCAGCCGCACGCGCTGCCGCTTCCAGCCGTTGTCCGAGCACCGCCAGGCCACCGGCCGCGTCCCCGTTTGCTGCGACGGACAGGGCAGGGCAGATTAGTGGAGGCTACAGGGCGGGCGGGCGCCTGCGAGGTAGGCAGCGCGGCGCCTCGGCTCGCACCCGCGACCGGCGGGACTGCATGCCTCCCAGGCGGGCCACCACCGCCCTCTTTACTGATGATTTCCTCATAACTTCATTTCGAATTTTTGAAATCCCTTTTTGGTCACTATTTATTTAAAAAATGAAAATTATCCAAGCACAATTTTTAAATACTTTTAAAACGACTTTTCCGCCAATGATTTTTATTTATTTACTGAGCCGATGCCCATCCCGTACCCACCTTGGACCAGGCGTTCATCACGCAGCTGACGGCGCACACCACCTCGTTGACGGGCCGGGACGACACGCACAGGCCGTCCGACACGTACCGCTTGGAGCGCAGGCGGCAGGACCCCGGCCAGGACTCCTCTGCATACAAGAGCAACCAGAACGGCGGGGGTCATGGAGGGGGACGGGCGAACATGCGTGTCTGTCGGGTCCGTGGGGGTGGTGCGGGTGCGGCGCGGGCAGCGAGTCCGCAGGCCGGAGGCTGGACACGGCCCGGTGGGGGGTCCCGTGGTCCCTCCTTGGGCGGGAAACGAGAAGAACAAAACTCGGAAAGCGCAATCATCTCTTTGGTGTGCACCCCGCCCCGGCAGCGCCCCGCCAGCACCCCGCCCCGTCCCTATGGGCTGAACCTGACCTGTCCCTGTCCCTTGCTGCTGGGCTGGGGGCCCCGGGGCCATTGTCATGCAGTGGCGTGGCGGTGGCGCACGGTAACCCCTCCCTTCCCCCCTCCCCCTCTTCCCGCGGGGCCCCCCCTTTTAGGCCCCCTCCCGCCCTCTGGCGCGCGCGCGCGCGCTCACACACGCACACACACACAAGGCGCAACGAAACGCAACGCATACTTTACGAGTCGTTTTACGAGCTTTTTCAACTCATGGCGGATGGCGCGCGCGGCAACCCTTCCAACTTTGCGGCAAGCGAGGGGAGGGGAGGGGGTGGCGGAGGGCGGGGAGGGACGGGACGGGACGGGGACGGGACGGGCGCCGCCCCGCCACCGCCACACACTGCTGCCTGCCGCCGCCGTTTTCGTGGTACGCGGCGATAATTTAAAACTTTTGTCTTTTGGCGGGCCATGTCGGCAATCGATTACGGAGACGACAGCAGCGGCGCGACGCGGTGCGTCCGCCGCCGCGGTCCGATCCGGGATGTGGGGACGCGGCGGGACGCGGCGGGCCGGCACTCGGCCTGCTCTCTCGCTGACTGAGCCCGGCCCGGCCCGGGCCGGGGCGGGGCGGGGCGGGGCTGCCTCAGATTCCAACGACATCATTAGTAGAGTCGCCATGCGTTCCTGACCCCGACCAGCCAAAGCCGCGTGGCGTGGCGTGGCGCGACGCGACGTGCGGAGTGGGGCGCACCGCACCGCAACGCACCGGCGCCGAGCGTGGCGACGTGTCAATTATTTATTTATTTCTTCCCCCTGCCGAGGAGGGCGGCTCATCATTACGACGGCTGGGCCGGCTGGTGGCGAGAGGCTTTAGCTTTGTGGCTTCCCCTCTTTTTTTTTCCCGAGGCAAAAGACGTCGCAGACTCGTGAAATTCCGCGGTCGTGTCAGAGTCGGCCGGCCTCGTCGGCGTCGCTCGCACGCCGCCGACCACCGCCCTCTCGCGGCGGCGGTTTGGCATATCTTATTTAGAAGCCATTATCGTTACCCCCGCGGTAAGACGGCCGGCGCCGCCGTGGGGAGTGGAGTGCAACGGCGGCGGCGGCGGCGGTGGCGGGGCGGCCGAAAAGGCCTTGCAAACACGATGCACTCGCCGCAAACGGCAACTATAAGGAACAGACGACGTGACCAAAGCCCGGCCCCCGGGCCCCGGGCCGCCGCCGCCGCCGCACCGCTGCCACCGCGCCCCGAGGCCGGGGCCGGGGCCGGGGCCGGGGCTGTCGTCCGTCGCCGTCCCGGCATTCCCTCGCCGCCCCCTGCGAAGTGTGAGGTCCTGACCGAGGTCCTGGCCGCGGCACTTGCTGACCACTCCAGGCTGCAGAGCCCAGCCCAGCCCGGTCCGACTCCACTCGGCTCGCCCTCATCAAGTGCCGACCTCAGCTTTACGGCACTTCACTGCCTGCTGCTGCTGCTGCTGCAGGCTGCAGCAGCTTTCCTCGCCTCAGAGTGCCTTGAGCTGCCACTCCTGCGCTCGGCATGTGTGTGTGTGTGTGTGTGCGAGTGTTGCCCGTGGCCATGGTCCATGGACCCCTCCTCCCTCCCCCGCCCTCTCTTCTCAGTCTGTTGAAGGTGTTTGCCCCGATTCACGGAAGTCGTTAGCATATCCCTTCCCCCGCCCCTTCCATGCCTCCTCGAAGAAAGGAGATGGCCGCACTATTCCGCAGGGACTGTAGCGGCGAATGCAGCGCAGCAGCGCGTCTGACTCACCTTCGGGGAAGACGGGCGGCTTGACGAACTGGTTGGGGTCCACGGTGGTGGCGGCGGCTGCGGCGGTGGCGGCCTGGCCGTGCCCCCTGGCGGCCGCCGCGGAGCCCGGCAGCGGCAGGCTGGACCGGAACTTGAGGAGGGTCGTGAGCCCCGCGGGCAGACCGGTCAGCCCCTTGGCGGCGGCGTCGTCGTCGCCGTCCTGGACGTCCTCGGGAGAGTTTCCACGCGCGAAGGCGCCGCCCCTCTCGGCCACGGCCAGCAGGAGCAGCACCACCAGCGGCGGCGGCGGCATGGCGGCGGTGGCCGTCCCGCTGCGGGAGCACAAAACCCGCGCCGTCGTGAAGCCGTCCTCCGCGCGAGCCGCTCGTAAGGCGCCCGCCGGGTAGGCAATCCCGCCTCGTGCGTGCACCCGTGCCGAGCGGGCTGGCCTACCCGGCCACCCGCAGGCGGCGTGCCGCAACCAGCCACAGGTCCGCAGGCACAGGCACCGCAGGCACCGCAGGGCACGGCAGGGCACGGCAGGGCACGGCGCGCCGTCATCATGCCAGACATCGACATCGGAGCAGCAACCTCTACCTCTTTTTCCTTATTCCCTTTCCCTCGCCCCTCCCCGTCCCTTCCGGCGCTTTATCTTCCTCCTCCTCCTCCTCCTCGCCCTCGGTCTTCGTCGAGGAGTCACAGTCAGTCACCGACTAAAAGCAGTCCACCGTCGCAGACATGGCCGCGCAGACGAGCCGACATGGCACCGCGCACACGCCGGGGCCGGGCTATTGGATTACACTCGAGCACGAGCGCACTTTATACTTTTGGTCGGCCGCTCTCTGCGGCGGCTCGGGGATCCGGGGATCCGTCGGTCCGGAGGGGAGGTCACAGCGCCTCCGCCCGACATCGCCCTGCCGGCCCTGCCGGCCCTGCCCGCCCTGCCCCCGTCTCCGCCGTTGTCCGCGCCGCCCCGTTCCTTACACGGCAGAGACCACGGGGCAGGCTCTGTTTTTTAACCCGGCCGTCCCTGTCCGGCAGTGCCACCGCAGTCCGGCCCCGGCCGCCAGTTGTCCGCCGTCCAGGACCCGCGCTGTTCAATGACGGCGGCGGCGGCGCGGTGCGTCGCGGTCGTACGCCCCCCGCCGCCCGGGCGCAAAGAGGGTCCCTTCTGTCGTAGACTCGTTTCCCCGAATCCGCCCAGGGCCTCGCTGCCTCGCCTCCCCCCGCTCCCTGCTCTGCCCCTCTTTGTCGCACTTCCTTCACAGGCCAAAGGGACCCGGTTCTGTTTCCACTCATCGGCGCGGGACGGTTGACGCCGATGCCCCCCTCCCCCCCTTCCTCCTCTCCCTCTTGGTCCCGCGACTGCCCTTCCCGGCCCTCCTGCTCTTCCCTACGCGAAAAGACCAATGTCTGCCGTCTGTCTGCCTGCTATTTCCGTTGCGTCCCGTCACGTCGCGTGTCCCTGACAATGCCAGGCCCCGGCCCTGCCGGCCCTGCCACGCTGTTGGCGTCGCACCCACCCCACCCTGCCCCGCCACCGACGCCGACCCGACCTGGAGGCCCTCCGCGAGGAGCACAGGCAACACCCTCCCTCCTGGCCGAGGCCAACGTGACAGGCGGGGTCACCCCGTCCGTGAGGCCGCACCGCTGCACTGCTTAACTTAATTGCTCCCCATTTGCTGTTAAGTTGCGCGCTCAATCGGAAAAACGAAAACGCGTTCGATTTCGGACATTACAGAACCTGAGTTTTATCTCCAATCATGGCTGACCATTCCACGAGGAGGGAAGTCCCCCCTCAAGCAGCGCGGCAAGGCTAAACTGACGACCCCCGAGTTTATCCACTCCGCGGATCCCCAACACCGAATTCATGACAATAAATCCGGGCCCAAATTTCCCACGAAATAAACGCAGAACAGTGCGTTAAAGGTTGCAGTTGCGTGCCGCCGCTGCTGCCGGTTCAAACGCAGCCACGTGACTCGATGACTCACCGCGCGCTGCGCGTTGCGGAGAGAAGAGACGAAAGGACGGGACGGGCCCGGGCGGAGCAGTGCAGAGCAGAGCAGAGCGGGGCCTGAGCGCAGACTGACTGATCCCGAGTCCTGCAGGAGCCCCGGCCCGGACCGGACTCCCCGGCCCAGCCCCCGGCCCCCGGCCGACCCCGGCCCGGCTCCGTCACTTGAGGCGGATGGGGCCCGAGAGGAGCAAGACTTTCGTTGAAGCCGCAAACGCAACCCCACCCCTCCCCCCATTTATTTTCTCCATTTTTAACGGGAGTTTTACATGTATGCGATCCGGAGGGGTCAAATAATAGGAGACGATGCGAAAAATAGTGTTCGCTCTTAATCTTTATTTAAAATAAACACGGTCGTCACACCACCTTGTGACTGGTTGACACAGCATGGAAATGAATTCCATAATAATATTTAACACCACTAATACTGCAATTACATAGCCTTCAACGGCTGCGAAGATTCTTAGCTTACCAATGGCACAACATTGCATGCTATGACAAGGCAAATGAGATTTAATGTAAGTACAATGAGAATATGTACCCTGCAAAAATCATGCGCACTTTCTACTTGTAAAATATGAGAGGCCAAAACTTGACTCGATAAAAAGTCAACACTACAGGAATTCCATCCTTACTTTAGATCATATTGCAATATCCATTCCAAAAGAAGTAATAAACGGCTATGCACAGACAATTCTACTACATCATTATTATACATCTTCAAACATGTTGCATGCAACACCTAGATCAATAACAGTAGAATAGTGACTTATAAAGAGGCAAAGTTAAGAGGTAAATGTAGTGAGGCTATAGAGCAAACCATAAATAATTTGTGGCAATCAAATGGGGGCACATGAAACTTCCTCCGATGTAAAAACACTAACAATTCTATTTTCATCATGTAAACACAGCAATATGGAGATTCATTGCAGATACAGCTTAAGCTTCAGACCACAAGTCAACTACTAATAAATGCAACATACTATTAGGGCTACACAACAATCACAATGCTCTTTGAAATTCCTTTTCCTGTTATTTTGGTAATTAATAGTAGAATTTGATACAATAATGACAAGAGGGTTTCATAATGATCACACCTCTGCACACCTTCCTTTTATTTTTTTGTTTGCACAAAATTACTTGCTAAAATTAATATAATTTCAAATCCTTAATCATCACCACCGCTAGCTGCTTGTTCTAGGATTACTTCAAAGGCAAATGGAGAGAAAGTGTATCCTGTGCCACTGTAGAACTTGCTCTGGAACTCAACCCTGGATATAAATGTAAAAGGTTAATACCAAAACAAATCTCAAATTATACTTCAAAAGACAAAAGAAAAGAAAAAACACGCACCAATGTAAACGCAGGGTATGCAAGAATGCCGAGAGTCCTTCCATAAGAACTAAAATGCTCACGGTGAGAACTGACCAGAAGGCAAACATGAGGAACACTGCGATTCCACCAAACCATCCGTCAATCTGCAAGCCCAGACGCATCACCATGCCCCAAAGGACTTCGGATAGCTCTACAAATAAAAACAGAAATTAATGAAAGTAGTTCAAAACCCACAGCGCCGAGTGCAGCAAAACAAACACTTACGAGCATGGGCAAGGGAAAGAGCCCACAGACGCAGATAGGACGCTGTGTGGGACACAGATCCCAGGACATACTCAATGGTATGAATGCCCGAGTGGATGAAGAGCTCAGTCATGTCCTCTTCCTCATGGCCCCCAGCTGGTGGGTGTGCTGGTGGCTGAGCTGCAGCGGCATTCTGTGATTCCAAATCATGCACTGCACCTCCATTCTCTTCAACAGCATTTGCATGGTTATTCAACTGAAAAATCAAAACAAAGTGTTAAAGAATCTACATACAAACAAGATGTTCGTGAAACTTTTTTTACAATCATTCAACCAGTAAAAGGTATTCTTTAGGACCCATAAATACTTACAGGAAGGTGAGCCTTCTTTTGGTTGCGCATAATGTAGAGTGGCTTGGCGAACAACATCCAGGGAACGCACAGGAGGGCTATAACTACTAGTAATTTTTGCAGCCCACTCTGTCCACCATACATGTACGGATCACAACCCTTCACTTCATCAGCCGCTTTGAAGAGTACCATGTTGATGAAAGTGATGAGAATCGATGGTGCACATGTTGGAGACAATGCCATCTCTGTTGATAAAGAGGTGTTAGGATGTTTTGAATAGAATATCGATCATTTAAACAATGTAAAAAGTAGGACACGAGCGTACCTGCATTTGCTTCGTAAGTGACCCATTTGATAAACATCAAAATGACCATGTACAAGAAAAGGAAGCACAAGAATATGATCTGAGGGATAAAGAGAAGGTACACATCGAGGCGCCGTCCAAAGTACCTACAACCAAAGGTATGAAAACAAGTAACTTATATGGAGTGAGACTAATGAAACCTCAAAAAATGTTCACAATCTACATACGTATGATTCCACAAGCTCAGAACAACACCAAACAACATCTGGGCCACACCGAGAATAATGGACACTTTCATTTTGAAAGCATTCAGAAAAACTATTTTGTTTGAAGCAATCTGAAATAAAATGGAGTTAGAAATTCCAAATAATAATGTTAAGTTTTCAGTAATGACAGTCACTCACCTGCCAGATAGGATCCAGCCCAACAGGATATGGAGTCCCTGTGTATGCATCCTTAGGGTCAATGGTGCGGTCCTTAGCACTCATAATTGTTTTCAAATCATAGACACTCTTCCAGTGAGAGCCAAAGACATTTAATGATTTGGAGAAGACATCATTGTAGATAATACCAGTATACATTGAGAACATTCCCATCAGAAGAAGACAATAGCGTCCACCAAAGAAGATGTTCCAAATCTAGAAGAACAATATTCAACGGTGGCATTCAGACATTTCCATTATTCGTCGAACAATACAAAAAGTTTTATACTATATACGTTACCTCATTGTCGGTCTTCTTGGCTTGCAACGGTTTTTCTTTCAATACCATATACAGAGCGAACAGGAACATGATGAGACCATGTCCGAGATCACCAAACATCACAGCAAAGAGGAACGGGAATGTAATGATGGCATATGGAGCTGCAATGATTTAAATGACCATGTTACGGTTTGGACATTACCAAGCTAAGAGTGAAGGTAAAGCTACTTACCAGGATTGACTTCCCTGTAGTTGGCAACACCATAGGCATCAACAAGTGCTTGGAAAGCCTTAGTGAACTTGTTGGTACGATTGTAAGTCGGAGGATCTTCAAATGTGTCCATTCGGTTCAAGATTGGAGGAACAGAACTACCACTTCGTTCCTAGTTACAAGATCAAAACATTTGTGTGAATGTACATGGATCAGAGGGTTGGAGTCATACAATCGCACAAACTTACAGTTCCCCGGCGCAAGGCGAGCTGGATAGCCTCCATGTCGAGAACTGGGACCCAGCACTCCGCGATCAAACACTTCTGGGTTACATCCAAGTTGAAAAGATTCAACGTATGATAGATAGCTTTAATTTTGCGAACTTTGATGAACCAGCTCTTGATGTTTTTCGCTGCCGCAACTAGAACTCTGTGGCGGTGATCTTGAGTCTGACCCAAAACCTATCGAAATATTTTTTTGATAAGACAAGTTTGAACTCCAAAAACAAACTAGGAGTTAATTAAAAACCTCTAGATCTCACAGTATTCAAGTCCTCAATGCGGGTCATCACGCTCATGGCCATTTCTCGGCGATCAGCAGGCGTCTCTCGGCATGGATACAACGAGGCACGGAAACCTTCACAAATTTTCCTTACACGAGTTTTCAGTTGGTCACCTTGGAAGAAGATGATGAAAACAGACTTGTAGACTTCATCTCCCTGCAAAACCGTGGATATTACAATTAATAATGAAAGAAGCATACTACAGACTTTTTTTTTTTTTTCATAGTTTTACATACTACACTTACAGTTGTGGGATCTTCCAATGGTGTTTCAATTTCTGCCTGGCGAAGGAAGACATTTCCTCGACAAGCGCGCCACAGCATACGCTCAAATGCCGGGATCCTCTCTCGCAATATAACTCCCGCAACAAAGCTGTTTACATAGTTTTGATAGATAAAAATCAACATCTCATATGGTATAAATGTGCTTGACACAAGAAACAAAATGCTGAGATTTACAGAAAAGGTTCTGGGGAAAAGGAACGCTTGTCAAAAAACATTTGTAATTGATATATGAACATCCAAAATATGTCCTTTAAGGAGAGAGAGGATCATTCCTGTAGCATTTTTGTTCTCAAAGTGTTTAAAAGATGCAGCTCCCTTGGAAGATGCCAAGTATATAGCTCACAGAAGGAGTGGTACTGTGTTATGTTGGCAATGGTGGCCATGGGTCAGTTACCCAACAACTCATAGGACAGGCAAGAGAAGCAAGTGAGACATAAGACGGACAATCACAAACTGAGAATTGCCTTATTTACAGCATTTCATAACCACGACATGTGCAGAACAGGACAAGAAGCAGGAATGCAAGACCATTTTTTTCCATTGTCAAATTAATTCTTGTCAAATCTGACACGGAGCAGATTTTCTGCTCTCTGCTCAGATCCTTACAATAAGGCCTTGAGATGTACGTACTGTACTAACAATGTCGAATGGCATTGTCTTCAAGACTTGTTCATTCTTTAGTAACAAAGGCAATTGTCAACTAATGTGAAAGCTACCATTAAATCAAAATAGTCAAACAAAATTCCAAGGAGAATGTATCACAAACTACTTATAGCATTCAACAAAGGAGTCATGCAATGGTACCAAGCAACCAGCAAAATTAGCCTTGTGTATGATGGAAAACACAATATTGGGGTACATTGGCATTTATGTTTCTTTCTTTCTTTTCTTTTTGAACATGGAAGCATTTACGTACCCAAGTTGGACAGGGCCCTGAGCACGAGCAGTATCATCACCACTAATGAGAGCTCGAGTCATCGACTCTGTGGGACTGGTGCCGCCTTCATGCTAGTAGGGGAGGCAGTCAAGCAACACGGATGCGGAAAACGCCACACGGACAAAACAGGAACAAAACAAAACGCAACATTGTTAGGGTAAAGAGCCTTTGGCTTGGAATTGAGACAGCACAAGTGTCTTCACAAGAAGCACATAATACTTTTTTAAAACGTTGCAGACAATTGTTACGGCCTTATAAAACCACATTGTCACAGAATGTTCAAATGAACTGGAGAGGAGAAAAAAAGGGCATGGTAAGTAATAGAAAATATGTCAGATTAACACAGTAGCAGGGAATTTATCATACAGTGAAGATGAAGACAGGTCAACATACTAAGGTGTAGGAAGTAAGGGAGGAAACAAACCAATCACGGCACAAAAGCTGTAGATATACAAAGACAATTCCTCAACAAGAAGCGACGGCAACATACCAGGAGGGAGAGGTAAAATTGAATAGCTCATTGTAAGGAAGCCATGAGGGGTTCATTGAGGACAATTACAGCCATCAGCAGTAGCATTCCCTAACTGAATTAAATTTCAACAAGGATAATTTCAATGGATGAAAAACTAAGCTTCTACCCCTTGTCAAACCTACAATTTACAGATGTTCATCCCAATTATTTCAAAACCACTCAACCCAATTCAGTGTTGAAGCCATTGGTATTGATGACTTGTGTTTCATTAGAATAATGTAGGGACACTTTGTCCATGTGAGTTGTAAGAGAGAGTTTGGCTGTGTTATATTTCAGTGGTTGCATGCAGTGAAGCATATACAAATGAAAGCAGACAACATAAAATGTGCAAGCTTCTAGTACCTTATTCTGAAGAAGCTAGCAGAAAGGTCACCAAAGGCACTATCTGACTGGAAAAGAAAGACACCGTGATAATACTACAGATAGATAGATGGCTACCATCACCAAAGAACATAAAAACACCTTGCACCGAAACGGAAAGAACTTTAACTGTAAAGCAAACATAAAAAGAGAGAAGCCACAGAACTTCTCCAGGGGTGCTACAAAGTGACATTGGCTTCAGTGAACATTTATAGAAGTCAAAGAAATCAAAGGAAAAATAAGAATGGCAAGGTTTTGAACAGAAAAAGAAGCAAAGGAATGCTCTATATTGTTAGTGAAAGTATCATGCAGTGTATTGTACTCCAGATCTACAGAACCAGGTCACACTTGAAGAGTTGGCACATGCAAAAGATTTAAAAGGTTGGGAAGCCACCCAAAAAAAAATCTAGTTTAACCACAGAGCACTGTTGGCGAATGCACAAGAGGAAACTTCTCTCTCAGTCTTCCACCAGCAAAACCCCGCGATCAAAAGAAGTAAAAAAATGTGAGACGTTACCATGGCCACAACGCTACACAAAGCAGATCAGCAGATCTTAGTGTAGACACCACACAAACCACACTTTCCAAGACTGATCTAGGTAACAGGAACAACCAACACATAAAAACAAAGAATAAAAATGCTTTGAACTGTTCAGAAGTTAGGAAAATCAATCAAATCAATCAAAATGTGTCAAAAATAAGAGAAACTTCATAAAATGTTTTTGCTCTCAAAAATTTGCCTTGACCGCCTCTCTCTGACTTAGATTTTCTCCACCAAATGTAAGACACATTCAATACTTATGATTAAAACAAAATATCTTGAGAAAAATTGAAAAAATAAACAAAGGGCAACAGAACTTAGCTTCAGGACATCAGAAATTCCTCATTGCTACTTACAGTAGTTTTTGTTAGAAATATACAATTTGATCTTTATACTAAGCTAATAAGAGGGTTAGTATCATCTCATTCCTAGAGCAACAGAAACCTTTTGCCCAGCAACCATTCTGCACTCAACATCAGCACCTTGCTTCTTGCATCTTAAAGCACAACACATGTCCAGTTGACCATTTCCAGAACTACAGAAATGGACACTGAAATAAGCTGCGAGTTAGAAGCATTTAAAACCGTAGTTAATGGGAGTTAACACCAGCATGGAATTGGAACAGGAACAAATTTTTATCATTATGTATTTCAGAATTATTCACCTCTAAATAAACCAGGCTTGTGTTTTCACATAGCACTTCAAATTGATGCTTATCTTTAATATTACGAAAAGGGGGGGGGGGGGGGGGAAAAGATGAACTTAAAAGAGACTTTGATTTGCATAATGGAACATACAAGTGAGATATCTGCATGTCATACCTGACTTAAGAGCATTAAAAAGTAGTTCAAAAGACAATATGTAAAGTGTTATTTACCCCAACTTCAGAGCTGCTTGTCCTCCAGCACGCATGCCCTCCTCTCCTAGAAGCTGGACCTGCTCCTCCTCTCGGCTAGGGTCTGCCATCTGTGGGTAGGACACGAGCGAGCCCTGAGCAGCCTGTACACAAGGCGCCCGCCCACCCGCCACCACTTAGACTGTCACTACCGCTCATTCAATAAGGGGGTTGAGGGGGTCAGAAGGTGAGGCAAAGTGTGCAATTATATAGCATGCTGTGTTAACTTCAGATAAAATTTAAGAAAAAACCAGCAGGATTGTAAGAAAAGAAATCCACTCAGAAAATAAAAAAAAAAACTACTCAAGGATAAAAATAAGCATTAAGACAAGCTATCCAGAAGTTACTTTGAAATTAATAAGCAGGTCAATACTGTAAACAGGGCCACAATTTGCTTAAATAGTAACTAAAATAATAGCAAAAATAGCTTAAGGCACAAGTACTAAAATTAATTTAAAAATGCAAATGGAGCAAAAGGGGGAAAAAATGAACTTTTTTCAGCAGTTAACAAGCTTACTTTACAAGACACTGTAAGATTGAGCAAAAAACAAAATGGTCAGATCTTGGTAACTGCATCAAGGGTCCAACAGAAACCAGACAATTATAGTAAGGAAACAAATAGTGAAAAAATGCTTAAAAAACAAAAACCAAAGCCAACATGCAAAAATCATGCCACAACACAAACAACTCCAGGTAAACCATGCAAAAGCAAAGCATTCGTATGAATAATAAGAACCCATAGCAGCACACCATCTATGACCAAGAAGAGCATGGAAACAGGTCTTTGTAGGCGGCAGCTGCCACACTCACTGACAAGGTCTTTAAAAGAAGAAGTTAATTCATGTGACAGAAACCAATGTCCACTTATAAAATTGCCTCTAAATGAACTGTAAATGTATTACATACAGGTTAAACAATTAAAAACCATGTTCAAAACCTCAGTGGTTTTTGCCAAGTTAAGTCTGTGCTTCAGAAGATTAACTAGTAAAACCTCCAGTGTCACTTTAGATACCCCCGTTTTAAAAACACTAACATGATAAATCACGTTGAAGTACCAAATATTACTACAACAATACAACCAAATTATGTTCACACGTAATTGTGTCACTACAAGTACCAGAATAAACCAAAAAAAATTAAAGGAAAAAAAAAAAAGAAGAAACGGTGTGGGGGAAAGTAGGAAACTTTTAGAGAACATTAAAAGTAAATGAACCCAAAAGAAATGAGAAATTCAATCTACCACGGCCTCCATTCTACATTGTGCCTTCACGATTTAAAACAATTACAGAAGTACAGATTTTACAATACTTTTCAAAAAAATCAACATGCATACACAATTAAGTAGTTCTACCCAACATCCTGCTTAAAACTATGATCAAGCCTATGATGGTCAACTTACAGTTGAAGAGTGCCTATGAAATACAGGGAAACCGGGGATTATCAAGAGAGAAATGATTAAATAAATCTGAGCGGTGGTGTACTGCCAAGTAGGGCATGCTTCCAGGTCGGGCCTTGCACAAAGCAAGAGAGGGTATGTTTGTCGATAAATGTATTGAGCGGTTCTGATAACACCCACTGATATGCTATTTGTAAAACTATTCTTAGAATGATTAATAAACGGTTCATCAGACAAACATACACACCTCTTGCACATAAAAATACTCCACACAGCTGAAAGAGATGATGCACAAGACTTGCACAATGCATGATGGTGAACAATGACCAGTTTACGCAGCCATCCGATTGGCGAACCAGAGTGGGAAAGTGAAAACCAAATTACATGTCGTGCCCAAAGATGATTACTGCAATTCATGAAAATGAAATATAATGAATAATACTGATAACTGAATTGAGTTATGTAAGGTTTTAGAGACAAAATAAGGAAAGACATTATGAAGTAATTATTGAACTGCTACAAAGTATGACACGGCCAAAAATGAATTAGGTACCATAACCATACAACACAGCTATGCCATCTTCCCAACATTTATGATGCCAATCATCGGACAATTATATGATAGGTGCATGAAAGGAGAGCAACTCGACCGCGTTAGCTCAATTCAAAAGCCAATGCACAACAGTTGACTCACGACATGATGCAGGAAAGTAACATGTCTTGCTGCAGTACAAACAAGATTCACTGACAGTAAGCTGGGAAACATCACTTAATTTCATGGCAAACATTACAGAACAAGAACATTCCAGAGACTCTGCAAAACCGAATAAGTGAAACATACCTCATCAAAGAAGACCTGGGTTTTACGGAGAATATGCTTAACTTCAGTGAGTTCCAGAAAGTTGCGCTTCAGAGACTCGGCATTCATGTTGACTTCCCGCAGCTCATTTTCAAGCTTTTCAAAAGTAGCCTACACAGAAACATCATAGTTTGTATGTTAAGGTTGGAGCTGGAGCATACCTTGTTCTACAATCAGCAAAATTCATACCTCTAAATCAATCATTTCCCTGGGTTGAGGGGCCTCCGGATTTTCACCAGTGTCAGTGACAGGGATGTTGTCCTTCTTGATCTCCTTCTCCAAATAACGAAGCTTGCGTTCCATCTCATCACACCGCCGCACTTCATTGACAAATTTGCGTTGGAATGCATTGACATCTGGGTTTAGCTACAATTGAGCAAAACGAGCGAGGTTAACACAAATACAATGACGACCAGGCAAATAAAAATTAGCACAAACAAATAAGACAAAAATTAGGGGCGCGGGGGAGGGGAGGAGAAAAATAACACATGACGGAGAGCCTTGACGTTCGATCTTGTGACCGCCTGCCCGTGACGTAAGCGCGTCATATGATTTTAAGAAAGGGGGAGGTTAGTGCCCCGAAAGGACAACGCCCCCATAGACAAGGAGCAGGCCGTAGGAGGAGATAAAGACAGCCATAGACAGCTCGCGGGATTTAGATTGCGGACGGCTGTATACTCACATCACGGAATTGGACAAGACCCAGTTCGCCGAGCTCGGACACACAGGCGTATGCAGCTTCACTCTGAAGGAAGAGCTGACATAATGTCATCTCCTCACTCCGGAAAAGGCTCCCCATCTTGAGTGGATGGCCTGCCCACTGATAGGTGGTAAAAGGGCTATCTACAATCTATCTAAATCCTGGTGGGCCTCCCTTGAAAAGTGCTCAACACAGGTCGATATGACCCAGACCCACCTACACCTCCCTGCTCTGCAGAAGACGGGTCATGTGATGTGATTCTCGCTCTTCGATAGCTCGAAAGGAAAAACACACTGCGAGAGAATCGACATTGAATCGAGGACAAAAACCCAACATAACCTTTTCCACGTGAAAAGCAGTCATCACTAAAGCTTGAAGCAAGGGCGCAAACGCAACTTCGTGGTGTGCAGTTAATAGGCTTACTTTGCGGACGAGAAAATTGCACGCTGCGAATCGCACGTGTCGCGTTTTATAGGTTGGCAACGCAGGGCGGCAATTTCAAAGGTGTGGGCTGCCGATCAAATGTTACGTGCGCGCCTCCCTTGCAAACGGCGATTTCTGCATTGGCGGTTGCGGTTTTTAAGGCGGGAAATGACAAGGCGCCCAAGGTTCTTTGGCTGCTGGAAGTGCAGTTCGCTGAAGTGCAACAAGGGCGGTCAGAGGGAGAGAAGGAGAGAGATAGGAGGGGTGTTGGAGGGGGGAGGGTGGCACGGCACAGCGGCCTAGCTTTGTGATGCACTTCTGCGATAGACAATAGATGTACCAGCGAAGTGCTCGCCACGAAAAGGATACCTATCACGAATTTTCTTTCTTTTTATTCTGCGGAAAGGGAGAGGGGGCGGGGAGAATGGGGCATTTTTCTCCGTGAAAAGGATGGGCGGTCGATCGTGTGGGAAAGAGACGACGCGATGCGGGGCTGCTCCCGGAAACATAATCATCTGCTCGTTGTATATTCATACATGCATTGGCGTGAATGAGTGTGTGTGTGTGTGTGTGAGGGAGAGAGAGAGAGAGAGAGAGAGAGAGAGCACAATCGTCCACTCCCCACCGTGGTTTTGAACGAGATGGAATATGTGAGAGGAGAGTAAACGCTTGCAGCCTATCAAATGAGGGATTTGACTGGGAAACAAGCAAGAGCCGAGTCAGGGGAGAAGGGGAGGGGGGGGGGGGGGAGAGAAAGGAATGCATCATGCAGCGAAAACACACGCGAATAACCAAGTGAATACGTTACGACGTTGAATTCCATCCCCTTCCCGCATTCCGCCTCTTTTCGAAATTAACAACCAACGCACACACACCCACACACACGCGCGCGCGTGTCCGCCGGCCGCAGCACAGCGGCGACCTTCGACGCTCTATTCCTTTATTTTGTTCCCTTTCCTCTGCTGCCTTCTGTTGCCGATCTTCGCGCGGCATTGGATGTGTCCGCGCGAGAGGGAGAGGATTTTCGGAGGGAAGAGGAGCGGCTGCAAGCTGCGGTGGTGGTGGTGCCCCCCCCCCCCCCCCCCCCGCGCCTAGACCTAGACAGCCTGCTGGCTCTAGGCCTGGGCTAGGCCTGGCCTCGGCCCGCCCGTACCGTGCGCCGCGCGCCCGCCACGTACCTGGTCTGGTAACGACCTTTCCTTCCCACCGCCATCAAAACTAGTCTGCCACCACCGCCGGCCCCGGCCTGCCCCCGGCCTGCCCCCGGCCGCCCAGCCGCACCCCGCCGTACTCACCTATCGCCCATCCCCTGGCGCCTCCTCTCCTCTCCGATCCCCCTCTCTTCCTCCCCCGCTCCTCTCCTCTCCTCTCCTCCCTTACTACGCCGCCGCCGGTACCGTGGCGTGGCGTGCTGCTTTTGCTCCCCGACCTTGGCAGCCGTCGACCTTGCTCGCGAGGAGGCTAGGTGGGGTGTGGTGGGGTGTGACGGGGCGCGCGGCGGTTGGGGGGGGGGGGGGGATGGGGCGCGGGAGAGGGGGAGGGAAGGGGGGGGGGGACGAAACCCCGGGCCGTGTGGCGGGGGGGGGGGGGGGGGCATAGGAGGATAGGCAGGCAGGCACAGCACACGGCTTCCAGGCGGCGGCGGAGGAGCGCGGTGCACACGGCGCGGCTAGGCGCTGCTAGGCGCTGCCCGCAGCTTTCACCACGACGAGTAGAGCCTGGCCGCCAGCTGTCCTCCATCCCGTCCCCCCTCATCCCGAACCCCCTCACTCTCTCACTCTCTTTCTCTCTCTTACTGCCGCCGTAGACCAAGTCGATACGTTCCCTCACCTTCCCTTTCTTTCTTTCTCTCTCTCTCCTCTCTATCCATCCCGCTAACTATCTATCTTTCTTTCTATCTCTTCCCTCTAGCAGTGAAGGAGAGAAAGAGAAACAGAGAGAGAGAGAGAGAGAGAGAGAGAGAGAGAGAGAGAGAGAGAGAGAGAGAGAGATGGACGGGGGGAGGCAGCGGGAGATAGAGAGAGGGACGAATGCTCTACGGCCGAGGGCTCACAGTGCAGAGGGTGAGAGGGAGTGAGAGAGAGAGAGAGAGAGAGAGAGAGAGAGGGAGTGAGAGAGAGAGCCTGCAGCGCGTTGCTGCGGCTCAGCCGGCTCCGGGCTTCCGCGGGGGAAGGGGTGGCGCGGGAGAGAGCGCGGAGAGGGGGAGGGGCGATACGGCGGCGGGAGGAGGGGGCCCCGAAGAGGGGACACGGGCCGGGGGACGCGGCACGGCGCTGGCGGGTTGGAGGGGGCTGGGGCCGCGGGCCCGGCGGGGGGGCCCGGCGGGGGGCCCGGCGGGCCGCGGCCGGGGCTGGGCCGTGCTGGCGCGGCCTGACTGCCAGTAGTGAGTCTCTGGTCCGTGCCCCGAGCGACCGCCGAGCCCCTCCCGCCAGGGCAGCCAGGGCCACATCCTCGCCACAGCCTAGCCCCGCTCTAGCCTGAGCGTCAGCGTCCCTCTGGCAGCCCGCGCCGCCGTCCCCCTACCTGTCGTGCCCCACCGAGTCGAGCCCCCCCCCCGCCCACCCCTGCCGCCCCCTCCCCCCACGCGCTCTACCTAGCAGCTGTACGTTTTGTCGGAGGATGTGGCGGCATCGTGCCTGGGTGAGTCAAGTGAGTCTGGGTGCCTACCAAGGCCCTGGGTCTCCCTCTCTCTGTCTCTCTGCCTCTCTCTCTCTCTCGTGACCGGGCCCGCCGCTGCGCGTGGTGTCTTCACACTACCGGCACTACTGCGTAGCGTGGCGCGCGGCGTGGCGCTTCGCGGGGGGTCCGGGGGGGGGGGGCGCCCGGACGACCCCCCGCCGGGATGTGGGCGTGCGGCCGCCAGCGACAGTCGGCGCGCGTGAGCAGGCGTGAGTCAGCGCCGATACGGGGTGACAGCGCGGACAGGACTCGTGACGGGTGACGCTGACGTGACGCTGGCGTGACGCCGACGTGACGTGATGACACACATGCAGGGCGTGCGCGTGAGACACCCGCTGACGCAGTCGCAGCAACGAGCGCCGGCCGCCTCAGACCGGAACGGCGGCAGGCATGGCTTTGCTCCGGACCCCGCGGCGAACCGCTCGGGTCCGCTCCGAGCGCCCGGCGGCGAGCGGGTAGGCCAGCCCGCCGAGCAGACAGACCCTGCGGCCGGCCTACCCCGCCGCGCGCGGGCGGCCGCCCTGTTTGTCAGGTCTCGTGCGTGCCCCACTTTCACTCACTGCGCGCGCGCGCGCGTGTGTGTACATTTGTCGAGTGTACAACCGGCTCTTCCGGTTTGTTTTAATGTCCACGTCGACCAACCTTGATCAATGCGTTGCATTCCCCTCTAAAAAAAAAAACTAGAATAAAGAAAACCTCAACAAAAACTGTGTTTTTCCTCTCGAGGATTTGGAACGTACCCGTCTCCATTCGAATGTAAATCAGAGCCCCCTCCAGTCGCCTTCACACTCCCCTTCCCCTCCATCCTCCCGCATCGCTCTCCAGTCGCGCGGTGGCGACGCGGGCGTGACGGCGCCGGCAGCCTATATATCGTGTATATCGGGGAGCGCCGCTGCTTCCGAACGGGTAACGACGGGGAGCCCCCCCCCCCCACCCCTCCCCCCACCATCACGGCTCTCAGCCGCAGGCGGCGTGGTGTGGCGTTGCATGCTCAGTAGTCTGCCTCCTATTCAGCAGCCGCCGCGGGGCCGCGCCCAACCCTCCATATAGCCTCTCGCGTAGCCGCGCGGCGGACGTGACAGCCGCAATAACACCAACGACTCGTCTCTTCCCAACCCCCTCCCCCTCTCTCTCGCTCTCTCTTGCTATGTATCTCTCTCTCTCTCTCGCCATGTCTCTCTCTCTCTCCTCCCCGCCCCGGGTGTCGTCGTCCGTGCAGTACATGCCGCTTCGTTGTATCCGAAACCAGTGCCGCGGCGGTCCGTGGCCCGTGGCCGCCCCCCTCCCCCTCCCTCTCCCCCTCCACTCCGTGCGTGTGTTATATTTGTCATGATAACCGCGGTGCGAGCGCGTCCGGGGGCTGACGAGCCCCGCTGGGCTTGCCGGCCGCCGCTCCCCTCCATGATTCATGGCCCCGGCCACTCCGCCTTGTGGACTCGCCTTGCGGGCTGCTCCGGGCTGCTCCGGGCTCCTCCGGGACCCTCTGCGGGACCCTCTGCGGGACCCTTCCGGGTGGTCCGCCGCCGCCGCTCCGGGCGAGGTCCCTTCCGGGCGGAGCCGGCACAGAGCCGGCGGGGCGGAGCGCGCGCGGGCGGAGGCCGGGCCGCCTGGACGCGGCGCGCTCAGCATCTCCATAAGCCAACCGGAGCGGCCGAAGCGGCCCCGCCTCCGGACCACCCCCGCCGCCCCCGCCACCCCTGCCGCCCCCGCCGCCCCGCCGCCCCCGCCGCCCGCCACGGCGCTGCGAGACTTCCGGATTACCGCGCACACAAGTCAAGGCCCGCCTGACCCCTGCGGCCTGTGGCCTGCGGTTGCCTCGCTCGCCCCCAGAGAAAGAAAAGAAGAAAAAACAACTCCTTTATAAAAATAATTGTTCTTCCCCGGAGCTCGCCGGCGCCCGGAGCCGTCTGCTGTGTACACTCCGCCCCCCACTGGGCTGCGCGAGGAATCCTAATGTACATAACAACAAAATCGTGAAAAAAATATAAGTCTGTGGCGTTTCAGGAGGGGTGCGCCGTGTCTTCGGCGTTGACTGTCAGACTGCCGGAATAGTGCGGCGGTTCACGGGTCGTCCTCTCGGGGGAGCGTCGCGTCGGGGACCCCGGGGCCGATTGCTCTCTGTTTGGGGGACCGGCAGTCAACAGGCGGCCCCTTTACCCCCTCCCACCCTCCGCGGGGCTCCGGGGGCCGCCGCCGCCGTCACAATGTGGACGGGCGCCGCCGGACGCAGGGCGCGGGCGGGGGGCGCCGCCGGCGGTGCCGTAGCGAGATGGGTTCGTTCCCGACTCCGGCGGAGATGCTATCAGCGCCCCGGGCGCACCGCCGATGGTATCGCGGCCGGGCACGGCGTCCGGCCGGCCGGGACTCATGCATCACTCTCCAGCGAGGCCGGGGCAGGTGGCGAAGGCAGGGGGAGGCGGCGGCGGCGGCGGCGGGGGGGGGGCGTGCGGCAGCATTACGAAACCAGCAAGGGAGGCGCGTAGGCCGGGAGAGCAGGCCCGCTCCGGCGGCAGCATGTGGGAGTCCCGGGACCGCGGGGGCGGCGCGGGGGCGGCGGCGCCTCGTCTGGGCACCGGGGGCCGCGTAGTGCGTAGGCCGCGTGCGGGCGCCGTGGGCAACGCGTAGGCCGCACCGGGACGCCGCCGCTGGAAAACGAGGAGCCGCTGGTCTCGGCCGGACCCGGCCGCCGGCCCACGCCACCGCCGAGGCCGCCGAGGCCGCCGAGGCCCACCCAGGTCACGCCGCTGGGGAGAGACAGCGCCGTCTCTGCTCTGCATACCAGAGTCCCATATGGCCGCGCCGGCCAACAGGGTTAGCGCGTTTGATTTTTATATGCGGCTGATCCGTAAGAACCCCACAAAGCTTTTTAAAAAAATTAAAAATTAATAATTTTCTTCACGATTTTTTTTGTTTACTTGATGAAAAGTGACGGTTCGAATGTTGTATTCGAGAGCCAAAAACAGCAAATTTTATAAATATCATCTCTCCCTTCATCTCTCTCTCTCTCTCTCTCTCTCTCTCTCTCTCTCTCTAGCTGGTTGTGGCGGACCCACCTGTCAGTGGTGGCCGCGGACGGAGCCGACGGCCGTCCCGGACCCCGGCCGGGGGGCGGAGTCTGCATGGGCCGGGCTGCGGGGGCTGCGGGGGTGGCGGGCTGAGGCTTATCGATCAGCACCGCGAAGCCCCACTAGCCTCATGACCTGTACGGTGTCGCGGGCAGGACACTGCCGGCGCGCTTCACCCCCCCCCCTCCCCACCCTCCACCCGCCTCTCCCGTGCGACAACTAAATCATTATTCGGCGGTTCCGGGGCGTCCGCCGCGGGCAGGCAGCCGCCGGTCACGGAGGCCGCGCGGAGGCGACAGTCCGTGCGACAGCCGTGTGACGGCCGTGCGTAGGCCGTCGAGTTCCCCCACGCCCACCTCGGCGGAGTCCCGGCTGGTCCCGGGGCCCCGCGGGGGGAGGCGGCGGCGGGGGCGGGGAGGGAAGCCTCAACTCAATATGGCTTACGCCCTCCCGGGGGCTCCGGCCGGGCGGGGCCGCCACCGCGAGGCCCCCGCCGGCCCGCTGCCGCCGGAGGGGGCGCAGGTTATTTGCATGGCTGCCGCGGCGCGTCACGGCGCCGCCCGCGAAACGGAACGCACTGACAACAACAACTTTCCTCGCAGTGTCTTTACAGCGCTGTCGCGCCAGAAAGTTTGCCGCGACTGTACCGCGTCCGTTGCGTGTATAATGCGAGGCCCACGTCGGAGTCGGTCGTAGCGCACGGCCCGGACGGGGGCGAGCGTGATGACCTGCCGATAAGCTGCCGGGGCGCGGTGTGAATACCGCGGCGGCGCCGCCGGTCCGCCAGACGCTGCTGCCCCGCCGAGGCCGAGCACCGCAGCAGTCAGGCGTAGAGAGACAGTCGGGTGGAGACAGTCGGGCGGAGACAGTCGGGAAGAGACTGTGTAGGCCGAAGACTCCCGACGCGTCCCACGTGAGTAGAGGACGGCGGCGGGCTCGAAATAGTCCGTACGTCAAAACAGCCCACGCACACGTCTCTCTGCCGTCTTCTCCCATTGCAGCGGGGGCGGACCGTGGCTGCGGGGGCGGTGGTGGTGGTGGTGGCGGGGGTGGGGGTAAGGGGTGGGGGCTGGTGGAGGGGTTAACGTGCCCCGCCCCGCCTTTCACTCGCTACGCCCCGGAAGCCCCCGCTACATCAACCGGTGCGGACCTGACGTGGTTCTGATCTCCGATCTCGACTCCACCTAACCTGTTGAGGGGCAGGGCTCCGTGCTGTGCTGGTATCCCTAGGCCCCCCGGCCGCCCCCGCGACGCCCCGGCCGTCGAAGGTTAAGTAGGGGAATGACGCCGCTCACGTCATCCGTTTTCTTCTTCTTCTTCTCTCTCTCTCTCTCTCTCTCTCTCTCTCTCTCTCTCTCTCTCTCTCTCTCTCTCTCTCTCTCCCCCCTCCCCCTGTCACGTTTTCACTCTCGATTCTGTCTCTCTCTCTCACCCCACGCGCGCCTGAGTGGGCCGGTGCTGCCTCTGCTGCCGCTGCGTCGCGCTGCTCCTCTGGAGCGGAGCCCCTGGTGCCGACGGGATAGGCCGGCCCGCCGCGTCCGCCTGCCCGCCGCGTTGCCTACCCCGCCTTCCGCAGGCGCTCGCCCGGAAGACAGGCAGGCGGAGCTGCGCTAGCCCCGTCGTCGCCCCGGCACCTCCCCCTTCCCGACGCGTTCTCGCTGCAACCTCGCCTCTCTCTCTCTCTCTCTCTCTCTCTCTCTCTCTCTCTCTCTCTCTCTATGCTCTCTCTCCCTCAACAAACACAGATCGTAATCGAGCGTCCGCGCTGCCGCCGCCGCCGCTGCCGCTGTGCGGCGGCACGGCTCGGGGCTTGCATGTCGCGGATGTATCAATTAGCAACCCCTCGGCGGGCCGCCGCCGCCGCCGCCGCCGCCCCCTGGCTGTACGCACGGCGTCATGGCCGCCTCACACGCAGAGCGCGCCACGGCGCCGGCCTTGTGCACTTGGCGGCGGCGGCTGGCGCGTTAGCAGGACGGACCTCCGCCGGCCTGACCGGCCTGGCGCCCGGCCTGGCCGCCTGTTGCCGGACGGCGCCGCCACCGCCGGCCCCCGCCGACTCTCTCTGCGGCGTGGTGCGCGGCGGCCTGTGCGGCGGTGCCCTGCCCGACCGATCCCGAGTGCAATGCCTTCATAGCCCTGTCCCTGTCGCACTCCAGGGGCTCCTCCGTGAGAGCGAGAGAGAGAGGGATCGGAGTCGCTCTGATGGACGCGTCCTGGCTCGGGGGGCAGTGGGGATGAAGGGGAGTGGAGGGGAGGAGGGGGCTGAAATGCACTTGTCACGGCGTGGCTGCACAAAGCAGCCGCCGCCGCCGCCGCCTACCGCCACGCCGCTCCCGCCCAAAGAGCAGCGCTCGCAGAGGGCGCACAGCTCTGGTGTAGCATTGTGCACCGGAAAGCCTCTGCCTTGCGAGCCAGGAGAGGGGCGAGAGGGAGAGAGATAAAGAGAAAGCGGGAGGGAGAGGGGTGCTAGCAAAGGAGGGGAGGAGAAATTCTCGCATTTGTCCCATGTCTTGTCCCACTCACGGTCTTCCTCTTGCCTGGCTCTGTCAGCCTGCGCTGGCCTGCGCCCTGTCTCTCTCTATCTCTCTCTCTCTGTTCCTTTTTTTGCCAGTGTCAGGAGCTCTTCTTTTTGAGACGAGTAGAACCAGCTGACCCCTTTTCTGTCTTTCCCTCCCTCTTTCTCTATCTCTCTCTTTTTCCTCTCTCTCTCTCTCTCTCTCATGCATGCCGTGCTGCAGCTCCACAGCGGCTTGCCGCGCTTGTTTCCGAGTTGGTCTGACCGACTTCACATCCGAGACGACAGTCCTGTCGCCATATTCCTTCTCCATTGTCTGCCAGCTGGCTGGCCGCCCGGCTCCGGCTGGCTGCCTGCTCGGCTTCCCGCCTGCCTGCCGCACCGCCACACTCACCTTAATTCCGTCCTGTTTGCTTATATGCACCGACACCGGCGAGAAAGTCATTTTCCGCACACGCCCCGCGTGCGCGCCGCTCTGCCTATAATTTCGAGTGTATATAATCGGGTCTGATGGCGACCGTTTTATTGATTGTCGACGTGTGTGTGTGTGTGAGGCAACACGGCGTGCGGAAGGACTGCCTCTCTGCCTATACCTGACCCAAATGCCCCGTGTCCAATCCCAGTCGGCCGAAGGCCACGCTCCACACACACACGCACACGCACATACACACAGACTGGAACTCGGCACGGTCATTTGCCGGCAAACATTAATCAAAAGAACAAACAGACAGACCGGGCGGAATCACGACACAGCTGGCGTTGGCGCCCACCCCCCCCCCCCCCCCAACCACCACCTAGTACTCCCCACTGCATTATTTAGAATCGGAGAGTAAGAGAATGTAGAAAGCGATGTGGTAAACAATCTTTCACAATTACTGTAAAGAAGAGGATTCGACGCGTGATAAGCACTCTCTTTACTAATGACGCGGGCGAAAGAGACAGAGAGAGAGAGAGTGAGTGAGTGAAAGAGTGAGAACGAGTGGGTGAGAGAGGGTGAGTGTGGGGGAGAGGGAGAGAGCTAGTGAGTTGGAGGCGCGTCGTTTTCAAATCAATAGTCTACGGCTGGCCCGGTCTCGGGCTGCACCGTGCCGTGACGGACCCTGTGTGTGTGCGTGTGTGTGTGTGTGTGCGTGTCGGTGGAGCGTGCGTGTGTGCGACAGTGTTGTGACACGTTGGTAGAAAACAGAACACGGCCATGTCTTAAATGTCGAATCGAGGAGGTGTGTGCGTGTGTGTGTGTGTGCGTGTCGAGTGGTTTCCTTGCACACGCCCCACACGGGCCGCTATTGGGGCTGGCTGGCCGCTGTCGTCGCTACCCGGCCGGATTGAGATTGAGGGGAGAGGAGTCAGAGAGAGAGAGAGATAGATAGATAGATAGATAGATAGATAGAGAGAGAGAGAGAGAGAGAGAGAGAGAGAGAGAGAGAGAGAGAGAAGGGGGTAGGGGAGGTATTGGGTCGATTTCCGAGGCCAACTCTCCAAACGCATCGTCACGGTGGCTCGTCACCGAGAACCCATTAACGATAAACGCCAGCAAAAATAAAAATAGAAATAAACGCTTATAAATGTGAACAAAGGTCGGATAATTGTTTTTAAGGTATTTGAACCCGCGGTGTCCGCTCTTGTGTTGCAGGCGGCGCGCGCGTAGACGATGAGGGCGCCGCTGGTGCTGGCGGCGTGCTGCGCGCTGCTGCCGGTGCTGCCGCTCCTGCCGGCCGCGCCGGGGGCGCTAGTGGACGCCAAGCCGCTGTCCCCCAACCACCACCGTAACGGCGGCGTGGGCGGAGGCGGCGGCGGCGCCGGGGGGCCCGGGGGCGGCGGCGGCGTCGGGGGCGGCGGGGGCGCCGGAGGCGGAGGCGGCGGCGGCGGCGCGGTGCACTCGGACCCGCTCGTCGTCCCCACGCAGTCCGGCGCCGTCCGGGGCTTCTCCAAGAACGTGCTGAACCGCGACGTGCACGTGTTCTACGGCATCCCGTTCGCCAAGCCGCCCGTCGGGCCGCTCCGCTTCAAGCGGCCCGTGCCCATGGACCCGTGGCAGGGCGTGCTGGACGCGCAGGCGCTGCCCAACAGCTGCTTCCAGGAGCGCTACGAGTACTTCCCCGGCTTCGAGGGCGAGGAGATGTGGAACCCCAACACGAACGTGTCCGAGGACTGCCTGTACCTCAACATCTGGGTGCCCCAGCGGGTGCGGCTCCGGCACCACGGCGGTGAGTACGCAGTACATACAAATGTACAACCTAAAAACCGATTCATTCAAAAAATATTTCAATTTTTGAACGTGATCGTCCTGCATTGTCGGTGTTTTCAAAAACAAAATGCGACATGGGGGAAACGTTTAAAACAGTTAGTCGATGGCGGCCCCGATCCGAAGCGCTGTGGGAGCACCCCTCTCACACCCCCCTCGCGTGCAGAGAGCATAAACATGAGCTCTTCATTTTTCAGTAGCTTTCTATCCTCGTTTTTTTAAATGCCCATCCAACTTTCCTTGTCAAACACGCCTCTTTCATATATAAATCTCTCTCTCTCTCTCTCTCTCTCTCTCTCTCTCTCTCTCTCTCTCTCTCTCTCTCAGGATCTCCCCTCCCCCTCTCGATCCCCCAACGAATTTCCCCTCTCAGGCCACACTTCTTTTTGAAAAATGCATGGCGGCAAACGGGTTGAAAAGTAGGACAGAGCGAGGCGACAGCCCGCCGCCTGCCGGCGTCGCGTGCCGGCGCGTGGTGTCGCGTGCCGGCGCGTGCCGCTGCGTGCCTCGCGGCCCAGGCCGCCGCCGCTGCTGTGCTCTGTGTCGCCACGATAAATGTCAAGGGTTAAGGCGCCTCAAGGGATGAGGAGGGGGTGGGGAGGGGTGGTGGTGGTGGTGGTGGTGGGGGATCCGCCGTCGCTGCTCCGTGCCGCTCCGTGCGCAAATCGAATCACGCATTTAGAACAGTCCTTACGCCCTCCTACGACCATGACGCCAACGTTCCCCTCTAAGCAAATTTAGAAAGAGAGAGAGAGAGACAGAGAGACAGAGAGAGATAGGGGAGGGGGGAGCAACAGAGAGAGACAAAGAAATATATAAAGAAAAACAGTGATTTTAAAATTGCACAAAGGCGCACACGCATAGCAGACGCCGCCGCCGCCGCTCTCCTCCCCTCCCTCTCCCCGCCCCTCGTTCCGCTTCCCTTTCTCAAGCGGTGCGGCTTCGGAGGTCAGAGGCAGTCAGGGACCTGTGGCCGGCCGGGCCGTAGTCTAGCCGGCAGGGGGCGGGGCCCGAGCTACCAGCGCTTAGCTGCCGCGGGCTGCCGGGGGCTGCCGGGGGCTGCCGGGGGCGGAGGGTCGGGCCGCACAGCACACAACGCCGCCCTGTGCACACTGGCTCCGGCCGCCCAAGGGGGTTGCAGGCGGCACCGTCCTGCAGCCCGGGTGCTTGTCCCAAAATTATTGTTAATGCAAACAAGCTCGTTGTGCCAACGAATCCTTTTGAGCCCGAGCGAAGCGAGGAGTTCTTCCTGCAGCCACTCTTCTTTTCACATTTTATTCTATAACCGGTGTCGTTGTTGCCACATTTCGGCGTCGCGTTGCCTAGCCCCGCCGAGAGATGGCGGCACAAATCAGAACAGTTTAATGGCCCCTCGTTCTCTTATTGCGTAGTCGTTTTGTCGTCACCTTGGTCAGCCGTCGCTCCGCGGTCTGGTCGGCGTCTGAGCCTCCTGTTCGAACGCTACCCGGTAGAATCGTCCTCGCCCCTCGACCCCTCCATTACTATTTTTTTTATTTTGTTCGATCCGTGGCCGACCCAACACTGCCGGCCTCGACGGCGCGGCCGTGCCAATACCGTGGCGGCGCCGGCCGGCCCGCCGACTGGCGCATGAAAAGGGCTTTGGGGTCGGGTTGCATCATCTCGGGTGATGAAGGGCCGCCTGTCGGGAGTGGTGGTGGTGGGAGGGAGGGGAGGGGGGAGAGGGGGGGGGGGGGTTCTCGCCGGAGATACCGGAGGCTGGGCACTGCATGGCAACAGCAGCCTAGTTCGAGCCGAGCTCCTGAATTGGCCGCGCGGTTGCTTCCAGGGGTACCATCATAGCCGCTTGTGTGTGAGCATACACACGTGCTCCATGGTCCAACGGCAACGATGGGCTGTAGGAGTGAGAGAGTGAGGAACGCAGAGAGACAGAGAAGGAGGACAGAGGGGTCAGGAGAGGGGGAAAAAATTGTGTGTTGCACTGGCGGGTTGTCATTCCTATTCGTACCGCAGTGCCACTGCGGCACACACACCTACACACACCCACACACACACGGATCCATGGCGACGTAAAGAAGCAGAAAAGTAAAATGAAAATCCGCGTCGTCTGCTGCAACTAACTGCAGAGAATGCAATCAAAAGCAACAATCTCACGAGGAGGAGAGGGAGGGGGGGGGGGGCACACCGCACGCGAATACACAACGGCTTCCTCCCCTCCTCCCCCACCCCTCCCCGAGCATTTGCATAGCAAAGCGAATAAATACGCCCATTGGCGGGTTTATTGGGCTGCGGGGCCGCCGCGCCGACGACGCCCTCCCCCCTCCTCCTCCCCCTCCCCTCCCGCCCTCGCCTCCACCGCCGCCACGCAACTACAACTTTGTTCCAAAGTATGTGTAAATGAAGTTGTTAAGTTTGCGGGCCCGGCGGGCCTTCCTGGCGGGCCGCAAGCAGCCCCGGGCCACACCGCCGGCGCGGCGGGACGCTGCGGGACGCGGAAGCGGCAAGATTTCTCGTTGAGGAAGGGAAGAGTAAACCAGCGGGGGCAGGGAGGGGGAAGGGGGTTGCGCCGGGTCAGGGCGAGCCGGGGGGGGGGGGGGGGGGGGAGGCCCGGGGCCGGGCGCACGCCGTGGTCAGCGCGGCGCCCCGGCGCCCCTCCTCGCGGAGGAGGAGGAGGTCCTGACCGTCATCCCGTTGCCGAGGCCCGGGTCTGACTGATGTGGGCGGACTTATAAATGGATATCGACTTTCTTCCTTGCGCCTCCAGCCGGGGGCGGGCCCGGCGGCGGCGGCAGCGGCGGCAGCGGCGGGCTGGAGGGCAGCCTGGGGCTTTGTGGAGGGGGCGCCGCGCCGCCGCCGTGCCGTGGGCGGGGAGGCCGCCGCCGCCGCCGCCGCCGCCGCCCTCGCACCTGATAGACCCCATTCTTGTCTTTCCCTTCCTGCCGCCGAGAGCTCTCCGCGCGCGTCATTCGCCGTCATCTAAACGAGCCCCGAGCCCCCAGCCTCCGCCCCCCCCCCCCCCCCCAGCCCAGACCCGCGCCCCTCATCCCCCCGCACCGCGCCGCCGTAGACGGGGGAGGGGAGGTTGGCGTGCTCTGGGTATTCACACGGCCGGGACGCTATGGATGGCGTTCCCGTGTCGGTGTCAATTTCACGCGGCCAGACTCGGCGGCAGGGCGCGGCACGACGGCGCGGCACTGCAGGGCAGGGCTATACTATAGCCGCCCACCACCACACCAGGGCCAGGGTCAGGCATGGATGGATGACTGTTGAAGAGAGAGAGAGAGAGAGAGAGAGAGAGGGAGACACGCAGAGGGAGAGAGACAGACAGGGCTAGACAGACGGCAGACAGACGGGCAGACTGAATAGCAAGCCGTAGGGGGGGGGGGGCACTCTGGCGGCTCCGGGTCTCGCGTGGACGACGCGACGGTGATGAGTGAGTAGGGGGAGTGGCGGCGGAGGGAGCTTTATAGCGGGATGATTGGAGGGGAGGGGGATGGAGAGAGAGAGAGAGAGAGAGAGAGAGAGAGAGAGAGAGCGAAGAGGAGGGAACAGTCGGGTGCGGGGTGGGTAACATTTTTATCATCGCGCCCTTTTCTCACTCCGTGCGCATGTGTGCGTGCGTGTATGTGTGTGCGCGCGCGCTCCTATGGGCCCTGCACGCGCCACGCAGCGGCACACACACACACACACGAACCCGTAACACCCGTCTCCTCGTCGGCATACCAATGAGGGAGGGCATTGCGGCCCAAAATGTCTGGCAAGGGCGTGAGGAAGGGGTGGGGGAGGGTGGTGTGCCTGCGGGGGGTCTTGTGGGGGGCGGGGGCGGGTGGAGGACTGGCAGGGGTCAGGCGTCGAGGGCAGCAGCAGCGGTGGCTGCAGGGCCTCCGCGAGCTGCACGCGGTGTCTCCGAGCTGTCTCCGCGGTGTCTCCGCGGTGTCTCCGCGGTGTCTCCGCGCGGTGTCTCCGCGCAGTGTGCGCGGTGTCTCCGCGGTGTCTCCGCGGTGTCTCCGCGCGGTGTCTCCGCGGTGTCCGCGTGCGGTGTCTCCGCGCCGCGACGCTGCAGAGGCTGAGGCTGCAGGCGAGGCGGGGCGTTGCTAATTGCCGTACGGGAATAGTCCAGCGCCGACCCCCCGCGGACCGATGTGGAGCGGCCGAGCCGAGAGGCCTGTCAGGGAGCGAGGCCGTGCCGCGCTGCGCTGTGCTGTATGTGTACCGGCGGCCTCGGCCCCGCACTGTCTGCCATGTCAGGAGTCAAGGGAACCGCACATCGATTCATTATTGAAGTAATCGAGTTTTATAGTCCGACTCTGACAGTTTATTCACGAGATGCCTCTCATATGGTTTATTCAAAATCAGGAATGCGGGGCCTTTTTTTAATCGCTCGATCTAAGCCTAAATCTCATTGTAAGAAACATCAATCTATGGCCTAACCCCCCCCCCCCCCCAAAAAAAAAATAGGTGCAACAAACAAAATAACAGAAAAATAATTTTGACGAAATCGAATCTCCGAGATCGTCGTTATGCTGACAATCGAACAATCGATCACCGCGATATACTCGTGTAAAATTTCCGATTATTCCGATCAATCGCGCGGCCCTAAACATGCGGCGGCGGTGGGCGTACCCGATCGTCAGGAGGCGTGGGCCCAACTGACTGGCTGGGCAGCGCGGGCAGCCTGGGCCGGGCCTACCGGGCGCCCCCGGCGGGGACCAGCGGGGGCCAGCGGGCACCAGAGGGGACACGACGGCCGCCGGTAACCCACATCGATCCAAGATGCCGCCCCGCCGCCGCCGGCCGCAGGGCAGGGCTGGGCGGGCAGGGCGGGCAGGGCGGCCGGCAGACGGGCCCTGCGTGCGCCGGCCTGTGTCGTCTTTTGTAACGCATTCCCCATGTCTTTACGACCCAGCAACAAGTGGGAGGGAGAGGGGAGAAGTAAGACGTCTGTGTGTGTGTGTGTGTGTGTGGGAGAGAGAGAGAGAGGCAGAGAGAGAGTGAGAGAGGAGGAGAGGGAGTGAGATAGAGGAGCAAGTTGCGTCGGCAGTAACAAAGTACAGGGCGGCGGCGGTGCGGGCCTTGATGACGGCGGGGGGGCGCGTGCCGGCGCGTGCCGGCCGGTGCCTGGCGCGTGGCCGGTGGACGCCACACGCCACGCGGACATCCCGCGTCCGCCTCCCCGAAAAAAAAAAAACAGCTCGCCTAACCCACCTTCCAGGCGATATCAAAGTCGCCGTTATCTCCCGGCGACTGGCCGTGTAATTTATTTATTTATTTGCCAGATTCACTTTGAGGAAGGGGAGATTGTTGGGCGGCTTTGATCTCGGGACCGGCCCCTCCCCCTCCGCCGCGCGGCGCCGCCCCCGTTTGCCGAGCGTTACCGGCTGCTTCTTTTCCTTTTCATGCACCAGTTATGTGTTTCCGGACGCAACCGACAATCGATACCCACCTGTCCTTGAACCTTCTTCTCTGGCCGGGTGGGATTGCTCTATCTCTCTCGCTCTCTGTCTGGCTGGCTGCCCCTCCCCCCCCCCCCCCCTCTCTCTCTCTCTCTCTCTCTCTCTCTCTCTCTCTCTCTCTCTTTCTTAATTTGTTAATCCGCTTCCTGTTGATGAATCATTGTCCATCGGGTCGTTGATCTAACTACGCGTTTTCTGCCTACGACCGTGTCACGCCGCGGAGCCCATCAAGACCGACAAAACTGTTTCTTTCTCTCTCGCTGCTCTTGGCTACGGTCGCCCCTGCTGTACGGGGCCGAATACCGATAAAAAATGAAGCTACGGTATTCTCTGTCTCTCTCTTTCTCTCCATCTTCCCCTCCTTTTCTTGTTGTTTACATCCATTTTATCACTTTGACGGTGTGTAGACGGCCCGGCGTAGACGTCGCGCCGCGTGCACTGCGTACACATTTTATGATGTCATGCCCGTAAGCAACAGAAAGCAAACGGCGTTGTAAACATTTCAGCTCTGCCAGTGCACCCCCCCCCCCCCCCCCCCGCCCGGCCCTTGCTCCCCGGCCTACTGGCTCAGAGCACGCATCCGCATACCTCCCCCCCCCCCGGCCCCTCACCCTTATTATCTTAGCGTGGGGTGCCCACCAGGGGCAGAAGCGGTGATTTACGATACCGTGTCCCAAACACCCTCATCGACACCGGCCGGCGCTGGTATCAACAAAGTTAACCTCTGAGAAACAATATACACACTTTTGGTACCGCTAAAATTTGGTTTTCAGTTGCTGTTGTGCTGTGCGTGTTGTTTACCAACCCCCTTATCACCCCCCCTCTCACATTCATTCGAAACGCCCCTTAATTCACTGTCACTAAGACACGACCACCGAACCCTCCCCTCTCTCACGCGGTCCCTCTGACTGCTGCCTTCCGCCAACTTTCTTTCCCTCTTCATTTGTGGACTTTTGAGTTTCTCTCCCTCTCCCCCCCCCCTCTCTCTCTCTCTCTCTCTCTCTCTCTCTCTCTCTCTCTCTCTCTCTCTCTCTCTCTCTCTCTCTCTCTGGCGCCGTTCCCTCCTGTTTTATTCCTGCCCGCCTCCCAAGGGTCCGGCGGCGGCGGCGGCGTCAGCGGCGGCCGGCGGACGCGGGCGGGTGGACCCCGCCGACCAGTTGGGATTAATTAGGCCAGGCGTCGGCACCAGCGGCGGCGCGACGGCGGCGCGGCGGCGGCATGCCGCCTGCGAGCGGCAGGGTAGGCCGGCCCGCACGACACGCGTGCGCCACGAGGCGCGCTGCTGCCTACCCCACAGGCGCTATGTCTCCTCTGATTGTCATGCCGCGCGAGCCGACCACTCGACCCGCTGGGAAAGTGGCAGCAGTGGCAGAGGGGGGGGGGGGGGAGGTGACGGCAGGCCGGACACGCGCCAGCCGTACGTCATGGCGCCGCGGGGGGTCTTGGTGGTGGTGGTGGTGGGGGCTTACCGACACCACGGCGCGCGGCTCTGCAGGGGGCGCTGGCGACGCCCAGCTTCTATCTGGCCGCGTCGCGCGGGTGCGCACGCACGCACGCACGCACACACACACACGTGTGGTCATAAGGTGCCAGGCGCTCGCTGCCCACACGGGCTTACGGGCTGCGCTCACGCTGTCGGGTGGTGGGTGGTGGGGGGTAGTTGGCACTTCAGACGCCATAGCGTCGTTAAGCCGGATAATTTCAGAGGTGGTTGCGTGGAATGGGGCGAAAAAAAAAGGGAGAAGAAATGACGAGGTGCTAATAACGTTGCGCACGGGGGAAAGAAGAGGGAGGGGAGGGGGGGGGGGGCGGTGCTCTAGCAAAGACTTGGGAGCAGACCGTTCGGCGGCGGCGGCGGCGACTGCTGGGTCATCGTCCAAGAAAGGGAAAAGGGCGCTGATCCGCGGGGGGCAAGGGCCTCGTCGCGGGGGGTCGGCCCCGCCGCCCCGCGCCGCCCCCTCAAGGGTAGTCAAGTCAATGTCGCCCCCCACCCACTCCGTGCAATTTCCTGCGAATGGGTGTGTTTGCAGCTCCAGGGCGCTCCCACGGCGGCCCGTGGTCCGTGGCACTTGGCCTAGAGGCCGGCCGAGCCCGTGCTGCCGCCGTCCATGCGGCCGTGCTGGCCGAGGGGTCAGCCTTGCTTCCGATCTCAGTGGCCACTGAATATGTCCATTACTTGAATACTTGTGAATACTTGGAACACAGCGCTTTCTGACAGCGAGTCGCCGATTACGTGTCGTTTTTAAAAAAATGTGCCGGCGGGTGTGGTCTCCTCCGGACTCGACAAGGCCCCGCCAGCCAGCCAGCCATTCACGGACCTTCATCGCCACCTGCCCCCCGCCCCCTCTTCCGCCTTATGCCTTCTGGGCTCCAACAGTTTTATAATTTGATATACACTCTGAGCCGAGGGCCTGGGGGAAAGGGGTTGGAGGATCGACTGGCCGAGCGAGGGGGGAAAAATAGAAAGGGGGGAAAAAAGGAGGAGGGGAGGGGGGGGCTCGTTCTGCTAGGGAAGGGGTACTTTATTGCCTTCCTCTCGGCTTGCTGGCCCCATGAAGCGCCGCCGCTCACTTGACCCCTGGGCTCCCATCTCCGCCCCCCCCCCCCCCCCTCCCGCCACCACCTCCCCAGCGTTTCGCCACTTTACTCACGCTCATGCTCACGCTACCCCTCGCTCCTTTACGCAATCTTCCCCCCCAAAAAAACTTCTGTGTGTGATTTAATTTTTGCGCCTTCAGACACCCCGTCCCCCGCGCACAATGGGCGTTGTGGTGGGCACGTCTGGGGCGCGCTGAGGCTGTGGCACGGCCTCCCGAGCCTCGGTGACCGCTGACAGGACCGTTGGGATCGCGGGGAGACACGCGACGCGGCCACCGACCTGGTCTCGTCTTGTCCACCACCGTCTTGACGGCGGCCTCGCCGGCGGCGTCCACTCCGCCGGCCGCAACGGCACCCGTCCCGCCAGCAGCTAGCCGCCCTTGATTTCGACACCTGTCTTACTCTCTCTTTCTCCCTCACTCTCACTCTTCCCCCTCCTTCGCTCTACTTCTCTCTAGCGCTCTCTCTCTCTCTCTCTCACGACCTTCTCTCCCTCATCTCTCTCTCCTGCTCTCTCCCCGCGGTCCACACTTCTCTCTCTCTCCTATCGACCCGGCTCGTGTCGAGCAGAGAGAGAGAGAGAGAGAGAGAGAGAGAGAGAGAGAGGGGGGGGGGGGGGAGAGAGGGAGGGAGAGGTTGCTGTGTAGCGCTGGGCCTTCGCTCCCAGGCCTTGGCCCGGCGCGATGCCCGTCCGAGAACCCGGCCCCGGCGCTCACTTACAGACTCTCTCTCTCTCTCTCTCTCTCTCTCTCTCTCTCTCTCTCTCTCTCTCTCTCTCTATCTATCTCTCTCGCACTCGACGTACCGCCAATGGGCGGCCCGCGTGAACAACAGCGAGGGACGCTTTTCAGCTTTTCTTTCCCAAACATAGAGATGGTGTCAGTGGAGAGCCGCGCCTTTGTGGCAGCGGAGGCCGCGGGTCCCGCCGGGTCCTGCCGGGTCCTGCCGGGTCCTGACGCGGACCTCGCCGGACTCACTTACGCCGGGACCCCGTGACCCCCTCCCTCCCCTCCCGACCGGACCGCGGACCACGACCACGGCCGCTCATCCCCCCCACCCCCGCTTTCCTGACTCGGCTCTCCCGCAAAGTGGATAATCGACCTCGCCAAAAGGATGAGAAAGAGAGAGACAGAGAGACAGAGAGAATAACAAGAGGAGGGCCAGATAGAGAAGGCGGACGGAGGTGGCAAGATTTCACTGAAAAATAGAGCAGCCCCCCCGAACAGCATTCTGGCACACGACTGCACACAGACAACGGTTCACTCACACACACACACACACACATACCGGCGCCAAGGCCGTGCTCCGTACGAGTACCTCCTGGGATTGGGGAGGGGGGGGGGGGAGCATTACGGATGCGTCATTATGGAACTGAAGCGAGCAGCGCTGCCGCTGGAACGGCGCGACAGACCCTGTACATGGCTGGTGGCCGTCGGGACGGGGAAAGGGGTGAAAGGCAAAGGGGAGGACGGACCGGGGAGGGGGAGGGGGGGGGGAGAGAACCTTTCACCTTTTTCTGGTCGGCCATTTACTCGACGCTGCTCCACGGCTGCCTGCTCGGCTTTCAGTCCGTCGGACTGGGGGCTGTCCGCGGCGTTAGGTACCACGCCAAACAGAAACTTACGAAAGAAAACAAAAAAAATTGCCAACTGTCGATTTTTAGAGGTGCGTTTTACACATGTGAAACCGTGATGGAGTGTGGAAGGAGGTGCAAGTATGGCCTCACGCACCTACTGCCGTCTCAGTGGGCGGAGAGTTCCCCTCTCCTCTCGTTTCGGGAACTCATATCAGATTTGCATCGATCGCAAAAAAAAAAAATGATACACACAGAATGAAAGAGAAGGGAGGGAGGCAGGGGGAGGGTCACCCTGCGCCATACGGACGTATTTTCACCGCAGGCTTTGCGCGGACGCTGGCATTATTTTTTTCTGCTTCTTGTTTTCGGTGGTGCATTACGCTTAGGGTCGCGACAATTTACTGAAACATGACGGTTTTTCTGTTTGTTTCTGTCGTTTTTTTTTTTTGCTCGCAAATGACGCGCTGCGGCGGTATAAATTGTGGCAGCAGCAGCAGCGGTCTGATGGCGCCTGCCGGTCTGCCGCGGCTGCCCCCCCCCCCCCCCCCCGCCGCGGGGGCGCACCTACCCTTGGCGTCCTTTCGATTAGGATAACGGCGTAAATTACGGCCCGTCTGCAAGTTTTACCATTTCCGCTTCCGGCGGTGTGGATGTGACTGACTGCGGGGAGGGGTGTACTGGCGGGGGGAAATGTTTTGGTAAGTTTGCAGTGTTTCCCCTGCCGCGGCACTCCGCCGCCACACGCTGCCGCTTGAATACCGATAGCCAGCCGGGGCCCGACCCGCCGGTTGGTTGGCCCAGCCGTGCCGCCGCAGTTCTGCCAACTTTGCACTCCAGTCCGAGTGGGGAGGGGGAGGGCTGGAGCAGGCTGGAGCAGGCTGGAGCAGGCTGGAGGCGCCGGGCGCGGAGGGCGAACAACCTCCCAGGACTTGGTCCCCCTCCTCCTCTCCCCGGCCCGGCCCTACACGGCCCCGGCCTCGTACGCGCGGGTGCTGCTGGAGCCGCTGGAGCTGGAGAACGGGGCGGCGCTGGAGCGGCGGGCGACGAGCCGCCGCAGCCGGAGCCGTCTACGGCTGTCGGATGTTCCATCAGTCGCTCTATTGTCTCATTGCAAGTTTGTCTCAAAGTTTAACCCCTTCCCCCGAGCGCTGCGGGGCACCGAGCGCGGCACCTCCGAGCGGCATGCGGCATGCCGTGTCGCGGTGACAAAGAACACAGCCCCCCGCACAAACTCCACAAACTAAACCCATCAATGCAGTGATTTTCGAGGTCGGAAAAATAAAATGAGGGGAGCGAACAGGTTTTTGTGACGGTTGTCTGCGGCTGTCTGACGTGTGTTCTGTTTCTGTCGGCAGGCGAGAGGAGGCCGGTGCCGGTGCTCGTCTGGATCTACGGCGGCGGCTACATGAGCGGCACCTCCACGCTGGACGTGTACAACGCCGACATGGTCGCGGCCACCAGCGACGTCATCGTGGCCTCCATGCAGTACCGCGTCGGCGCCTTCGGCTTCCTCTTCCTGCCGCCGGGCGCGCGGCCCGACGCCGAGGACGCCGCCGGCAACATGGGCCTGTGGGACCAGGCGCTGGCCATCCGGTGGATCAAGGACAACATCGCGGCCTTCGGCGGCGACCCCGAGCTCATCACGCTGTTCGGGGAGAGCGCGGGCGCGGGGTCGGTCAGTATGCCCGGCGAGCAGCGGCTGCAGCACAAGGGGGTAGTGCCGGGGCGCGGGGCGCTCGCACCGGGAGGGACGGACCGCCGCCGCCGCCGCCGCCGCCGCCTCTCTCGATATCCATCTTTATTTCACGGCCTCACGCTCTCGCCTCGCCCGCCTCAGTTTATTTCGCCGGGCCCCCCTCTCTTTCCTCTCCTTTTTTTAAAAACATTTTATACTCCCGCCCCGGCCGCGCGGCGCGGTCTGCGCCAGGCAGGGTGCCGGCGCGGCCCGCCTCGGCTCGGCACCCAGCTCGCCTGCGAAAGCGCCCCGAAACGATCAGGGGAAACCTTTCCCTGCCGCCCGGCCCTCCGTATTTCCCCGCGGGGAGGAGGTATTCTCGGCGCCATTCTGCAGCCTTTGCAGGCGCCGCTCCCCGTGGGGCCTCCGGGCCGTCGGGGCCTCCGGGACCTGCGGGCCGGGAGGGGCGGTCGGCGTCGGCCGTCCCGGGAGAGGCGGCGGCAGCGGCGGCAGCGGCGCGAGAACTACACTCCCTGTGTAGACCCCCCGCGTGGCCCGGCGCCGACGTGCTCGGAAACTACAGTGCAGATGTTGTAGTAGTCCAAGTAGTCGCACAGCGATGGAGCGCAAATTCTTTAGCCTACTTTCAACCCTCCGGTAAAGCAAGCAAGGCGCGCAGCGGGGAAACAAAACGGTTCGAGAGAACAGCGGAGGAAAAAAAAAGATTGAGAAAAAAAACACGCAGACAAAGGGAATAGCTGCGGGGCGCGCGTTGGGGAAGGCCATGGAGCTGATGGCACTCGGGGGACGGACGGCGCGGCGGGGGCGGCGGAGGCGGCGGGGGCGGCGGGGGCGGCGGGGGCGGCGGGGGCGGGGGGGGGGGGGGGCGGCGGGGGCGGCGCAGGTGCGAGTCGGCCGGGCACTGGGCCAACCAGCGGGGAGGCCGGCACCCTACACGGCACGGCCCATAAAGCAACGCCATCGTTAGCACCGCCTTTAACAAATAAAAAAAAATCCCGTAAAAATTAGATTGCTTTTCTTTTCGCAATAATTAATACATAAGAAAATGTTTTGTGAGTACCGTAGCGGTGTGCGAGTACGCCTGGGAGGTAGGCAGAGCGCGCCTGGAGGCGGCTGGACTGCCTGCCTACCTCCCAGGCGCCCGCTGACGGCCTGCTGACGACCCGTGCTGACCCCCTCTCTCTCTCTCTCCCTCCCGCAGGTGAGCCTGCACCTGCTGTCGCCCATCACGCGGGGGTTGGCGCGCCGCGGCATCCTGCAGTCCGGGACACTGAACGCGCCCTGGTCCTACATGACGGGCGAGAAGGCGGCCGAGGTGGCCCGCAAGCTCATCGACGACGTGGGCTGCAACGCCACCAAGCTGCCCGACGCGCCGCTCAAGGTGAGTGCACCGCAATGCAAACACAAGCCTGATACTGCAAGTAACATTTAAGCACTTTTACCTGACGACGGCGACAAGCACACACACACACACACACACACACCCGAGTCCGAGCGGCGCGACAACTTTGATGGCGGCGCGGCGGCGCGCATCGGCCCGCCGCCGACACCTCTCCTCTCACTCTTTCCTCCTCCTCGCCTCTCTCTAATCCAATAAAAGTTTCCGCCGCATTTCATCAGCGGCGCGCGAGTAATAAAATGCGTTGTTCGGCGAGACGGCGCGGCGCCACGGCCGGCGGCGTTCGGCGCGCGCCCCTCTGCGCCCCCCCCCCTCTGCCCCCCCCCCCCTGCAGACCCCCCCTGCGGACCCCCCTGCCGACCCCCCGCGACCCGCGGTTCGTTCATTACGACAGGCTTTGGGGGGATAAATTCTCGCGCGCCGCGCCGCCGTCCTCCAGCGACGGAGCGGCGACGCCCATAATTAGTTCCCCGGTGCGTCCCCCCCCCCTCCCCCCTCCCCGCCGCTGGGGGCCAAGGTCTCCCCCACCCCCCCACACCCCGCACCACCCGCAGAAGGTGCCGCCCGGAGGTGTCGTGACGCTGGGAACCGTCCGTATCGGAAGTGGGAAATGGCCCTGCAAAAGGGTTGTTCGAGGGCGAACGTCCTCCAAAAGGGTCCTCAAAAGGTCCTCAACGGTCCTCAAAGACTCGCAGAGGTCCGCGCCGTTCATCAGGGTGGACGTGGTGGACACGCCCCCGCCCCGGCAGTTGCGTGTGCCCCCCCCCCCCCCCCCCACCGGTGCGGAGCAGTGCGAATAATCCACGCCGTCTGGTTGCAGGTGATGTCGTGCATGCGCCAGGTGGAGGCCAAGACGCTGTCGACCATGCAGTGGAACTCGTACTGGGGCATCCTGGGCTTCCCGTCAGCGCCCACCGTCGACGGCGTCTTCCTGCCCAAGGACCCGCTCGAGCTGCTGCGCGACGCCGAGTTCGACCAGGACACCGAGATCATGATCGGCTCCAACCAGGACGAGGGTGAGTGCGAGTGCGGGTGTGTCAAAACTGCAGTTAAAACTGCAGCGCCGTGACTGCAGTTCCAGAAACTGTAGTTTTTTTTTTGGACGTCACTATAGTGCAGTTGACACGGAAAACTACGGTTGCCTGGCCCATTTCCCCATGTGGAACTACGGGGTCCAGTACAGTGTAGTTCACTCTGGAGATCTCTCGGCGTCCGCCTAATAACGACCCGTCTGACGGCGGGGTCGGGTCGTGGCCACACAAACCTCGGCGTCGATCAGCTGCACGACACACGGACGGGGCCGCCAGGCCAGACCGCAGGGCGGGGCGGCGGCGGCGGCGCCGGGGCCGGGCCACTCCGCCGGCGTCGCGTCCGTGCATGGAAAATGCATAGGTGCCGTGGTGCGGCCTGACACGGGCCCCGCCACCACACGCCACGCCACACGGCACGCTATACGGCGGGGAGGTGCGGATAAGACGGCCACGGCCCGTGCGCCTTGTGCGTCTGCCAGATGTATGGGGGCAGCGCTCCGCGCTCCGCTCGCAGGGCCCTGCTTACACGCTCCGCAACCCCTTCGATACCGCCGCCACCGCCGCCACCGCCACCCGGCTCGTGGAATGCGATCCATTTGTTACACCTTTGCCGTGGTTGCCCATCATCAGTCTCCCCGTCGTCTCCCCGTCTCCCATATTTCTCTCTCTCTCTCTCTCTCTCTCTCTCTCTCTCTCTCTCTCTCTCTCTCTCTCCCTCTCCCCCTGCTGCGCATCCTCCTATAGCACGGGGTTACGCGGGCACTACGACGAGCAGCCGCTTCAGCAGTAGCGGCGGCGGCGGCGGCCGTGGTAGTTGCCGTCATTGTTGTTTGGCATGAGGATTGTTCCATCGGAGACAGTGAGGGAGTGCCAGGGTACTTGTTGTTGTCGGCGGGGAGCGCCGCCGCCGCTGCTGCAGCACGGCACGTCGAGGCACGTCGCGGGGGTCACGTGGAGGCCCGGCTGCGCACCGGCTCCGATATACGTGGTCCCGCACCGCACCACCACCGCACCGCCCCCCTCGACGCCTTCCCCTTCCTTCGTCACGTAATTTCCTTTGCGCCCGGCGCGCCGCCGCCGCCGGGATGGACAGAGACAGAGCCGCCGCCGCTACCCAAGGCCCCCGGCCCCCGGCCCCCGGCCCCCGAGGTCCGTCGTGGTATGCAAACGAGCCCCGCGCCACTGGCACGACTCGCCTCGCCTCGCCTCGCCAGTCAGTACCGGCCCGCGCCTGGCAGGGTAGGCCACCCAACCGCCACCCCGCGGCCGAGGCACGGGACGGGCGCACGGCACGAGGCCGTCTGTACTCCACCCGGTAGATTCTTTTACTCGCGTGTCGCGTCGGCTGCCGCCTTCTCCCCCCCCCCCCTCTCTCTCTCTCTCTCTCTCTCTCTCTCTCTCTCTCTCTCTCTCTCTCTCTCTTTAGCAACCCCTTGACCCCTGACCGGTTCGAGTCCTCACAGTGCCTGTGGCGGTTGCGGTGCCGACGGGACCGCGGGGTGGAAATAAAATGACGTGGGAAGTTGGAGGGAAAGCAGCGGCCCGGCTCTGCTCGGCTGGGGGGCTCAAACCGGCGGCCGCGGCGCTGCCTTCTGCCTTGTCTACGACCACACGCCGACTTTTTACGGCCACGACTTCCGACTGCGCGCCCCGCGCGGGGCCCCGGCCCGGCCCGCGCCGCTCCAGTCGGCACGGCTCGACTCAAGTTCCGTAGTCCCGGAGTCCATGAGTCTTGGATTCCAAGGCGCCCCCGTGTCCGGGAGTCCAGAAGTCTTGGAGTCCCGGGGTGCCAAGGAGTTCCGCGGAGTCCTGCAGTCGTGCAGCTCCGTGGAGCCGCGGGGAGTTCTGCGGCCCCCCAGAGTCGCTCAACGGGCCCCGCGGGGGGCGCCGGCGACGATTTAATATTCTGCGAAACGTAATTACGGCCCCTCCACTGCATCACACCCCCTCCTCCCCGCTCTTCGACTCGGCCGCTAAAAAGCATCAGAAAAGTCCGACGCCCCCCCTCCCCCATCTCCCTCCCACTCTCCCCCTTACCTCCCTCCATTCCTGCCTACTCCTCTCCCACCCGCAAAACCTTCCCGTCGACTCTCTCTCTCTCTCTCTCTCTCTCTCTCTCTCTCTCTCTCTCTCGAGCGTTCACTGCGCTCTCGCACAGCTGATGAGATGAAATTTTCTTGGTCGGTTGGGCCGAGCTGCTGGGGACGCAGGATCGATTCACTCTCTCCCTCCCGCTTCCTCTCGCCCGCTCTCTCACTCGCTCACTCTGTTCCTTTTCCTCGTGTTGCAGGGACCTACTTCATCCTGTACGACTTCATGGAGTCGTTCGACAAGGACGGGCCCAGCTTCCTCGCCCGCGACAAGTTCATCGAGATCGTCAACACCATCTTCAAGAACATGAACAGGCTGGAGCGGGAGGCCATCATATTCCAGGTGGGCACCCCGGCGGCGTCAGAGCAAAAAAAAAAGAGAGAAAAGAAACACAGCTCGGTTCTCACGCTCCTCATCGACATGTGCGTGGCCGTTATCTCAACCTGACCGCAATTTCAAACTTTTTTTTCTTCCCGCCGCCGCCGCTGTTGCGGACACATTAGTATATCTAGGAGCTGTTCTAGAGCTCCGGAGGGAGGGGGGGGGGGGCGGTAGTGCTCAGCGGCACGTAGGCGGGATGGGCGCCACGCGCCGCCGCGCGCCGCCCCGGCTGCGGCCCCCACGTATCTCCCTCACGCCACACCTATCACGCCCTTAAAAGCGCCACGATATTGCGATTAGCCTATCAGGCGCACAATATCTGCGCGCACGAAAGCCCGGGGGGGGGGGGGGCACCGCCACCCCCTACCGACCGCCAGACAGTCACAAGCTCTCATGCCGTGCTGCAAGGTTACACGGGCGCGCGCGCGTGCGCACCAAAAAGAGAGGGGGAAAAAAACACGAAATGGTGACACACACTAAACAAGCGATAAATAACGGTGTTCCCGTAGGGGATTATGTTGTTGAATATATTGAGCAGTTTTGCTCGTTTCGTTTCTCCGTCGTCAAGTGATCGTCGCGTGCGGCCGCGCTAATGCAAGGCGCGGCCCGCGACCCGTGTTAACGCTGCCTATCGCTCAGATCTACACGGCGGCGGCAGCAGCGGCGGCGCCTGGGGTTCGAATACCGCCGCGGTGGCGCCGCAAAATATGCAGAGAAAAGAAACACACACACACACACACACGCGCGCGCGCGCGCGTCGCGTGCCTGAGGGCCACCTCCGCGACGAATGGCGCCACACTCGACGCCGACGTCGTCGCGGCGCCCACGTCATTTTCGCACCTCGGCGCTCGTGACGACAAACGACGGCCTCGACGGTGACGGCCTTGACGACGACGACGGCAGTGACGTGTCGACCGGGCGCCGCCGCGATCAGAGAGAGAATTCCGGCGCGCTTCCAGCGGCAGCTCTCTCCAGCCCTCGTTAGCCGAACAGCAGTTTGTTCTTATCGTTAACTTCCTGCCGACGCCGCGGCCCGCGGCCGCCAACGCTGTTGGTCTTGGAAATGCCGCCGCCGGCGTGGCGGCCAGCGGCGACGTCAGGGACCGGTACGGAACGCGGGAATTAGGTGTGAACGCTGCACGCCAACTTTGACCACTTGTCCCTGCCGGCGTGCGTGCACCCTTGTGTGTGTGTGTGTGTGTGTGTGTGTGTGGCCGGATGGGCCGGCGGCCTCCCCACGGGCACGGCGCCCGCCGCTTCATCTCCACCACGGCCCCCAGCAGCAGCCCCCCAGCAGCCCAGTGGCGGGGGGAGCGGGGAGCAAGTCCAGCCAGCTGTGCTTGAGCTCAAAGTTATTATCCCGCCCAGCTGAGCCTGAGATTCCCTGCCTCCGCATCCCCTGCAGCCGCCCCCGGTGTCTCCCTCTGGCCGGGCTGCCGGCCGCACGGGCCCGTCCGCAGGACACACCCACACACAAAAAAAGAAATGGGAAGAAAAAAAATCGTTAAAACATTGTTGAGTGGATTGTGCGAGCGGTCTAGGAAATGTTGGCAGGGCCCAGGGGATAGAGGCGCTCAAACAGTGGGGCTGAGAAGGGTTGGCGGGGGGGCCACGTCCGGCGCACGCCGCCCCGCCGAGTCGAAGCCAACGGCGGCGGCGGCTGCCGGGCCCGCTTCCTCCGCCGGCCGCTCCCCGCCGCCGCCGGCCCGAACAAACCCTTCTGCTCTCGCAGAGGCTTCCGCCCTCCTCACTCTCAAATTGAGGAGGAGCAGACCGCCTGGGCAACTTTTAAGCGACGTCCTCATCACGCGAGACTGCTGAAATCGATCCCCCCCCCCCCCCCCCGCCCCGCCCCGTGCCGGCCCCCCAACCCCCTCCCCCTTCTCTCGGCCTCCCCACCGCAGCGTAGCGTGGCGCGCGTAGCCTCCCCGTAGCGTACTAGGAGACCCCCCGGGCAATGCGGGCTGCGCGCTGTGCTGTGGGGCGGGGCGGGGCGGGGCCCGGCACCGGACCCGGTCCAGACCGAACTGGGAGTTGTGAAAATGTTTGTTGTTGTGCCTCCCCTCCCCTGTGCCGTCCGCCCGTGGCGCCCGTGCCGCCCGTCCCGCCGGGGAAGGGTGGGGCGGGCCGAACCGAACGCCGCGAGTGCACCTTTTCCCTCCCGGCCCGATGTAGACAGATGTGGCCCAGCGGCTCCCCTACCCCCACCCCAACCCCTGCCCGCCTCGGCGCTGCCCGCCCGGGGGCGCCTTTCGCTGAAAAGGATCACAGTCGCTTCGCCTCCCTGCCCCTGCCTCTCCCCCCACGGCCCCTGCCCCTCATAATACCGCGCCCCTCCTCTTCCGCATCCCATCCCGGCCCGGCCGGCAGCCCCTTGTGGCGCCCGGGCCGTGCCTGGCTGCCTCATCAAGCTCCGAGGCACCTCTGCACTGCCCAGGGGACAACCCCAGGCGCCCGCTCCCCTCCCTCCTTCCCTTCGCCGTCCGCGGCGGGGGCACCGGGAGCAGCGGGGGCGGAGGGAGGGGGCTGGGGGCGGCAAGTGAAAGGGGATTGTGTACTGGAGGCAGGGCTGGAGGCGGCTGGAGGCGGCTGGAGCCGGGGCCGGGAGCCCGCTGGCTGATGACGCCGTCGCCGCTGCTCGTGCTGAGAAATCGCAACAGTTACCAAAGTTTGCACGTGCGTGAGCCGTGCCCTGCCGTGCCGGGCCGGGCGGTGCCGTGCCACCGGTGTCGGCCTTTCGCTACTCTATTTAATTTCGAGCGAAGGGGGAAACTTTGTGCTGCTTTCGGCCGGGGGCGGCACCGGCAGCGGCCCGGGACCCGACCCCTCCGGGCCCCGTTCCGAGCGGCCGCGAGCTTGTACCAACGTACGGGGCTACTTTATCCCATTCGAAGCAAACCCTCCCCCGGCCGGCACCCCGTCCCGTCCCTGGTCCGGGGGTGAGTCACACGCGGCGGTCCCTGCGCACCTAACAAAACAACCCCCCCCCCCTCCACGTCCGACCAGAGAGACTCCCGAAATGCGTACGCGGGAAGATAACAAATAAAGCAACGACTTGCAAGTGGGATATAATCAGCCGGTGCTTTGAAATAGTATGACATCCAGCCTGTTTCGCTCCTGTTGCAGTACACGGACTGGGAGAACATGTCGGACGGCTACCTCAACCAGAAGATGATCGGCGAGGTGGTGGGCGACTACTTCTTCATCTGCCCGACCAACAAGTTCGCCAACATGTTCGCGGACCACGGCATGAGCGTCTACTACTACTACTTCACCCAGGTACGTAGCGGCGTGTCAAACAAGTGGAGGAAAAAAAAAGTTCCAGCGCCATAACCGCTGAGTGGTCCTCGGAAATAAATAAATTGGGGTGAACCGGGTACTTTTAAAGCCGAGTCGGACAGACCAGGGCGACAGTTCGTGAATTGCCGTCACTGTCCACGGAGAGGTCGACCTCCGCGTCCTCGTCGACCTCCTCGTCCCCGTCTTGGCCGTCGATGGCGTGATGGACCTGGCGGTGGACGACCGCTGCCCACCCCATCGCCGGCGTCCACTCAGGGCGTGGCCTTGGGCCTTGGCGGCGGCGGCGGCGGCGGCGGCGGTCGTAACGTAGCGTAGCGTAGCGTGGCGCGGCGCGGCCTCGGCGTAGCGTGACGTGGTCAGGCGGCTCCGGGTAGTGGCGGAGTAGTAAGCCTTCTCGTCCGTCTTTTCAATTTGCACTCGACCCGCAGTACATTGTCGGGAAAGTATTAGCGGCCCTCCCTCCCTCCTTCCCGGCCGGGCGGCCGCCCCGCCGCGCACGGCGGCCGCTGGGGTCGGCGCGCGGCACGTGGTGGTGGCAGGGAGGGGGGAGGGGGCAGGGCCATCGTGGGGACCGGTTAGCCGTATCAGCAATCGAGGGACATCCGATGAAGGGCAAGGGGTAGCGCCAGACCTGGCCGAGATGGCGCCCGCCGGGGTCGCGGGGGGCCGCGCGGGACGGCAGTGCTGGCCGCACTATCTGATGGAGGGTCAAAGGTCAGAGGTGGGCAGTGGTTGTGGTTTGGTAGGGCAGGCCAGGGCCTCCGCCAGGGCCTCCGCCAGGGCCCCCACCGGGGCCTCGGACAGCCGGACGGTGGGCGCCGCCGCCGTCGGGGCCCGGCCGGCCGGGGGCGGCCATTCGGGGCCGGCGCCGCTCTGGCACCGCGCGCCCTCGGCCTTGGTTGTAACGACGGGCCTGTGGAGCGTGGTGGCGGAGGGGGCAGGAAGGAGCCCCCGCACCCCCGAGGCCCCCGCGGCCGCGCCGGGCCATGCCTCCCTCGTTAGCGGCAATATTGTCGGAAACGCAACGAGCAAAGCGAGTCGAGTCGAGTCGCCGTTCCCGGGCCCCGGCCACGGCCCTCTGCGGCCAGGCTAGGCTCGGCTTCTGTCGCCGTCGCCCTTCTGGGCACCCCCCGCCGCCGCCTGCCCGCCGGCTGCGTTTGCCTTTGGCCCTCCCGCCCCGCGTGGGGCGCCGCTGTGGCACAACACGGCCGCGCTGTGCACACACGCGACACGCGCCCGCACGGCCGCTGCGCCGCTCCCATTACCGGGCCGCGGGCCGCAGTATCCCGACCCCGAGGCCTGCGAACAGCGTACCATACAGCGTGGAGTATTTCTTAAGGCATCTGTCGGCGGCGCACGCTGGGTCGGCAACCCTTTGGCTCTCTCCGCGCGGCGGCTGTTTCTGCATTATTGTCCACAGCGGCTCCCGATATAGGCGGCGGCGGCAGCGGCGTGTCGAACGAGACGGTCGGTCAATACAGCCGGCTGGTCCGACGCGTCGCGTGGCTGTGGCCCGCTGCTGCCTGCTGCGGCCCCACCCCCGCGGGGGGCCCCGCGGGGGGTCCGGCGGAGGCCCCCGGTGGGGGCCACACCTTGTCAGCCCCCAACGGCAGCAGGGCGGGGCGCGGCGGCAGCGGCGGCTCCATCCTGTGATTGAAAACAATCCTTTCCCCCTTCTTGCCCCACCCGCGCCCGCCCCGAGCCCCCCGGCTTCGAGAAGGAGAAATGCCATGCATGCTTGGCGGAGGCCGCGGGCGTTGGCGGAAGAAAAACGTGCGCCGCCTCCGAGGTACCTGGGCAATAACGCACGGGCGCACAAAAGTGCGCCCTTCCTGCTGAGCTGCACGGCCACGCTCATCTGCTCCGCCGCCAGGACGCCGCGTACCTCGGCGCGCCCAGGAACAGCTGTGGCACACAGACTTTGCGCCTCCTCTCCCGCCCCCTCCCCGCTCCCCCTCCCCTCCTTGACGTGCGACGTGTTGTTGGCTCTCAGCGGGCCACAGCCAACTCTACAGTTACGTGCTGCCGATCAATAGAAATTGTGCTCAAGCCGCCGCCGCCGCCACCACCACCGTAGTCACCCCTCCCGGGCCCTCCCTACCTCCCCCCTCCCCCTCCCGGCCACCCTCCGCCGCTGCAGGTGTGGAGAGAGGAAGCGGCGAGAACGGTCCGGCTGTGTGTGCCGGGAACTACCCTCCGCCCCCCCCCCTCCCCTTCCCACCGCCCGGACCCGCCTCCCCTCCCCTTCCCCAGCCTCCCGACCGTCAGCCTCTCTGGAGTACTCGCCCGCCTGGCCTCGCCGCCGTGCCCTTGGCAACCGCGGCCCTGCCCCCTCCCCGTACGCCCCACTCCCCCTGGGGGGCCTCCCCTCGGGGCGTGTCAACTACTTCCAAGGAGATGAAATGTAATTTCGATGGCTTTGTAGAGGAAAACGTGAGATTCTGACGTTTAATTCGTTTACGTTCCCTATCGCGGGGTGCCGCACACGGCGCCCGGAGGGTAGGCAGCGCCGCCGCGGCCGTGTCGCGCGGGCCGGCCTACCCCGGCACCCGCAGGCGCCCCGCTCTACGGAACCCTTCTTGTCCTGTCTGCCCCCGCAGCGCACGAGCACTAACCTGTGGGCGGACTGGATGGGGGTGATCCACGGCTCGGAGATCGAGTACGTGTTCGGGCTGCCCCTCAACATGAGCCTGCAGTACAACGCGCGGGAGCGGGACCTCAGCCTGCGCATCACCCAGGCCTACGCTCGGTTCGCGCTCACCGGGTGAGTCATCTGCCATGTCCCTTTTCTTGCCCGGTTCCACTTTCTCTACTTGACACTCTTGGCTTCACTTCCGCAATCCCTCTATTTGTTTTTGTTGTTGTTTTTTTTTGTCGCGCAGCAAACCCGTCATGGACGACGTGTACTGGCCGACGTACTCGCGGGAGAAGCAGGAGTACTTCATCTTCAACGCGGAGACGAGCGGCGTGGGCAAGGGCCCGCGCGCCAAGGCCTGCGCCTTCTGGAACGATTTCCTGCCACGGCTAAGGAACACGTCAGGTCAGTGGATGGCGGTCGGCGCCGGCAGGGAGGGGGGGGGGGGCAGGGGAGTGCAGGGGTGCAGACCGAACTGCGCGTCACGCTGCTGCACCCGAGTATCATGTTTGCGTTCTCCTTTACAAGAGGTCCTAACCTCGACATGAGAGGTCGATGCCGGCTATCGATTGGCTCCCCGTTTACCTCTCTCTCTCTCTCTCTCTCTCTCTCTCTCGCTCTCTGACTCGATGCGACTACCGCTCTCCCTTCATCATTCATTGATGAGGCAATCATGCCTCGCTGGCTGCACGGTCAACGCATTCTTCGTGGGGCTTTCGGGAGAAGCGTCGTCGCAGCCCCCGCAGCGTCGATTCCGGGCCCCATTAAGTGACTGCCAACCAAAAGGGGAAAAAAACTCAGTGTGGTGGGCTTAATGAGACTTTAGAGGCTTCAAAAAAATAATAAAAGTAATGAAAACCCATTTCAGGACTTCACGCATCACCGGGGCTGTTTATTTTTTTTTTGTTTCTTCTAAACCTGTTTTACGGATTTCTGTACCTGTGGCCTGTGGCCTCCTCCCCCCTGCTTCCAGACGGGCACGCGTGCGCCAGCCCCCCTGCGCTGGCCATCAACTCGACGGGCCATATGACCGCGGCCGGGCAGCGGCAGCAGAGGCCGTGGGCCGTCGCCGCCGTGGCGCTGGCGGCGCTGGCGGCGACGGCGGCGGCGCACCTCCGGGACCTCCGACTCTAAGGGGCGCCGGCGTCACCTCAGCGGTCCCAGCGATCCCGGGGGAACCCGGCGAAACCCGAACCCCCGCGGACCCTTGTTGCGGCCTGGATGCGAGAGCCGTGGCCCGGCGGGCCTCTACACGCAGCGATGGCCTCGCACAGGCCGGCTCCCCGACGGCGGCCGTCGGCTGCCGACGGGGCCCGGAGCAACCGCTCCCAGACGGGCTCAGCCCTCGGCGGCGACCTCGCTCTCATTCCCTTATTATTTTTGATTGAAGTCCCGGTCGGGGCGGCGCGGTGGCCGCGGGCCGGCTCCTCGCTGCCCCTGGGACGTGTAAGGTACACTTTCGCGAATTTTGTTTTACGTTGTTGTTGTTGTGCGGGCTGGACGCGATAGACTCGCGCGACCCCTCCTTTTTATACGTCACAAATTTAAGTGTTTGTTAAGCATAAAGGAAAGGAAGACGAAAATTGACGTGTCAGTCATCACTCTCACTCTGTTGTCTGCCGCCAACGTCCCTGTTTCCGCGTTGGTGGCGCGCTCCCTACTACGTACTGCCTGTCTTTGTGTTTTAGAGCGAGCCAGTGTCGCTTCTCCCCTGGTAGGCAGACAACACGGATTACTGTATTTTACGTTTAGAGAAGCTGGCTTCAGTCGCACCTCGCTGTGGCAGCAGGTCTGCAAGCGGGCTGAGGGCGGTATATCGGCGGTGTACTCAAAGTATTAACTAATCAATTCGCTTTTCGACTGATTTTTTGTCCCTCCGTGTATTCCAATTTCTCCCTTTCCCTCTCTTTTTCCGGGTGGCCACCCTCCTGTCTACAAACTTTCGGGGTAATGTGTCCGCATCCCTCGAGAGACAGTACTCCCAGTCCTCGGGTTTGGACCATCGAGTCTTGAAGAACCCGGCACTGTCCTTACGAGTCCATGCCCTTAGCAGTTCCTCGTCGTCGTCGGTTTTTGTTTTTCTCTCTTTCGATAGTCATGTGTATTGCTATTACTTTCACCGCCCTTTGCATCCACACTGTTTTCGAAGCGTGGATGCCATCCACACTTTTTCCGGAGTGTGGATCGCATGGCAACGCTCTCAAAATAGTATGAAACTGTCTATGCTCTTCGACTTGTTTTTGTCAAAATTATAGTAGAGTTAGATGAGTTCCAGAATTGTTCGGTCAGAGTACGATGATAACGCACCCAAATTGGGTACTTAGCGATCGAGTCCCTTTTGTAGTATGTTGCTTTCGCGTTTATATTCCTTGGTCTTTCTTGGCACCTGCCGATTTCCGCGGGCAGTCCGCCCCCCGCACTGCCATGCTGTCCCGCCTTCTAGAACTGCAGCCTAGGCGAGGAATGATTGGTGCCACCCCAGAAGGCTGTGGGATGTTTTGTACTCTTATACTTGTCATGTGTTTCCTCTGCAATGTGAGTGTATCGGAGGCCGGGCGTGACTACGGCTTCATCAAAGGCCATTTGTTGTTGTGGCAACTTAACCCGCTCAATAGGCTCAACAGGGCGTGGTTGATCAATCAAGCCGGCGTCATCGGGTCCAAGAGTAATGGCCCTAATATACGATGCACCTGTGAAACGCCTCACTTACCGACCCTCACCTCACCAGTCACATTTCCAAACAAAAAAAGAAAAGTAGGGGTGGAGTTGAAGCTCCACAGGTCTGCCGTAGAAGCGCTCGGCCTCCAGGCCCCAGCCGACCCTGAGCGCTGCTGCGGCTCATGTCGCGCCAGGTACACACTGCGTGCACACGTGTAGAGCAAGTGAATGCTTAATGATCTGTCTGCTCTGAGGACAACGATGTAAATATAGGGGGGCTGGTCAGTGCTCTTACAGGGTACCCCGCGCGGCCCACATCGGCGCGAGGACTGTGAGTAAGTACGACCACGGAATCAACCCCTGAAACGCTCATAGTTTTAATCTATATAGACGTTCGCACAAGCAAGGGATCAAACTACTAACAAAGGCTTGTCGCATCTGACGAGCGCCTCATACCGTTCCCTACGCCGGAAAGATACATATCAAAAATGTAAACATAAATACATATCGAAAAAAAAAAGAAACATATCCGATCTCGCGTGCCGCCCAGCCTCCGGGTGGAATGCGTTTTCAAACCGTGCCTGAGTGCAATTCGCGTCGAGTTCTGGTGCGCGTGTGCGCTGGACCACGACGCGCCTCGGTAGCTCGCCGGTCTCTTTTAAGTTGGAAAGCGACAAGGACTTTTCAGAGACCTTGTCGGGCGAGGCAATGCATTGCCGGACCTCACGTTCGTAAGTAATTATTGTGATAAAAGCGAAGGGTTAAAAATGTTAATTCGCGCACTGCTTTGTGTAGACAAGACACTATCGTTACTCGCTGTTCTCCGTAAAATAGATACGTAATGTCTTTTGGACTTGCATGGACTATGCCTCCTCCGTCTCTTCCTTTTGTAGTAAAATGTCACGTGTGTTTGAACATATCGTCTTTGTTTTGCAGACGTAAACATATCATGAAAGCAATCAAGCGTAGAGCGGTATTAATTACGAAAAACGCCTTTGTAAGGATATATTCTGTATTATATTTGTACCATAGCACAGTACGATTCTCCTTTAGTAATTAAAAGGGCCAAGTAAGGGAAGACTTATTTTACACCGACATTTTCATGGGGTGAAGTCGGGCTACTTATCTGAGGGAGGGGATGGGGGGACTTCCACCGAGCTGACTACTCTACTGTACTTTCTTTCTAATTAGTCGAGACGACTGGACTTTGGGTGGCATGAGTGAAACATGTAGTAAATCTACTGCTCTAGAGACTCGATTGAACATATCATTTTTTTTAACGTTAAAGGAATATAATAGGATTTTAAGTTACGATGGTTGATTGACACTCTCCGTGGAGGTGGCCACACTCTTTGATCTCTCTGCTCTGGTCTTTACCTCTTCCCCGTAGAAGATGTAAACAAAGCCTACGTAACGGTCTAACGCCGTTTCTTCGCGCTAAAATGTGTAATTTTTATTACGCCAGTAACGGATACATATCACATGAAAACATATCATATTTTTTAAAAATATGAGGGCAATTAGATGTACTATTGTACAAATCACTTTTCTCAGATGTGATGATCACTGCGACTTTTTTTTGTCAAGGTAATAATAATAATAATAACTATGTTAGTGTTAGGGAAAGCGTGCGTGCGTGTGTCTCTCTGTGTGATTTAGGCCGTTAGTGCTTTTTGTGTGCCCGGACCGAACCTGCGAAGCTTCAACCGCGTCTCAGCGTCTCCAAAACGGGAAATTTTTCTGGGAGGGGTGGGGAGGGGTTCCGATTTGCAAAAATACACCAGTAGTCGATATGAAGCAAATCGTTCATGTCGCTGTATCGAAGATCCAATTACATTTTTGCACTTTTCGGTTTTTTAGACGCATGTCTAAAATGAGTGTAATCCGCAGGCAAATTAAAGTGGGACCAAACTTGACTGGCATGGGTTCGTGCATTGAACTATCCTTATCTAAACGTTATCAAGTGGACAGAACAAAGAGATAATGGAGTTGGGATCATATGAAAACAGTGTTGTAGTGTCGGTTTCTGATGTCTGAGTCAGAATTTGGGATGTCAAAATTGTATTATTTCTGTTCGCTATTTTCTCATGAAAAGGAATCAGTGACTGAAGGGCCATTTCAGCGACGGTTTCGTCGTTTTGATGTGGATTACTACCGAGTATTTTCTGTTCAGGAAAGAAGGGTCCTTCAATTGATACAGAGGGTAGGAGCTTCCTGGATCGGTCCGAGGCTTTACCGAGCGGCTCGCCTCGCCTTGTAGCCTTTTACAACGACGACGCTTTCTTCGTTATTTTTTGTTTGTTTTTGTTTTATATTTTGGGGCGTGATGCGTGGTGATTTGGGCTGCAAAATGCTCGCCAATGAAGTAAACATGACGAATACTTTGATATAGACTTTAGGCCTAGTACAGTGCTCAGTATAGACAATCTTGTACCTGTAGGCCCCCTAGCCTTGACGACCCAAGCGTCCCGCGCTCTCTGCCCGAGATCATTTCAAACTCATTCAATGAAGCCAGGGCTCGTACGAGATGCGTTGTAGTAATTTTCTTCACTACGAGAAAGGTGCGCATAAATTTAGAAAGGCAAATATCCAATTATCACAATCTACATGAAGGCTGTACACATTTTTGACAGTAATACTATATCCTTTCTTTCCTATGCGGAATCGCTGCATTCATCATATTTTTTTTCTCCGTGCAGCACGAGCAATGGACCTATCAATTCAATGTAACGAAATTGTTTTTAATATCATATACGCCGGAATCAAGTCTAATGAAGACTCGAGTATATTTGAACCAAGAGAAAACAGGGATGACAGTTTAAACAACAGAGGGACTCAAACTGCAACCCATAAAGGCTATTCACTTATGGGCAGACTGGGTAACATTAATGGTGGGATGCAGAACGAGTCTCATTTACTTGTGGCAATGTTTCCACAATTGGCCTAAGATACTGCGGTTCAATTATAGATGCGTATTTTTTACGTTCAGGTAATGTGTAACGGGAATCACTGTGGAAGTTTCATCATACAGACTCTTTTTGTTTGGGTTGAAGTTGTGCCACCGCCATCCCTGGTTATTTTTATGGGCTTTCCTTAGCGGGGCGCGTGGGGCCTGTAGAACATGGGGGGCGCCCTTAGTACTTCGCGTATGGGTGCGATATTTCAAAATGTGTAACACTTTATATGCGTTTTTATTTCAAAGGCAAAATATTGTGAATCTGAAATACTATTTTTCAACTTTTGCACTCGTAATGATTATTATCGTATTAATTGATTGTAGATGTATATGGTTTTCTTTGCTTTGTACACTTTTTACAGTGAAATTACTGGTGGATCAAATGTAATGTATTCCTTTCTGCAAGCAGGAACACTATGTAGAGTGATAACACTGTTTTGTACCTGTCATTGATAAAGTGAATCGTCCTGCAGCGTCTACGAAACCTTAATAATAATAATTCATCGAGGGCTCTGTCGTACCTTCGCTCCCCGAAACGATCAATTGAGCGTTTTCTCTGCTGCCTCGCTTTAAGAGACGCTTGACGACAAAGACAAAGAGCTAGCAGTGCAAAAATTTAGAATAAATTTCATGTCAAAATTGAGCAAATTGTGCTTCGTGTGTTCAGTCTGTATACCAAATACATACATATCGTTTGTGCTTTAATGTGAAAAAAAATGAAACTTACATATCATGAAATACATATCAATTGTATAGTGGCCTATAGGTGAATTGGCTTTTTTTCCCTACTCCCGCCAACACGCCACCGAGTGGTTCAGCCACCGGCGGCCACTGGGGAGCAGACCCTGGCAACGACTCCACCACGCAGTGCGGTAAAGACCCCCCAACAGGGACTGTCAAAAAGTGGGATAGTCGCTGCAAATGATCTCGCTTCGCTCGGGCTCAAAAATAGGAAACAAAAAATTATTACAACACAAAGAAAACATTTGTTGCAGGCTCTTCCTGTTCCCAGAGAGGGGTGGAGCGGGTGGAGCGGGTGGAGCGGGTGGAGCGGGTGGAGCTGGGAGGCGGCGGCGGGGCGGGTAGCAACAGAGGGGGCCTGCAGAGATGGTATCGCCCTCCGCCCGCTCCGCGGGGCCGTCGGACTCAGACCTGGCCAGACCGTGTCGTACTAATGGTAGCAGCGGCGGCAGCGGCCGGCGAGGCGATGCGGTGCTGCAGACAGCCGCGCCATCTGATGCAGAGCGCGGTAAATGGGCGGGATCTCACAATAAAACTGGGGCCATTTTTGTTTTGCATTTTTGCGTTTATTATTTAATTATATTCTACCGGTCCAAAAAAAATATCAGCCGGGCTCTTTACAGAAAGTCTATGGTATGTACAGTACACATGGTTGCCAGGAGCAAACGTTCGAATATCACAGGCGGGAAATCCTTAAATCTACGCGACAGCTCACCCCAAACTGGGTTTCTTCTAGGCGCCTAATACTGCCGGCTCGCGGCAGCAAAGCTCACCGTACTTTTTGGCACATATGGCATTTTCTAAATAACAAAAGTACAACGTTTCCTTACCGACAGCTTACTTAACAACTATTAACGTAGCTTACACAATAAGTTCAGTTCGAAAGGAAAAGAAAATCCATGAAACTCGTCCGCCGTGGTGCGGGGGGGAAAAGCAAGTTTCGCGATCAATTTCCCTCCAAGAGGCACACCCGAGTGTGTGTGGCAGTCCCTTCCCAGAGGCTGCGCCGAGGCTGTGCCGCCCCCCGCGCTGCTGCAGCGGGGCCGCGGGGGCCGCTGGGGGGCGCGGGGGGTGCCGCGGGGGCCGATCCCCGACACTACTGACGCACACACGCCTCGATAAAGCGCTCTCCCGACGGACAATCAAGAAACTCTCGATCGGCGGATGGAAACGTTGATGTCCAACTCTGACTAGACTTGAGAACCGTTCCGGGCCGCTCCCGCCGAGGCGCGGCTGCGGCGGCCAGCGCTGCGCCGGCCCCTCGGCCTCTGTCCCGTCCTGGTGGTGCCGGCGGACCTGCGCCTCCTGCTGCGACTCCTGGTCCTTAGCCGTAGCACGCGACCCTGCCGCTGAAGTAGCCGTGGGTGGCTGCGGGAAGGGAGAGGCAGGTTAGACGTCGCGGTCCTGGTGGCGGCGGGGGGAGGGGAGGGGGGGGGATGACGGGGAGATACTCACAGCACAGGCCGGGGTACGAGGACGAGGGCTGGGTGCCGTACAGCGGGCAGGCGGGCGTGCCGACCTGGTAGGGGGCGTAGCCGGCCACGTTGCCGCCGGGCCCGTAGTTGCAGACGTACACCTTGGTGAAGCCGCGCGACTGGTCGTGGTAGTAGGCGTAGCCGCAGCCGACGAGGTGGGACTCGCCCCAGATGAGCTGCGAGTAGTGGCCGGTGGCGGAGCTGGTGGAGCGGAAGCTGTAGCCGCGCACCTCGTTGAACCAGTTGGTGATCTGCTTAGCGAACTCGGGGGTGGCGCCCAGGGCGTTGGGCCGCGGGTAGGTCCACGAGGTGGCGATGTTCTGGCCGACGTAGAAGCGGGCTGAGGGAGAGAGAGAGAGAGGAGAGGGTGAGTCAGTGTGCCGAGCGGGAGTGAGCGCACTGCATCCGACGGCCGTGCTGGCGCTTGGTACTCACAGACGTGGCGGGAGTGGTCGTGTCCCGGCAGGCAGGAGTCCGCCCAGCGCTGGGCCACCGCGGCGAGTTCGTCGTCCCAGGTCTGAGGGGCAAACGGAGCGGCGGCGTTAGAGAGAGACGGAGAGAACAGGGTCCCCACTGGAGGGCGGCGCGGGGAACTCACCATCTCCATCATGTTGGCGGCGCCGGGCTGGCCGGCCACGCGGCCGAGCGCCACGCTCTGCCGCAGCCGGTTGTGGGTGTCCAGGATGATCTGCTTGTCCTGGCAGCTGACGCCGCGGCCGAGCAGCCGCTTGCCCGGCGCGCTGCAGCACGCCACCACGGCCACCACGCTGAACGCCACGCAGGCCCAGAGCGCCGCGCGCCTGCCGGCCGTCATCGGCATTGTCATCATGTTGGGCTGCAGCAAAGGAGGGGCACGTCAGCGGGGGGGGGCGTGAGGGGGAGGGCGGAGGGGAGGGGAGGGGCCGGCACTCACCTGGAGTTAGTTATCCACGCACGGTCTGCAGCGAGCCCTCTGTCGGCTTGCTCCTGGCTGTTGGGTCCACACACACGCCGCCGTGAAACTTGCGCACTGAATCACACACTCAAACGAGAACCTGTCCAAGTCGTAAATAGTCCTTCTTTTGCAGGGGTTTTCACAATTGACACTGTTCCGATCGAGAGGCGAAGAAGAAGAAATGGAGAAAACTAATTTTTTTTTGGCGCACTTTCACACTGCGGGGGCCTGCAACCGGCGGGTGACTGTCCGTGCCGCGGTGTGCTACCCAACTGATGACCGTCCCAGCCTCCCGAGAGTATTTATACCGCTGGCCCCGCCGCGCCGGACCGGCCGGGAGCGGCGGGGAGGGAGGGCGGGGCAGCGCGGCAGGACAGGTGGCGGAGGGGGTGGAGGGGGGGGGGCGTTGTGTTGTGCCGGTCAGCAGCCCGGGCCGGCGATAAGGCGGGGCCCACGGGTGCCTACGGCGGCTCGCGGACGGCACGGCCCGGACCGTCAACACCGGGGCCCCGCCCCGCCCCGGCCCCAACGCCTCCCGCACCACGTCGGCCAGGACTCCTCCGAGAACCCGCCACCCGCCAGCTAATTTTTCGCGCGAGCTCGGGCAATAGCAACTCTACAAGCACAATAAAGTTTCGGAAAATGGTTGACGCCCGCGTCGCGTTAGTCATCGGCGAGGTACTTCTCGCGGTGGGCAGCGGCGCGCGCCGACCTCTCACTCGAGCGCGAGCGTTCAGGGGCGGAAGGGCGTCGTCCGAAGGGCGGGTCCACGCGTCGCCGGGCTTCCCGACGGAGAGCGGCGCCCTGCAGTACCCCGCCATCCAGCTCATGAAGTAGTGAGTCATACACTACCGCCTCGGCGACACACTTTTTTTTTCATCGGCGCGTCGCGGTCGGTGTACGCGCGGGGAGCGCTGGAATTAATCTCTCGGAAATCCCCGCCCCCCGGCCCTGTGCGGGTGGATCTCGGGAGAAGGGGTGAAAGGGAGAAGGGGAGAAAAGAGTCGATTAGCGTGTTGGCGAGACACCGCCGGGCAGCGGCGGTGGCGGCGGCGGCGGTAGCGGCGGCGGTGGTAGCGGCGGCGGCGGTAGCGGCGGCGGCCACCGCAGTCCCCGGGGTCCACCGACCGCTGCCCACTTGTAATCGTTATTCCGTTTGTTTTTTTTTTCTGAGACCTATGAAGCCGTCAGGTTGTAGAGCGCCTGCCAAGCGAAAGGTAGGCAACCCTGGTGCGAACGTGCTCGGCTGTGAGACGGGACGGCCTACCCGCCGATTTAGTTGATTTAGTTTAGTGCTCATGTGAGTACACTGTTTCAGTGAGAGGTTTAGTGAGAGGAGAGCGAGGGGGAGGGGGGGGGGGGGGGTTCAACACCCGGCCGCGCGGATGGCGCAGGTAGGCCAGCAGCAGCAGCAGCAGCAGCAGCAGCAGCAGCCGACCCGGACCAGCAATGAAGACAGGTGTATTCAGGAATTAAGGGGCATTATGATATCGTCGTGTCGGGCCTCTGGCGGCCTGTGGCGGCCGGCGGCGGCCCGTCTTCTGCGAATCAAAGTAGTGTCGGCGGAGGGAGGCTCCGATACCGGCCTCCCCGGCTGCAGCCAGACGGCGGCGCGGCCGGGGGGAGGGAGGGAGGGAGGGAGGCGGCGCGGCCGCGAGCCGTGACCCCATCCGCACCAAGTCGCTCCCGGGCGAGGAGGTGGGCGGGCGCGATAATGCGGCCGCGTGCACCGCCCCGGCACCACCGCCCGCCCGCGGAGGGTCCGCAGCGGGGGCCGCGGGGGCTGACCGCGTGGGGCCCGCGACGAGCACATGAATGACACGGCCGGCCACAGGCGCCGCCGCCACGCCGTCGTAATCCCACACGATTAGCCGCGCTCGGTGAAGACTCGCGCCGCTCGGCGCTGCGGTGCCGCGGTGCGGTATCGCCGGCCGGGCCGGACGGGCGGATGCGCCGTGTCGGATGAGTGTCGGCGGCGTTGTAGGCGGAGCCGCCACCGCCACCGCCGCCACAGCAGCACCGCGCGCGCGAAAGTGCGGGCGAACGAGATGAATGGATTCGGCCTTTTGAGAGCGCAGAAAACACGAAATAATACACGACAAGCCCCCCCCCCTCCCCAGCTCCCGCCCCTCCCCTGCAGCCGGTGCGGCCCCGCGGGCCGATGTACTCGAGGGGCTTCCGCGAGGCCGATGATTCATGTTGCATTATTATACGTCATCGACATCGATACCTCCGCCATCGATTCGATTGTGCCGGGCGGCGGGCGGACAGACAGACAGACGGACGGCGTGCGCCGGTCAGAGTGGCTTGAGTTTGTGGCCATAAAGTCGGATGCCACTCTTCGTCCACCTCCCGCGCGTGCGCACCCACACGCATACACATTCACACACACACACACACACACACACCCGCGCGCCGACACACACACACAGCGGCGTGCAGCCTTGGCGCGATGCAGACCCACGGCGCGGCGCCGCCGCCAAGTGGATCCACATGATTCGGCGCGGGCATATTTTCATCCGCTTCCTAGGCAAAACTCTCGACGGTCAACCCATTCATCCATCAATCCATTCACACACCGGGACCCCCGCAGCGCCATTCATTCATACATCCATTCATATATTTCCCATAACCTGGGCGCGCGTTCGTGGCGTCCTGTTTTTCCGGGTTAACCGACTCCGTATGCGTGTGAATACATTTGGCATCGGTGTGCAAAACCCGCCGCTAAACAAGGGCTGGCTGAAAATTTTTCGCGAAACGATTATACTGAAGACGGAAATAAAATGAAACAGCTGAACACAAGTAATTTAAAATGAAAAGGTGTGAATGTGTGGTTCTCGGGAAGCGGGTAGCTTGGGTGCTGCGCCGCGCTGCAAAGAAAGGCGGCAACGCTCTACCTTAACTTTTAGCCGAGTTAAAAGTTTTCTCCTTCTCCCCCCGCCCCCCCCCCCCCCCTCTTTCAGACAGACGTCAAAGGCAGCACGGGCGTGCCCGCCCCGCCCCGCCCCAGCCTGAAGCCTCCAAGAGCAAAGCCTCCTCCTTCCACGAACCGGAGAAATAGTCGGACTGGAATAATCGAAGTGCCCGCGCGCGCCCGCCCTGCCGGACCATATCCGACCATATCCCAGCCCGGCCCGTCGGTGGCCCGCCCGCGCCCGCACTTTGCCCGCGGAGTTGGGCCCTCGTAGACAAACTCCTCGAGACGCGTTTACGCCGGACAATAAACGGTGTGCCGCCGCCGATATAGCGCCGCCGGGCCCACACCGGGGGACCGCGGGGCCGGCGGCGGCGACGGCGACGACGACGGCGGCAAAGTCTCGGAATTGTTTTTCGCGCCGTTGTCGCGGGTGACTTCAGTTTTAGGGCCCCCTTCGAGCTATCCGAGCGGCCGCACCGCGCCGCTTCTGCAGAAGCACGGCAAGCGCGCAGCGCACGGCCCGGGGCGCCGCCGACTGACGCGAGCAGGGAGTCCTTCTGTGACGCATCGCTCAACGTCGGTCAGCAGCGCAGACCCGACGACGTCGACGGCGTCATGCGGGCATTTTCCGGAGAAGGCCGTGGCCGGTGGCCGTGCCTGCGGGACGCGGCGTCCGTGCGCTCCCACCGTCGGCGTCGGCGTCGGCGTCGGCGTCGTCGGCCCCCCGGCCGGCGCGGCGGCGGCCCCGCTGCCTCGCCGTTCGGGCAGGTCGGGGCGGGCGGGCGCATGCCCGAGTGTTGTGTCGGGTGCACCGCGCCACCTGCCGGACCGCGATTCAGATTCAGAAACTCGGCCAGACCTCCGCGTTCTCGCAACGGCTCGCGCTCGCACTGCGGCACGGGCGCGGCGGCGGCGGCGTGGAGCGCGGCGTTCCGCGAACCGACCCCGTGTCCCCGCCCGTGACACAGTCACACACACACACACAGTCACACACACACACACACTCCGCTTCCCATCCGCTACCCCGAAATTTATTGGCCCCGCAAATCCCCCCCACAAGCAGCGTCTGGTCCCCCGGGGCCCCGGAGGCGTTGCAACAACACACATTAGCTGCACACGCTCCAGGTGTCGCTGAAAAAAAAATAAACTTTTCCACTTGACACATTTGAACCCCCGCGCAGTTTTTCTGATGATGGTGTCCGCAGCGGTCATCCCGCGATGCGGGTTCCCAGCGGAGCCCCGGGCTGGGCTGGGCTGGGCTGGGCTGGGCTGGGCTGGGCTGGGCTGGGCCGGGCCGGGCCTGGTCGGGGAGGCGACGGCTTCTTGCCTGGTTATCTCACCACAGGGGAGGGGAGGGGCGGCCTGGCCTCCCGCCTGGCCTCCCGCCTGGCCTCCAGCCTGGCCCCCGGCCTGGCCCCCGGCCGCGGAGTGGAGGTAGAGGGCAATGTCAGGGACAGAGCAGGGACATTTGGCTCGCGCCCAGCTCTACACCGGTGGGGCCGGTGGGGCCGGCGGCGGCGGCCAGCAGACACCAGTCACTAGTCCTACCTGACCTGTCAGGCTGCGGGGGGGGGGGGGGGGGCAGGCGAGGGCCCCTCCCGCCGCGGGGTCACGCATCGATATAACTTGTCCCCCGATCGGAGCCTTCTCTGATTGTCCCCGCACGGCCGCTCCTGACCCGGCCTCACCTCGTCCACCACGTCCGCCCGCACTGCCCACACTCCTCCGTACAACAACTCTGCGGGTTCACGTTTCCGAGAGCTCAGTTTCTGATTCCATTACCTTTTTTGTCAAAAAAAAAATCCTGTGTTTCTTTGTCTGAAACCTTGTCTTCCTTTTTTTTTTCGAGCGGCCCACACGCACAGCAGAAACACAATGATACCGTCCATCTCGACATCTCTTCAGACATCGTCATCACCGACATTAAGCAAAATCGTCGTGATCGTCTCAGTGCGTATCGGTGTCTCCCCTCGATTCATTCAATTCAATTCATTCATCCGTGCATTCATTCATTCATTACTTTTGCACAGGTTGTTCATTTCCGTGTCGATTAATTTGAGCGCGGATCTGACACGTCTCTGAAGTGCCGCGGGCGCCGCCGCTGCGGACACGGCCGACTTCCTCTCCGCGGGGCTCGGCTGCTCGGCCGCGGCCGGGCGCGTGCCGGCAGGCGCCACCCAGAGGCGCCAGGCGCCCGCCGCCGCGACCAAACACGGAGCAGCGGGTTTATTTCCCGTCGTATCGGCCCCATGGACCGCGAGATAAAGCGATGCAGCGCGACGCAGTGCGAGAGAGAGAGAGAGAGAGAGAGAGAGAGAGTGGGTTCCGGCCCGAGTTACGGCTCCGCCTGGTGTTGCTCATCTCTGGCGCGCCGCGGCCGCCGCCTCTACCGGAGGTGGCCGGCGGCGAGGTCCGGGCCTCCCGGGGTCGCCCGGGGCGTGGCGGCGTGGCGCGGGGGAAGCGCCGGGGCCGGGGCCGGGCCGACAACGCGGCGGGCGATCCATCTCGCGCGGCGCCCGCCGAGAGCCGCTCATTGCAGGTGCGGCGGCAACGCCTCTGCCGTGCCGCGCCGTGCCACAATGCGAGAGGCCACTTCATTCAGGCCATTCATCAGGGAGAGGCGCGACGCTGCGCGACGCAATGCAATTGCGGTGCGGGTCGGGTCGGGTCGGGTCATGCGATGCGGTGCTTCCGCAGGCATCGGCCTCTGACGGCCGCCCGCACGCCGAGGGCACAGGCCACGCGCGTAGGGTGCGGCCGCCGACGGCTCCGATCCGAGTGTGTTTCAGATAAGCAGGCACTGCGTTCAGTGTGGTACGTGCGAATCAAGGGTGGCTCACCGCGGCCCGGTCCTGCAGACTCCCCCCCCCCCCACCACCACAATGTCCTGTTCGTAATTGGATTAGTTCGGTTTGTTTCACTTAACTACAGCAAGGGGACCCCCCGGAAGAAAAAAAAATTTGGCCGACAAAAACTTTTGTCATGCCCCTAGAGATGGTGGGTTCCGGACCGTGCGGCGGCACGCGACGCGGGAGAGAGCGGGGAGCAGCAATTATTTTCGCATGGCGGGTTTAAGGTCTAGGAGGGGCGTCGAGTCGACAAGCTGTCTGCTGGCCGGCCAGGCACCGCCGGGTCAGGCGGGTCGGGTCGGGCACCGCAAAAACTTAGAAGCCGGGAGGACGGAGACGGGGACTAGGCGACCCCCCCCCCTCTCTCTCTCTCTCTCTCTCTCTCTCTCTCTCTCTCTCGCTCTCTCTCTCTCGCTCTCTCTATCGCTCTTTCGCTCTCTCGCTCTGTCTCTGCCTGCCTCCCTCCTCTTCGGTTTTGGCTTGCCGCGTCGGGGTCGGGTTGGGGGGGTCCCCATCCCGTCCCATCTCGGCGACACGCGCGTCTTCTCGGAAATTAATGTCCGTTTAAGCCGTTGCACCCCGCGGTACCCCGCCGCGCCGCGCTACGCCACGCCACGCTGCCGCCACTCCCCGCCACCGCCGCGGATCGGCGCCGGCCTGTCTCCGCGGTCCGCCACGCCGCGCCACGCCGCGCCAGCTCAGAGGCGAGCCGAAGCTGCCGCGGCCGGCGCGGCGGTCGGCCCGCCTGCCTCCGCTCCGCGAAGGGGTTAGCCTTGGCCCTGGCACTGCCCTGCCCTCCGCTGTGGGCTGGGCTGGGCCGGGCCGGCCGCGCTCAGGGCTGGGAATGAACCCGGCCGGCGGCCAGCAGGCCGTCGGCAGCCGTCGGCCGGGCCCGCCCAGAACCTAGACCCCCCCGCGGCCGGCCGCGGCGACCGGGTGCCCGGTTAGTCGTGCAGCGGCGGCCCCCCACGGAGCTCCATCCCCAGGCTCCGCGGCAGCGCGGCGCAGCGTATCCCCACGGCCTGCGTCGCCCCGCCTGCGCCTCGCCTCGCGGCGGCACGCATCATCGGGTTGCCGCCTCCGAGGCCAGGACGACGACGACGACGACAACGACCTGGTCCTGGTCCTGCAGCACGGCCGGCAGCGCGGCGGCCCACGGTCCGCGGTGGCAGACGGACAGCGGCCCGCGGTCGGCACCGGGACTCGCCGCACCCTCCCGCTGCCCCGCTGCTCCGATGCTCCCGCCCACATCTCGCCCCTCGCTAAGCACATTGATTGCACCGCCATCGAGTCTGCATCGGATTTCCAGACGCTTCGCGGCTGTGTGTGTGTGTGTTTTTTGTTGTTTTTTCCTCGCGCCTCCGCCCCTATCTACTTATCATGCCGTACTTCCCGTGCGCGGCGGCCCGCCCCCGGTCCGCCCGCACCGCTGCCGCTGCCGTGGCACACCCCCGTGGGAGCCAGACACCCCCGGCTTACGGCGCCACGGCCCGCCGCCCGCAGCCCGCAGCCGTCTGATTCCGGGCGACCGTCTCCGTCACACTCAGGGGCTGCTCCGCACGAGAGCGAGAGAGAGAGAGGTCCGAGAAGACAGTCTTCGGAATCGCTCTGCTGCCGCCAAGTGACAAAGCCGACACCTCCGCCAACAAAAGCCCCGGAGCGCAGAGCGGAGACAACGGGGCCGCGGGCGGGGAGTGGCGTGGGGTGGCGTGGAGTGGAGCAGCGGGGCAACAACAGCTCTGGCGCTCGCGGCCCGTGGGCCCTGCCGCCCCGTTGTGCAGCAGCGCGGGGGCCGCCGCCATGTCGATGACACCTCCGCGACGACGATCCGCGCGATCCCCGCCGCGCGGCCCCCGCCGTAAGGCAAACGGTCCCCGTTAGTTTCGTGGCAAAAAGGTGCCGTGGCCTCCGGGAAGCGGCGGCACAAGCCGCGCCGCTCGCGGGCCCCACGGAGGAGGGCGTCGTTACCGTCACGGCCGCCTCCTCCCCGTGCGCTCCTCCGGCGTCCTCTGGTCCTCCTCCCCGCACTTCTCTGCCGCCCCGCCGCGCCCCGCGGACCGTTAGGGCCGGCTCGTAGAGTTCTTGTATTTTTTTGCGTAGTGTAAACGGGCCCGGGTTTGGCGAGGGCCTTAAAACATGTGCGGTGTCTCTGGAGAGCAGGTGGTGGGCAGGCGGAGGGGAAGGGGGATATAATAATTATTCCGCTCTTGTCAACTGGCCCCGGCACTGCGAGGTCCCTGCCGTCTGCGACTCGGTTAAGGCCCGTTGGCGGCGGCGGCGGCGCCCCTGCCAACAGCCGCGGCTGGTCGAGGCACACGCGGGTCGCGGGTCGCGGGCCGTGCCGTGTGCGAGGTGGAGGGGCGGACGGAGCGGAGCGTCCGTTCAGGCGGAGCAGGTCGGGTCAGTTCAGGTCGAGATGGGACAAGTCTTGGCAGGGTACGGCGGGGCGGTGCTGGGCGGTGCACGACGGGCAGCAAGCCCAGCTCACATTGGCGACCGCCCCCCTCTCCCTCTCTCTCACACTCTCTCTGTCTCGCTCTCTCTCTCTCTTTCTCACCGGAGGGTCTTTCCGGGCACGGCTCGGGCCCTGCTCGCTGCTGGCTTGGCTTCAAGGCCAACCGCTGCCGTGTGCCGTGTGCCTTTGCCGGCCGGCCGGGGCCGCGAGGCTGCCTCCAGAAGAGCGCCGGCCCGCCGTGTCCCGCCGTCCGGCGTCGTACCCCGGACGCAGCTCCGCCCCTCTGCGGCCCCGCCCACCCCGTCCTGGGGAGTAATAGGAGCCAATCGTCGCCGGTTACACCGTGTTCTCCGCTGCCCGGCCCGGGGGCCCGGGGGCCCAGGGTGCGAGGCGGTCCCCCGGGGGGCCGGACGACATGTCGGCTGGAGCGGCTGGGCGTGGCGCGCGGCGCGGCGCGGCTCGTCCAAGCTCGTCTCCCTTCCTCTTCCCTGCCCTCCCCCCCACGCGGGCGCCGGCTCCGCTGTGCTCCGCCGTGCTCCGCTGGCTCTGCGGCGGGGAGGCACCCGCCGGCCCGGTGGTGGTGCGCGAGTTCAAGGTCATCCCCGCCCTCCTCCTCTTGCTCCTCCCCGTGCCGGCGTCGCATCGCCACCTGATGCAGATGGCGGTTGATGCACCGAGAACGACCTGCAGACACGCAGCCATTCCCGGGGCTTGCAGTCGGGCGTCGAGCGCCCCGCCGTGCCCCCCCCCCCCCCCCCCCCCTCGCGGCTCCCCCGCGGCGCCCCGCTCCGCCTGTTGCATCTCCCCGTCGCCCTGGACTATCCCGCCACACTGGTCGCCCGTACATTTCCACGCCGGCGACGGCGCGGCTGTGGCGGCATTTGCAACAACCTTTTATCCAACAGGTGACCGACCGACCCGACCCTCGGCCCTCCCGGGGGCTCTCCAGGGACGCCGTCCGCGCCGCCTGGAGCCCGGAGCGCGGTCGTCACGGCGGGGACCCTGGAGAGCGGAGCCTCCAGGCCTCCGGGGTGTCCGGCAGATGTGTCACCGGCACTCCAGACCCCCAGGCCGGCCTCCGGGTGCACCGAGCCGTACCGAGGCCGCGTCACACCGACAAGGGTAGCCTGAGTCATAGACCCTCCGGGGCTGCGGGGGGCGCCGGGCGCTACGGAGCCTCCAGAGGCCCTGGAGAGACCCTGGAGGCTGGAGGCCCCGGAGGGCAGCCGGCGCCGCACGCCAGTGAGTCACTGCTGCCCGCCGGCCCGCCGGTGTTCCGCGTCACTCATTGCGTCGCCGTGTTGCGTTAGGTCAGAGCGACAGAGCGAGAGAGCAAGGGAGCGCCGCGCCCGCGCACGCAGCCGCGAGTGGGAAATGTCATGTCACGTTCGTTTTGCTATCTTCTACGTTTATTTTCCGTGTATTTTTACGCGTCTTGCTAGCGTCATGTGACAAATGACTCACGATTTATTCAGCGCGCCGCCGCTGTCGAATTTCATGCTCCTAAAAACATGAAAAAGAGTTTTCAATCGACAGCGACTCCGCGGGCTCCGCGCGGGCTCCGCGGCCGCGGCCCCCCCAGTGTGTGCGGTGACCTCACGCGTGCGAATAACACACGAGTGCCGCCGCTATCAACAAAAACAAAGCGCGCGCCACGGGAAGAGCATAACTTTCCAACAGGTGTAGTATATGGAAAATAAAAATTTGGACCCCCCCTCAAAAAAAAGGCATGTTTCGATATGTTCCCGCTTGAAATATATCTCCTCTTCCCGATCAGTAAACGTCGTAAACCTTTCTGCGGGCGGCGACTTTCGCCTTACGCATGTGGTGCGGGCGGTCGCGCTGCTGTGGGTTCACGTTGGTGCCGCCGCCGTGCCGTGCCGCGCCGTGGCCGCCAGTGAGTCACCTCGCATTGTTTTAGTGTCTCCCCCCCCCCCCCCAACGGACTCCTTCTCTTCCTGTCGTCTAAAAGTTTTAACCTTTCGCCCCGCCAGACGCCGCCAGGATCGCCAGGATCGCCGGGCTACCGCGTCCTCGGACACCGCCGTGGACGCCGCCGATGCGTACTCCCGAGCGGGAAGCAGACGTGTCGCGCAGAGCGGCGCTTCCAGGTCCCAGAGAGCGGCGTCTTCTATCGGGGGGGGGGGGGGGAGAATCTCGTGGGGAACTGGCAGCAGGACGCTGATATGCGACGTGTGCGGGCCTTGAGAAGGAATAATAATGTTGTCGCCGACATAAAAAAAAAATGAAATAAATCATAATCTTGAATGCGGATTTATGTGAGAGCCATCGCTGATTGTACTACTGGGTCACGTAGACACCGGCGTGCGGTACAGCGGCACAGGCCAGAGGCCCAGGTCGGGCCGGCGACGGTCAGACGTGGCGGTATGACCCGAGGCACCGCAGCAGCCACCGCTGCAACCGCCGCCGCAGCACCGTCCCCTATCAGTTCCGCGGATTGGTGGAGATTTCCGCCGATCGCCTCCGCACGACACAGAATATGTGTATGTGTGTGTTGTGTGTGTATGTGTGTGTGAGAGAGAGAGAGAGAGAGAGAGAGAGAGAGAGAGGGGTGCTTTCGTGTGTGTCCACCTGAACACGCGGCGAGGCGCCTGCGGCGCGCGTGGGAGACACCTCACCTCATGCAGGCCTTCTGCGGTCAGTTTTAGGAGAAATTTTCGTTTCCTGTTGTATGAAATAATGGTTGCGGCGCCGTCCCGTGCTTAACGCCCAGTGTGGGTGAGAGGAATAGTCATTTCCTTGGGAACCGAAGTTTGGAACAACGAGACATGAACACTACTTCAACATCGAAGCTATCTAACACCCTCAAAAAAAAAATCTTCAAAATCATTATCGTACAATAATTGTCTCAGCGACTTGTCTGGCCGCACCTCAGCAGCTCTGCGCCCGGCTCAGCCCCGCGGACTTGACCTCGCCGCGGACCCCACTAACCTCTGCCGGCCACGCCGCGCCGCGGACTGCCCTCCCCGCGGCGGCGCGGGAGCCAGGTTTAACGACCACCTGCGGTGCAGTGCACGTCGCCGGTTCACTTGCGCGCCGCCCCGCCACGCCCCGCCACGCCCCCCTGTGGCGCCGGCGGCGAGGCGCCGGGGGGGCGGCCGCTGCGCTGATGCTGTCGGCTGTCGTGCCCCCCCGTGCAAAACAAGGGAGCATCGCTCGGCGACGCCGCATGGGAGAGGCGAGCGGAGGCGATAGCGCTCGGTGGATCTCACGGCCTCTGTGCGGCAGAGGTGCGCCGGCCCGATCCGCATCGCCCGGGTCAATTAACGAACACACGACGCGATGTGAACGCACCCTGTCCCCGCGGCCAACGTTCACTGGAAGAATATTTTTCAGTACTTTTTCAAAAAATCTCCAATCAGCCACACCGACATTGTAGCAGGGCATGGCGTGCATCAGAGCTGCGCGTGTGCCGTTGTTGTCCGCGTTCCCTTTGAGAACGGCGGGTCAAGCAGGCGGAGCACGGCAATCCCGCTGTCGTGGCCCGGTGGCCCAGGGGTTGGCGAGGGCGGCCCGGGTACGTGTGTCAGTCCTTGGCGGTCCTCGACGACGGCAGCCGCCGACCACCGCTCTCTGCCGCGGGGTCCGGACTCCGTTCTGCCGGACTGCAGACGGGCCGCACCGGGTCGCCGCGGGCCCCGGGGGCCGCCGCGAGAGAGGCCGGCGAGGGAGGCTGGCGGGAGGCCGCCAGGGGCACCGAGCACGCCACGGTCTGGTCTGGTCTGGTCTCATTGTGTGTGTTGTGTTGTGGGTGTGTTGTTCGTTGCCGAGCTCTTGCTCTTTCCACCCGGAATTCTCGGTATCGGCTTGGCTGTGTAGCGGCCGCCCCCAGCACCTGCAGCGCCCCCAGCGGACGGCAACGCACTCTGCCCCGGCACGGCCCCGGCACGGCTCCGGCACGACACGGCAGCCCGCGGTCGGCGCTGGGAGACACACGAGGAAACGTTCCGGCCTCCTGCTGCGGGCTACTGACCCCTCCGTTCAGAGAACGCCGGCACGGTCCGCGCGCTCCGCGCTGCAGGGGATGTGAGATTACTCCAGGATGCACCCGCCGCCGCACCCGCTGCGGCACCCGCTGCAACAAGTGAGATCTGCTGCAGAGAATTGAACCCCCCCCCCCCCCCCCCCCGCCGTCCCACGGCCACTTTATGGCGAATATTCACGAGCTGGCCGCGAATAAATTGTCGCTCCTCAGAGATTACGGCCCGTGCATAATTAATTATTTCCCCGAACCGGCGCGAGACCAGGCGACAGTGCGAAACGAGATTCGGTCCGGGAGGGGGAAGGGGGAAGGGGGAAGGGGGAAGGGGGAAGGGGGAAGGGGGGGGGGAAACAAGAGAAGCGGAGGAGGTGGAACGACCCTAGACAGGGTGGCCCCACCCGGGGCCGGACCGCTGCTGGGCCCGCTGCTGGGCCGCCGGTGCCTGGTTGGCTGGCGGTGGCCAGGAGAGCAGTGTCCGTCCACACGGCAACAGGTCTGCAGGGGGGATAGGCGGGGCCGGGCGGGGCCGGGAGGGGCCGGGCGGGCCGCGGCGCCCAAGTCAGACTGCCTGGCACCTTGGGAGGCCTATCCCCAGGATGACCACGTCGCGCACGTAGTGACCACGGAGACAGCACGCCTCCAGCGGCTCCAGCAGCGACTCCAGGAGCAACTCCAGCGGCTCCGGACTGCGTCACAAACCCGCTGATGGGACGAAGAAAAAGAGGCAAAACGTGACACTTTTCATTATGAGTTGTCACCCGATGACTCTGCTCGCCCTCTCTCTCTCTCCCTCTCTCTCTCTCTCTCTCTCTCTCTCTCTCTCTCTCTCTCTCTCTCCTCTCCTCTCTATCTCTATCTCTCCCTTTCCCTATCTCTCTCACCCGTTCTCACTCTCTCCTCTGTCTCTCCCCCTTTTCTCTCTCTCATTTTTTTGCCAATTTCAACAAATTGTACAATATGCTATTTATTTTTCAATTTTATTTTTGACTTGCACCTTCAAATATTTCGGAAACCAACCAGAGCACGACGGATCAGGGTTCCTCGTGTAATATTCCAGAGAGAGAGAGAGAGAGAGAGAGAGAGAGAGAGAGAGAGGCCGCGACCCTCATGATCACGCATCTCACCATATCGGAAGGAGATTACCGCGAGAGAAGGACACCCGACGATCCGGATGTCCTTCATTGCCGGCCCCACACCACACCTTACTTATCGTACACGTCCACTTTTTTGTATTTTTTCAACCTAATATCCCCCCCCCCCTCCCCCCCCTCCCGCTGCGGTCCGCCGCGGCGAGAGGTATGGCCGTGTGCTTGACGTCACGAAATCAGTGTCACCAGGGGCCCGAGGAGCAGGAGCCGCAGCAGCGTGTGGAAGATTTATTTTAGAGCCGCGGCCTAATCTTGTTGAAGCGGGGCGAATAGAAGAAGGGGGCCGGAAAAAAAAGAGGAGAAGGAGGAGGAGGAGGAGGAGGAGGTGGTGTGCTTTCACGCCGAACAACCGGCGGCGGCGGCGGCGCACCGACGCTGATACCGCCATAAATTTCTAGTTTGGGGTAAAAGAACAAAAGGATGCCGCGCGGCGATCCAATAAAGGGACACGTCGGATCTGCTCTATAAATGTGGCGTGGCAGCGGGCTGGGCCGGGCCGGGGGCCGGCTGGGCTGCGCGGCGACGGCAGTAGCGGCGGTAGCGGCGGTGGTGGCGGTAGCGGCGGTGTAGCGCCACCTGCGGACCCGCGCGCGATGCCGCCTGATTAGCCAAAAGCCACTACTCGAAAATTGGCGAGGCGTTGGCGGCGGCGGCGCGAAGCCGCTGGAAACTCATTCCGCTCGTTTTTTTTCCCCCGAAAAAAGATAGAAAGAGTGTCAAACCAAAGGCGGGTCCACGTATCGCGCGGCGGTTCACATCGCCGGAGAAGAAGAAGTGGTTCACATGCTTTGCCAACGCGAAACACTATCGGCCGCGGCCGTGGCCGCCGTCGAGGCCGGGGCCGGCTGAGGCCGTGATAACGCCGCCGAAGGTCGGAGCAGGTTGGCAGCAGCACACGGGGGCGGCAGGGGGCGGACACGGGGGGGGGGGGGGGGGGACGGGACGGGTCCTCGCTGGCCGGCCGCCCGGTTAGGGTCCGCGTCCGAGCGTCCCCGCGCCGCGATGCTCCCTCCCTCTCCGTCGCGCGGCCCGCGCCTTGCGGGGCCCACGGGTGTGTGACGGAGACAGCAGGCGTTATTCGGACGTGGCTCAGTTCGCCGGCCGGCGTGGTGCTCCGCGGCCCCGCGGCTCCCAGCGTGTCACCGCACCGCGCCGCGGCCCGGGTCCTTTCCCACTAATACAGTTGACCTTTGGCGGGCCGGGCGCAGCGCCGCTCCAGCTCCAGCTCCAGCTCCAGCTCCAGCCCGATGGCTCCCGGCGGAAACACACGCGGCGGGGCACGGAGGGAGCGCCTGTCGGGTAGGCAGCCGCCGGCCTCCGCGCGCACGCGTGTCGTGCGGGACGGCCTACCCCGACGCTCGCAGGCGCCGTGTCTGTGCGACTGGAGGAGAGAGAGAGAGAGAGAGAGAGAAGAGAGAGAGAGAGAGAGAGAGACAGAGACAGAGACAGAGACAGAGACAGAGACAGAGACAGAGACAGACAGACAGACAGACAGAGATCGGAAAATGTGTCGTGTCGTTTATGGGTGTTCCCCAAGGGGTGGAGCGGGGTTTGTCAGAATGGGCGCGGAGAGGCGCTCCCCGAAGGGAAGGGAGTAGCCGCAGCGGTCCAGCCGCGGGCCCGGCCCCCGCTCGGCACCGTATCGGCAGGCGACCGCAAGAGTGAAGGGGGGCGGTCGAGAGGAGGTGCAGAGGGGAGGCCGAGGGGGCGCAGGGGAGGCCGAGGGTGCCCAGAGGGGGCCCAGAGGGGGCCCAGAGGGGGCGTAGAGGGGCGCAGGCGGGCCCCGCTGCTAATAGTATCGCTTTCGCGAGCGTCGAACACATTAGGCAAAATTGGGAGGCCTTTTGGTCTAATCTGAGACGGCCCATCGTTGGCGCGCGGCGGTGTTTGGGCGCGCAGCGGGAGCCGCGGCCCGGCCGCGATTGTGGGTGTGTTCAAACGACTGCAGTCAACGGCCGCGCGGCAAACGGCCGGCGAGAGCGGGCCGCGAAACGCTGCTGCCGCCAGGCGCTTGAAACGATGTCGTGGTCGTGGTCCCACACCGTTCATAGTCTCACGGGAATATTATCTCCGCCCGCACCGCGTTCAAAACTTTCTGCCCCCACTTTGTCGTTTTTTTTTCGTCGAGCGTTTTTTTTTTAAATTTTCTAAAATGTAGTAATTAATTATTATTTGTTATCCTTTCTTTCCCGATTTTTGGAGGTGTGTGCGAATTTCTGGGGGACCGGAGCAGCCGCCCGCAGCCCGCAGCCCGCAGCGCCGCCTGATGCCACTGAGTCATCCGAATGCTGGCTGGTGCTGGCAAATCGGCGGAACGAAAAGTCCAGTTTTCATTTTCGGAAAAAAAAAAGAAAATGAGAAATGAGCAGAATGGTGGATCAAGAGCCCGACAGTTTTGTTTTTTTCGCTTTTTTGGAAGAGCGTAGGGAAGAACGAAAACTTTAGTTTTCCGCCCCCCCCCCCCCAGTCGGACCTCAACAGTGGCTACTCACTATTGCTGTTACAGTCAGTGGCCAACTAACGCCCATGTGGACAGACAACCAATAATCTTCTGATTGAGACCTGTTTTTAAAAAGAGGTGGAAAAAATGTCACACCACAGCATAAGCAGCTTTCCTGATGTCTTTCCTTTTTTTTCCCCTCCTTTTTGTATTTCCCATGTCTGTTCAAGAGAGAAAAACGAGCATCAGAAAACGTTTCGCGTCTGATGAGGCGCACAGCCACCAGTCCCGAGCTTGTCACCTGACATTCGATCGGTGCCATAACGATCCGAAATCAGGCTGGGAGGTCCCCGCCGAGGCCCGAGCCGACCCGATTACGTTCATATTCATTAGAAAAAAATCGCAGCGCCGACTCTACACCGTGCCGGTCGACTTCGGAGCGGAAATGTCAGGCAATCCGTCGGAGTTTTTCCTCCGATTTCCTTTTTGTTCTCGTGTGGTGTTACCCGTCACTCCCCGCTGCCAAAACCGGGGGGACCGGCGAGGAGCTAGCGTGTGACGGCGACGTGTCGCCGGGGCGTCACCGGGGCGTCACCGGGGCGTCACCCGGCCGCCGGAACGTGACCGGGCCCGCTCCAGTGCCGCCAACGTGACGAATTAATTAACGCAGCGTTGTCAACTCGCGTCGGCGCGGGGTATGCTAATGATCCTGGTCGTCATGTTGGACCGACTGTCGGCCATAAGCGGCGCCGTGTTGGTAACGGTGGTGCGTCTTTAACGCCCTTGCTGATACTGACACAGATACCATACAACCCGCGCGGCTTGTTGGAAAACACTCAAATTTTTATATCGCCCATAAAAATATGGCTCGTCATTTTTGCCTGTTATTAGTTGTTCTTTTTCTCCTTCTCGCCTGCTGTCTTTTTTATAGGGCGGCGCGAGGGCGCGAGGACGCAGCTGTTGTCTCCAAGGCAGCTAACAGCACCCTTAGCCGCGGGAGCAGCGGGCTCGGGCGAGCGCGATGCGATCCCTCCAAATGTACTTTACGGCGTGAAAAAGAAATAAATATATTAATAAATATATTATTGATTTTCGTGGGATCTGTGAAGATCATCGAAACCGAGAGTACAGATTATGCAAGGAAAGCTGAGGTGGCCGATGCGGTCGCGCGTGTGGCGGATTTGCCATACGCGTGGTGTGCGTGTAATGTAACGTGTGCGTGTGTGTGTGCGTGTGGTGTGCTAGGTTCATGGGACCGTTGAACCGTGCGGCACAATGACCGACCGACCCGGCCTGTTGGCCCCCCCGGCCGCCCCCGGCGTCTTGTGCGTGGCCCGCCGTGTACAACACAGCCACCACCGCCAGCAGCAGCAGCGGCGGCGGCGGCGGCAGTGGCGGCGGCAGTGGCGGCAGCTGCTAATGAATAGTGAGGGTTCTGTCCCGGTCCGCTGGTGGTGCATTGGCAGCAGCTTCCCACGCGGACGGCACCGCACAGCAATGGAATTAGCCATCGGATGCCCCGGCGCGCGGCCAGGCGCGGGCGGGTCACTCACATTTCGGCGAAACAGAACATGTTATATGACCGCTATCCTCCCTCCTCTTGCTGTGAGTACGGAGGGCCGCCGGCAGAGAATCTGTCGGCGGACGGTGGAACGAAAGGAAAAAAAAATGGAATATACCATGTATCAGCAGCATAGGGAAATTGGGAGATTGATAAGAAGAAATATGTTGTGAACTGGAAAAGCGGCTCGCGGCGGTGTTTGTGGGTTGGCGTTGGGTCGCGCATGCGGCAGTGAGCGCGCTAAAGGGGCCCAAAAGCGGAGCGGCAACAGCCGTGTTGGCTCCGGCGGCAGGCCGAGGGACATTTGGGAGAAATGGCACGGCGCTGCGTCGGGGGCGGGGGAAATGGCAAACGGCCGGAGGCGGCCCGGAGGCGGCCCGGAGGCGGCCCGGAGGCGGCCCGGAGGCGGCCCGGAGGCGGCCCGGAGGCGGGTGATGATGAGCTAGCAGCCGCTACGTGCTGTGAACCGGAGGCGGGGGCGGCGGGCCGGGGGCGGGGCCGCAGGAGGTCCGCGAGTCCACGGGGGTCGGCAAGAAGGCCGCCGGCTTCAAGGCGGACGCCGCGGCGGCACCGCATAGTCCCCCTAATGCCAACATAGGGGCGCGTTGTTGGGCCGGGGCCCCGGGGTGCTGCGGCAAGTGTGGGGTCGAGGTCGGGGTCCACGACGGAGGCCGTGAGGAGGGGATCGGCGTCGGGCGGAGGCCACAGGCCAAGCGGAGCAGAAGCGCCCTCTAATGCTTACCAGAAGCGTATTCTCATATGCTTGTGTTGTGTCGTGCGAATGCCGATATGCTTGTGGCGGAAATTGAGAATTGTGCTTATATGCTTCGCTAAAGCATCTGAGCCACGGTCCGAGCATTCGAGGAATGGAGGGTGAGACACACCGGGAAGAGACCTAAGCGATGGCTTTAATTGTCGGAGGGTGTCGCGGGAAGGGACGCGCGCGCGCGCGAGAGAGAGAGAGAGAGAGAGAGAGAGAGAGAGGGGGGGGGAGAGAGAGAGAGAGAATAGGGGGAGGGGCGGCGAGCCAGGGGATTAGTGATTTTATAGTACGCTACGCTACGCCGCGCCCTACGCACGGGGCCTGGTGGGGGAGAGAGACAGGCGGGCTCGTGGGCCCCAGAGGAGGAGGAGGCCAGGGGGGGGGGGGGGGTCCTCGCCTGGGGTTTGGGGCTGTTGTGGCCATGACCCGCAGTGACCTTGATCGACTGCTCAGCATCCCTTTCCCACCCACCACCTCCTCTCTCTCTCTCTCTCTCTCTCTCTCTCTCTCTCTCTCTCTCTCTCTCTCTCTCTCTCTCTCTCTCTCCACTCCTCACACACAGACATAAGCCCACACAGCCCCGGCCACTTGCACACTCCGGCCGTTCGGGATACGTTCTAATCTTGAATTCTATATGTAATTCAGAATCGATTGATGGTCATTGATTTTCCAGCGTGTTCCAGCTGGACTCACCCTCCCCCGTGCCCACACGCCTTGTGCAAACAGTAGGATTGAAGGCCGCACGGCCGGCCGCCGCTTCATCGTCCGGTATTTGCTCGGATCATGTCGTTATAATCTCCACGCGCGCCTTCCGCATCGACCTCGCCACGCGGGGCGGACCCTGCGGCCGCGGATGTAGGCCCTCCTAATTACCTCTTCGCTGCCAGGTCAGGCGGGTTGCCTACCTTCAGGGGTATGATTCCGTAGATAATGAATCCGCGTGCGAGGATCCACCTCGGGTAGCCAGACTGCGGTTCCGGGGGTGATGTGCCGCGTGTATTGTCTACATTCAGGCGTTTATATATCCGACTATGTCTCGAATGTTTTTCTCCTGAACCACGGTCGATTTTGAGAGACTGCGGCTGCTCCGGCACATTGCTAGGACCTCCTTAGTCTCCAACGCATTTTTTAAAATCCGAAACGCAAAAATCTCAACCCCCAAAAAGTTCAAAGTCACTCTCAAGCGGTCACTCGACACGGCGACGGAAGACAGTGACTGTCGGCTCCGTATATAATTGCCCGTGCTCCGCTTCATTTCCTATTTCCAGCCCCCAACCCCACCCCACTCGCCTTCGGGTCTCTCAGACTCCCCACGGCGCAATACAATAATGCCGATAGAGAAGAGGGAGAGAGATAGAGACAGGCAGAGAGGGGGGTGAGAGAGGCTCTTGGGCGTTCTCATCACGACTCAAGACTCCTGGTCTGATTGCCCGCTCGCCTGGCGCCGCCGGCCGGTCAGGAACGTTCCCGCACAATAATACCGGTCACTGTTTTCGCTGAGGTCGCGGCGCGGCGGAGTGCGGGCCGCCGAAAATAAGAGGCACCAAGCCTCTCGCCATGTCCTCACAGGGAGAGGGAGAGAGAGAGAGAGAGAGAGAGAGAGAGAGAGAGAGAGAGAGAGAGAGAGAGAGAGAGAGAGAGAGGGGGGGGGGCAGAGAGAGAGAGAGCGCACCTCATGCCCCGTGCAGCTCGGTCCGGGCCGGGGGGAGGCTCAATAAGTCACTGTCTCTGCCTCCACGGCAAACTCGGGTTGCTTTTGCCGGAGGCGTCTTCTGCTTGCGAGCAGCCTCGGCCCAGCTTCCGCAGAGCTTCGCCCTGCCCGGAGCGCCATGCCGGAGCGGAGTGCCGCCCGCAGCTGCCGCAGCCGCCCCCAGCTGCCGCAGCCGCCCCCAGCTGCCGCAGCCGCCCCCAGCTGCCGCGGCCGCCCCCAAACCCACAGGCCTCACGTCCGCGGGGACGGGCACCGCCAGCCGCTGCCGCCGCCGGCCGGCGCGCAGGCCGCGCCGGGGAGCTAGGCACGGCCGGCGCGGCCAGCTGTTGAGCGCGCTGCCTGCCCCGCGCCCCGCCGGCCGGCCTGGACTACTGCCTGGACGGCCTGGACGCCATAGACGGTCCACAGGCGTACGATGGGTGGCCGCCCGCCGGGCGCTGGGTGATGTACACTGTACCGCGAGGCGCTGCCGGTGGCACTGCCGCTGCACCGCTTCATAACAGTCCCTTTTCTCTCTCTCTCCCTCTCTCCCTCTTTGTTTTTAAGTTCAAATGACAATAAAACTCAAACTCAAACTCTCTCTGCCTCTCTCCCTCTCTCTCTCTCTCTCTCTCTCTCTCTGTCTCTCTCCTGCAGGAGAGTAGGGTTGAGGGCACGTGGCTCCAGGAGGTACGCAGCGGAATGAAAGGGGGCACGGCGCGGTGTCTGCGGCGAATGCGATTGGCTGGAAAAGGAAGAACCAGGCTTTTCTTCCCCTCGGAACCCCTCCCCCCTCCCCCTCTCTTCTCTGCCTCCCTCGCCCCCCCCCCTCTCTCTCTCTCTGTCTCTCTACTCACCCCCACCTCCTCTCGTTCTTCGTTTCTCTCCCTCTTTCTCTCTCCGTCTCGTTCACCCCTAATTAAAGTGGAGCAGGGGTCGCCGCAGGACCTCCAAGGGGACGTGCGTGCGCGGCGTGCGCGGCGCGGTGGCGCGCGGCCCTCTCCACGTGTCCGCGTCCACGAGGCCGCCGCGCCCCGCGGGGACCGGCCCTGCCTCGCCTGCCTCCGCCAAGCTCGTCCTCGGCGTCCCGAGCCGTCCTGGGCGTCCTCCTTGTCCTATCCGGGCTGCTAATCCCGGATCCTGGGCAGATGCGGCGCGCCGGCGGCGGCGGCGGCACGTCGTCCACGCTGGATCAACGCACCGGCCGGGCATAACCATCATGATCATCAGTTCCCCCGGGGGGACGGCGATGACGATGACGGCGGCTGCGCGGGGCGCCTCGCTGTCATCAACCCTCTTCCTCCCAGCCCCCGTGCCGAGCAGCGCGCCGGGCCGCGGCTGCCGGCCGTGACAGCCTGCAGGTGGCGGGCTTGTCGCCTATATTACTCCCGCCACGGGACGCCGCGAGGCGCAAGAGACTCGGTCCAAAACTTTTCCCTCCGGCACGGCGGCGGCGGCCGCACCAGCGGCGGAGCGGCAGCGGAGAATGCCTCGCCAAGCGCCTCGCTCCTCCGGACCGCAGAGCGGCGTCCGCCGCAGTTTTATAGTGCGTCGTCAAGGCACGGCGGCGGCGTAATCCCTGTGCACGTGTGTGTGTGCGTGCGTGCGTGCGTGCGTGTGTGTGCGCAGACCGCCGTAGTGCGCCGGTAACATCGCTTTACCAAGCGAGCCCCCGGCTTTTCCGACGGTACCCCCTCTCCGCTCTGATTCCCCCTTTGAATCCGCCAAGCCAAGCCCGCACGACCGCAGCACCCTCAAGCTACCCCCCCCCCCCCCTTATCCTCCCCTGTCGTCCGTCTGTTGGATCCAGAGGGAGCTTTTGGGCGGGATGAGGAGGGGGGGGAGCAGGAGAAATACTGCCGTACTACGCGAAGCCAGGACGCCGCGTCGTGGCCGTACGTACGCGTGCTAGTAAGGGGAGGTCAGGTGAGAACTGGGGGTGGGAGGGGGAGGGGAGAGGGGGAGTTCACGGCCATGAGGCGAGGGATGACTGCCCCCCCCCCCCCCCCCAAGACAACCAAACCCCTCCCCTCTCCAAACCTCGCCCCTTCCCCCTCCCCCATCTACTCTTTCTTCCACTTTCTTCCCTACGCTCCTGTTGCGCACGCACACTCACTCTCTCTCTCTCTCTGTCTCTCTCTCTCACACACACACACGCTTGCGAATTCTATTTAACTTTCTCGCTGCCGCTGCTCAGAGCTCGTCGTCAGTGTGTACTTTCCGTAATCCGTGGGCTCATCACTCTGTCTGTGTGTGTGCTTTCTGCAGGTGCGTGTACGTGCGTGTGTGTGTGTGTGCGTGTGTGTGTGTGAAGTCGATTTCCTAATAAAGACCGGACACGGGGAGAGTGTGGGGAGGGGTGCTCTGCCCTCCGCACACACTCGGAGCGTGGGGATCAGGAATAGGAGGAAAGGACGTGCACAGGGACCGCATCTCCGTCTTTCCACCCAGGCCTTCCACTGGCCTGCGGCCCGCGCGCGGCGCGCCTGGTGCACCGCGGACCCGCCAGAGGGCGCCAGCGCGCGGAGCGGGCAGCGGGGCGCGGCGATACTCCTGCTGCCGCTGCCGCCGATACCCCACGCGGACCTACGCCGCGCCGGTCGCAGCCCAAGGACACCAGCACCAAACTGCATTTTCGCCCGTCCCCGGTTCCTTTCTCTCGTTGCGTTCTGAAGCGGCTTCAACAGGAGGGTTTTTCGAGAAAAACTCTGTTCTTAATTGACAAATCTGACTATATTTCCGTATGCAAACAGCACGATGACATCACAATTTCTATACACATCACAATGCCGCCGGCTCTCCCCGGACGCCACGCCACGCCCCCCGCCCCCCGCCGGGCTTATTTCAGTTCGCGCACGGTTGACTAGACAACCCTGCGTATGGTCCCTCCCTGCAATTCATTCTCCCTAAAACAATTTTTTTTTAAAAAATATACATATATTTACAGATTGGCTTAAGCAAAACGTGTCATCTCCCTGCCGCCTTCCCCCCCGTGTCATCGCACCCCGAGTCGTGGCCGGGGCCCGCTCCCGCCTCGCCCGCCTCGTCCTCGTACTCGGCGAACTGGTGGCCGTGCCTGTCGTAGACGCGGTGGTACAGCATGCGCTCCGGCGTGAAGCACACGAACACGCACGGCCGGTTCATGTTCCTGTAGATGCTGAGGCCGCACGTCAGCATGGGCTCCTTGGGGTGCACGGCCAGCATGTGGTCCTTGAGCTTGTCCTTGCGGTGGCTCACGAAGTAGCACTCTGCGAAGTCGCAGGGCCACATCTCGGGCGCCCTGTTGCCGTCCGCGCCCATGTTGTGCACGGTGGTGAGGTGGCGCGTCAGGTTCTGCCGGTAGCGGAACATCTTGCCGCACTCGGCGCAGCGCCGCGTCGGCTTGCGGTGCCCGAGCTGGTGCCGGCGCAGCAGCTCCCGGGTGGCCGATATGTGGTCGCACTGCGGGCACTGGTGGGCCGTGTCCCTGGGCAGGGCCTTGTACGCCTTGGACGCGGCCTTGGCCGGCGCGCTCTGCAACGGAAGGCAGCAGGACAGCGTGTGAAGTTGTGTCGCCTCAAGTTGTCGCCGTGCTGCGCCCGGGCCCCGCCAGACTCGGCCCGGCTCGTTATCTCCGAGGGGGAATGCATCAGCCGAGGAAACCCCGCTCGCTTTCGGTACTGTACTGAACGCCGCGCGACGGCGAGACAGATCCACCGACTCCTGGCTAGAGATCCGCTGCGTTCACACCGTACCGCGGCGGCGTCACCCCGGCCAACCTAACAGCACCAACAAACTCCGAACGCCAGGTGCGGCAACCTGACAAAAAGATGTTGCGGTCGCCAGAAACGGCATGACAACAGTGCCAAACCAACCGAATGGCCCGAGCCCCTGCCAATTTTCGATCCGCTTCGTTCGCGGCGCCCGCATAAGTTATCGATTCGGGTACTTACATGCACGGTTTCTGGCATCATGTCGGTATAAATGTGTTGGGCGTTTGAGTGGAACCTAACCTCGCCGCCGTCCGTGCTACGTCGCCCAAAATGAATGACTCTCAAGCTGCGCGCGCAGGCTTCGCTCTGTGCACGCGCTCACCCCCCACCACCGCACCGGCCCGCGAGTGGGGATAACGCTGACGGCCTTAGGCGCAGCAGTGCTGTGCGGAGCGCGGAGCGCGGGAAGTCCCGCCGACGGCGAGCAGAGCCGCTCTCCGAGAGGCTCATCCACCCCCAGCCGGTGTCGGGTCCTGCCCGTCCCCGTCAGACCAGCACGGCATAGCACGCCAAAGTTCAGTTGGCAGGGAGGTGGTACACCCGGCGGGCGGCAGATGGCGCCTGCGGAGCGGGGGGTAGAGCGGGCCGCCTTGTCGTAGGTCGTGCCCGGCGTGTGTGTGTGTGTGTGTGTGGGCGTGTATACCCCGCGCCGGCGGCCCCGCGGCCCCGCACTGTACAGCCGTGCTGTACAGTACTCCCGAAACTGTCTTAACAAAACGACCATAATAAACACATTTGGACCAACGCGTCGTGAGTCATGATTTAAATCTCGAGTTCGCGGAACCGCGGTCTTAGGAGTCGGAAGTTATTACGTAAAGTTTGGCCCAGCTCATTGAACTTTTCAGAATTATGTCTTGCTGCGAGAGTCCGCCGGCAGGGAGCGCCGGGCCCATTTCGACCAAGTCAATCATTATCAGCGCGAGAAGTTCTGTTGGTGACTAATTACAGTCTATTACAAATCCAGAATAACAACCTAACAGCACATAGTAAAATTTAAAAATTAAAATGTATTTTTTTAAAAAGACCATTGGTAACACACAAAAAAATATTAAAGTACAAATCTTAAAGTAACAATTTCCAAAACAAACAGAAACTTGAACAAACTGTACTTATAACAAACTATACAAAAAGCACTGTTGAAACAAACTCTAAAATTGCAGACAAAAATCTCAAAGTCCCACCAAAGACTCAGCGGCTTCGGGCTTTGCTCCGAAAATTTGAGAGTTTGTCTAAACAGCGTCTGGAACACTTGTACCCGACCGCCCCGTCGGCCGGCCACTTGCGGCGGTGGGGTTTTAGGGGGAGCGAAACCGGAAACCCAGGACCATCGGGGGTAGTGCACGAGCCAATCGTGCACCACCACCGACCGCCGTGGGACCCCCGGCCCGCTGCAGGTGGGGGTGCGGCGCGCAGACCTAGTCCCGCGGCAGGTGGCGGTGGTCGACGGTCCGGTGGTTGAGCATCGTCTCGGGCGTGAAGCACACGAACCGGCACGGCTGGTTCTTCGTCTTGTAGATGCTGACGCCGCACGTCAACTTGGGCTCCCTGGGGTGCATCGCCACGATGTGGTCCTTCAGCTTGTCTTTGCGATGCGTCTGGAACGTGCACCCCTCGAAGTCGCATTTGGTCATATCGGGCGCCTCGTTGCCCTGGCTGTCGACGTTGTGCTTGGTGCGCATGTGACGCGTCAGGTTGTTGCGCTGCCCAAACATCTTGCCGCACTCGGGGCACTTCTTGGTGGGGCCGGTGTGCACCCGCTCGTGTCGGCGCAACAGTTCCCTCGTCTTGGACGTGTGGCCACACTGCTCGCACTTGAACACAAGGTCGCGCTCAACGCGCTTCTTCGTCGGGGCCCTCGACGCGGACCGCGCTGGGCTCTCCTTGGTGGTGGCGGCGGCGGCGGCGGTGGACGGCGCGCGCCGCGAGCTGCGCCGGGGGATGCCGTCGCCCGCCGGTGTGGGGTCTGGTGACCCGGGTGACCCGGGGACGAGCAGCTTGCTGGGGGCCTCCTCACCGCTCTGATTCCCGATCACCTCCATGACGTCTTCGAGATGCTCGTCGTGGAGGTCGGGGTGGTCCTGGAACTGGGGCGCACACCGTTACGGGGGCGGACGGAGCGTGCGGCAAGTCCGCGGCCGCGGGAGACCGGCCACAACACTCACAATCAGCTGCTCATTGATGCTTCCCAAGTCTTGGAATCTTTCAACGTCCGCAAGTTCAGAGAAAAAGGGCAGGTCCGTGACCAGGACGTCGTCCTCCGACAGCCCCGACACCATGACGTCCGACGCCTCATCGGCGCATCCAACGAATGCTCTCTGGAATAGACCGAAGGAACTGTGAGTCTTGTTCTTTCCTTGCCCAACCCCCCACTGGGGTCATCCTCCTGGGTCGCACTTACCGCCGAACTCGGCCCGAACGGCATCTGCTGCAGTTCGATCAGTGGCGACAGCTCGGAAACGAACTCACTGGGGTCGGCGAACACCTGCGTCTGCAAGGCACACAAACAAAATGAATTAAGGCGAAAACACCGACCCGATCGCTGCTCGATCTGATTTTCCCGGTTCCGCGCCCATACGCGAGTCCGCCCGGTACTGTACAACCACAGGGGTCTATAAAATTTCACGATTTCATGACAAGGGCACTGGACCAGGGCGACTTACCAGACTTGCAAATGGGCCCAGCTGGACGAAGGAGTCTTCCGCTGCTCCCTGTCCCATCTGTGAGACGGAAAGAAAAGACGTATGAGAATCCAAGGCAAGTACACATCCGATCCGAACGGCCGAAGGGCGGGGATAAGAGCCCTAACAATGGCTATAGCAATCGCAATACCGCAATAGAACTTTACTCTGCTTCCGCCCCGCCGATGCTCGCTTCACTTCAACCCCCGCCCCCGGCACGCACACGCACACACTCATGACATCCCTCCCCCTCACTGTCCTCGTGCAGCACATACGCTGCATGTCTAGCTGACAATCACCACACATAATTCCGTTGACAAGAAAAAAAAAAATAAATCCTCCCGATTTTGCATTTCGCGTTTCCGAGCCCGATCGCTTCACTTCAGGAATCGAGCAAGTGCGTCAAGGCTCTTTATCGCCTGTCCGGCCGCGCGCCTGCGCCTGCACTCGCGTCGCGCCGTGCCCCGCACAGTTTGCCAACATGGCGGCCGCCTTCTGCTTCCTCTTGTTCTTCTGCCGCGAGTTCGGATGTGATGCAACCTCTGGACGAGGTGCCAACCGCCGTCACCCACCCCACCGGCTCACTGCACCCGCACGCGCCCCCGAGCGGCGCACGGCGCACGGCCGTTCGCGAGGAGTCTCCTGAGGGGCGAGACCCGCGTCCGAACGCTTCGCCACACAGAGCACTTCATTGCACTGCACTGCACTGCACTGCACTGCACTGCACCGGCGACCTGCTCACCCCGTTTCACTGCACTCGCCACACAAATCACTCGCGTTTTGCGGGGCGTTAATCCCGGACGACGGCCAACGGGCCGCGGGAGTCGGCGCACGACGGCGACGGCCCTGCCGCGGGTGAGGTTGAGGTTGGGGCCGTCCCCGGCGTCCGGCAGCCGCGGCGCCCGCGAAGTCCCCCGGCCGGGTCCGCGGCCGCCAGTGCCGCAACCACCCCGACTAGTGCCAGGGGGTGCAACAGGCTACTCACATCCACTTCCTCCATGACGGCTGTCTGTGGTGCTGCTCGAGCACAACGCGAACACTACCAGGACGTCTTAGCGGTGAGGCCGGCCGGCTACGAGTGTCCGCCGCCGGGTGCGTCGCGCCGCGCCGCGGCTGGGGCCCGGCCGCCGGGCCGGACTGCGCCGCGCGTCTCCCCCACCGCCCCCTCGCCCGCCTCCGCCCGACGTCCGCCCCTCCACAACGCCCTGACGTGCTTTGGCCTTGAGGGCAGCCAATCGCCGGCGTCCTGGTCGCTTTTCCGACGCCACGCGGGAGTCCCCGTCAAGTCGCCGACCCCCCACTCCTCGCCCGTCCGTGCACCAGTCGCCCTGCACACGAACTCGAGTCGTGAAAGGGGGCGATATTTCCTTACTGCCTTGTGGCAAGAAACAAAAAACCAAAACATGACGATATTCGGCCCCGTCAGCCGTGGTCCTGCCCCCGTCGTCCTTCGCTACACTTCCATCTCTCCCTCGCTCTGCCCTGCCCGAACACGTCCTACATGAGTGGGACAGAGAGAGAGAGAGAGAATGGAAATGGTCACGTTTGGGGGGCCAAACACGACGCTTTTCCAGGGACTCTCGGCAGCGCGGGTCCCCGCCGGGTCCCCGCCGGGTCCCCGCCGGGTCGGCGCCGTCCTTTGGCCGCGGACCGCCTCGCGCGAGGGCCGAGACCACCCAGGGGGGCCCCCGCGGGGCGTCCCGCCTCCGGCCCGCGGTGTCTGCGGAGATTAGCGCCGCGCCGCCCCGCCCTTATCTGGGGTGCACGGAACGGCAGCGGATTTTGTTTCACGCTGGACAGAGCGGCATCGGACCACACGATAGCAATAATAATAGATAAGCGAGGCGTCGAAAGTGGAGGAGGAGGAGGAGGAGGAGAAGAAGGAGGAGGAGGGGGCGAGGCGGTCGCTCAGTAGGTGTTTCATTCACATCATCGGACGACTGTACTGTACGTGAGAGGCCGGCGCGCGTACGCTGCCTCTCCCATCAGGAGCCGGTGCCGAATCCGAGCCACGCGGGACAGTCCCACCGGGGCCGGGGCCGGCAGGCGGTGGCGGTAGCGTTAGCAGCGCTGTACGGACAAACTGTTGCACGGGTACATTCTGCGAATCGGGCGTGACTCACAGCGCAGTGGCGTAGGAAGGGGGGGGGGATTTGGGGGTTAACTTCCCCCCCCCCTCCCCCCGTCACCGGAGACCGGGCTAGGCAACCCGCTTAACAAACGCCTGGGTGTAGGCAAAATGCGCGACATATCCCCCCCCCCGAAAAAAAACAGAGACTTCCTACGCCACTGTCACAGCGGGCTGATAGGCACACCTACAGAATGATGAGAGTGGCAGCGCCGAGGAGAGACGCTGCCCCGCACCGCGCAACGAAAACGACAGAGCAACGCGGCGCTTATGCTTCGCCTGGGCAGCAAAGGGTGGGGAGCGCGGGGCACCCAACAGCAGCTCACGCTCACGGCGCCCAGATAACATTTTCAGACAGCTTGCCTTTGCTCTCCCACCAACCACCTGGGTATTCCTACGTCTAACTAAACAAAATACCCCATTTAAAAAACGTATATTAAACTTCTCAGAAACATAATGAAACCAGCCGACTTTAAACCCTTTCTTGCACGGAAGTGCTCAAACTGGTTATATAATAGAAACCGGTTAATTAAGAATACCCCAATAACCGGTTACCCGCTCGTAACCGGTTTCGGTTAAAAATTCCCTAACCGGTTATTTTGGAGTAACCGGTTAACTGGTTTAATCGACGGTTATTTTAGTAACCGGTTACCGGTTCCCATTTGGAGTAACCGCACAGCCCTAACCGCACAGCCCTAGGGCAGGAGGACCGGCGGCAGGAAGTGGCCGGCCCGATGGAACCTCACCTCTGCCGATAAGACTTCATTTCCACGAAGCGGCTGATATAGTCGAGGCGAGAGCATGTCACCCACACCTCGACCCGCTCCGTATAGTTGCCGCGACTCGCCAGCAGATTTGCGGATATTTGCGCCCCCCCCCCCCCGCCTCAATAAGGCGGCGACCGGCTTGTGAAGTTCATGCGAGTCCGCCGAAGAGCGCAGTGAGATTTCCTCGTGCTGCAGCGCAGCGGCGGAACCGGGCTACTGGGCTGCAGTAGTAGTACGAGAGCTTGGATAGCTGGCCCAGCCCGGCCCGGCCCGGCCCGGCTCCACCGCGCTGCTCAACCAAGCTGCAATCCGTTTCGCTTTTATCCGCGCGGACCCGTGCAGGCACCGCGGTGGTTATGTTGACCTTCGCGTTGTTCTGCGACACGCGGCGGCGCGCGCCGACCCGGCGGATGTGGCGCGGATTGAGATGGCCAGAGGCTAGGCCGGCTTAGGGCTGTGCGGTTAACCGGTTAACCGGTTAATGCGCCCGGTTAATTGACTAACCGGATGTCCGGTTTTGGAATCTGAAAATAACCGGTTAACCGGAAACCGGTTAACCGGAAACCACACAGTGAACCGGTTACCCGGGTTCTGCCGGTTAACCGGTAACTAACTGAACGCCGAGGCTCCACGCTGCCCCGCACCGCGCAACGAAAACGACAGAGCAACGCGGCGCTTATGCTTCGCCTGGGCAGGAAAGGGTGGGGAGCGCGGGGCACCCAACAGCAGCTCACGCTCACGGCGCCCAGATAACATTTTCAGACAGCTTGCCTTTGCTCTCCCACCAACCACCTGGGTATTCCTACGTCTAACTAAACAAAATACCCCATTTAAAAAACGTATATTAAACTTCTCAGAAACATAATGAAACCAGCCGACTTTAAACCCTTTCTTGCACGGAAGTGCTCAAACTGGTTATATAATAGAAACCGGTTAATTAAGAATACCCCAATAACCGGTTACCCGCTCGTAACCGGTTTCGGTTAAAAATTCCCTAACCGGTTATTTTGGAGTAACCGGTTAACTGGTTTAATCGACGGTTATTTTAGTAACCGGTTACCGGTTCCCATTTGGAGTAACCGCACATAGGGCTGTGCGGTTAACCGGTTAACCGGTTAATGCGCCCGGTTAATTGACTAACCGGATGTCCGGTTTTGGAATCTGAAAATAACCGGTTAACCGGAAACCGGTTAACCGGAAACCACACAGTGAACCGGTTACCCGGGTTCTGCCGGTTAACCGGTAACTAACTGAACGCCGAGGCTCCACGCTGCCCCGCACCGCGCAACGAAAACGACAGAGCAACGCGGCGCTTATGCTTCGCCTGGGCAGCCTTAAGGGTGGGGAGCGCGGGGCACCCAACAGCAGCTCACGCTCACGGCGCCCAGATAACATTTTCAGACAGCTTGCCTTTGCTCTCCCACCAACCACCTGGGTATTCCTACGTCTAACTAAACAAAATACCCCATTTAAAAAACGTATATTAAACTTCTCAGAAACATAATGAAACCAGCCGACTTTAAACCCTTTCTTGCACGGAAGTGCTCAAACTGGTTATATAATAGAAACCGGTTAATTAAGAATACCCCAATAACCGGTTACCCGCTCGTAACCGGTTTCGGTTAAAAATTCCCTAACCGGTTATTTTGGAGTAACCGGTTAACTGGTTTAATCGACGGTTATTTTAGTAACCGGTTACCGGTTCCCATTTGGAGTAACCGCACAGCCCTAACCGCACAGCCCTAGGGCAGGAGGACCGGCGGCAGGAAGTGGCCGGCCCGATGGAACCTCACCTCTGCCGATAAGACTTCATTTCCACGAAGCGGCTGATATAGTCGAGGCGAGAGCATGTCACCCACACCTCGACCCGCTCCGTATAGTTGCCGCGACTCGCCAGCAGATTTGCGGATATCTGCGCCCCCCCCCCCCCCCCCCCCTCAATAAGGCGGCGACCGGCTTGTGAAGTTCATGCGAGTCCGCCGAAGAGCGCAGTGAGATTTCCTCGTGCTGCAGCGCAGCGGCGGAACCGGGCTACTGGGCTGCAGTAGTAGTACGAGAGCTTGGATAGCTGGCCCAGCCCGGCCCGGCCCGGCCCGGCTCCACCGCGCTGCTCAACCAAGCTGCAATCCGTTTCGCTTTTATCCGCGCGGACCCGTGCAGGCACCGCGGTGGTTATGTTGACCTTCGCGTTGTTCTGCGACACGCGGCGGCGCGCGCCGACCCGGCGGATGTGGCGCGGATTGAGATGGCCAGAGGCTAGGCCGGCTTAGGGCTGTGCGGTTAACCGGTTAACCGGTTAATGCGCCCGGTTAATTGACTAACCGGATGTCCGGTTTTGGAATCTGAAAATAACCGGTTAACCGGAAACCGGTTAACCGGAAACCACACAGTGAACCGGTTACCCGGGTTCTGCCGGTTAACCGGTAACTAACTGAACGCCGAGGCTCCACGCTGCCCCGCACCGCGCAACGAAAACGACAGAGCAACGCGGCGCTTATGCTTCGCCTGGGCAGCAAAGGGTGGGGAGCGCGGGGCACCCAACAGCAGCTCACGCTCACGGCGCCCAGATAACATTTTCAGACAGCTTGCCTTTGCTCTCCCACCAACCACCTGGGTATTCCTACGTCTAACTAAACAAAATACCCCATTTAAAAAACGTATATTAAACTTCTCAGAAACATAATGAAACCAGCCGACTTTAAACCCTTTCTTGCACGGAAGTGCTCAAACTGGTTATATAATAGAAACCGGTTAATTAAGAATACCCCAATAACCGGTTACCCGCTCGTAACCGGTTTCGGTTAAAAATTCCCTAACCGGTTATTTTGGAGTAACCGGTTAACTGGTTTAATCGACGGTTATTTTAGTAACCGGTTACCGGTTCCCATTTGGAGTAACCGCACAGCCCTAGGCCGGCTAGGCCGGCCCGCGCGGCACTCCCTACCCGAGCTCCTTACAGCCCCGACACGAGGGGCACGCCCAGGGGAGGGGAGGGGTCTCGTGGTCTGGTCGCACTCGCGCCCTCCTGCGGTGTCGTAGACTAATAAACGTAGCGCGCCGGAAGGCGGACGCGCCTCTCGGGAGAGACGCGAATAGGAGCGAGACGAAAATGTGCTGGACACGTGGTGCGCCGCGCGGGCCGTGCCGCGGGTGCAGCTCGCAGGCCTGCGGTCCTGCAGGGTCCCCCAGGGTCCTGCAGGGTCCTGCGGTGCGTCGCGTCGCGCGATCGGGGGCGAGTGATTCCAACCAGGACGCGGAGCGTTCTACGGCGAGGGGCTAGGCGCCGTGCTGCCTCGCGGCGGGTGGGTCGAAACTGGGGGCCTCGGTGACGGCGGCGGGGTCTGCACGCGTGCCGCCGCAGGACAACGCGTCGTCGATCGTCTGTGAGTTGAAAGGCGGCAGGATCTGAGCTCCAACGCATCCGAACCGCGTGCGGGGAACAGGTTTAGGGGGTAGCGTCGCGTGGCCCAGCGTTACAAGGCTGACCGAGTCCGATGCCCGTGGTGTTTCTGTCCAAGTCTGGGGCCGGGCCTGCCGAGTGCCCCGCGTACCCCCGGCCCGCCCGGGCTCGAGTAGTGTCTGTCAGCGCCTGCTCGAGTGCCCCCGGCCGGGCAGGTGCCCCGGCAGTGTTGTGACCGGGCGGAGAGACATAGAACCGGCTGTCGCGTTACGAGTGGGCCCGCGTTCCGACTAACCGCGACCCCAGAAAAAAAACTCTTCGATTCAAAACGCGCATATCCCACTCGAGGCAAAACAGATCGGCCAGCGTCATCGCAGCTCAGCGCACCGCAAGTGTAAGGGGGGACGGGAGACGGATCGCAGACGCGGGTGCGGGCGCACACACAGGTGTCGCGAGGCGCCGCGCGGCAGAAGCGTGAGGGAGAGAGGAAGGGAGCAGCAGAGAGACAGACGGCAGGGTGGGGGCCTGGGTGGGCGGAGGGACGCAGGGTAGCGTAGTCGTGGCCCAGCCCGCGGCGCCCGCGTTACCGCTCCAATCCACGCGACAAATTAAAAATAATGCATATACTCGCCCCGTCCCGCTTGTTCTCTCTCTCTCTCTCTCTCTCTCTCTCTCTCTCTCTCCTCGGCGCTGATACTCTCATCATTCTGTAGGTGTGCCTATCGGCCCGCTGTGACAGTGGCGTAGGATGTCTCGGATTTTTTTTGGGGGGGGGGGTGGATTATGTCGCGCTTTTGCGGCACCCAGGTTTGGTTAATCGCGGGCCACTTGCCTGCCCCGGTCTCCGGTGACGGGGGGTGGGGTTAGGGCTGTGCGGTTACTCCAAATGGGAACCGGTAACCGGTTACTAAAATAACCGTCGATTAAACCAGTTAACCGGTTACTCCAAAATAACCGGTTAGGGAATTTTTAACCGAAACCGGTTACGAGCGGGTAACCGGTTATTGGGGTATTCTTAATTAACCGGTTTCTATTATATAACCAGTTTGAGCACTTCCGTGCAAGAAAGGGTTTAAAGTCGGCTGGTTTCATTATGTTTCTGAGAAGTTTAATATACGTTTTTTAAATGGGGTATTTTGTTTAGTTAGACGTAGGAATACCCAGGTGGTTGGTGGGAGAGCAAAGGCAAGCTGTCTGAAAATGTTATCTGGGCGCCGTGAGCGTGAGCTGCTGTTGGGTGCCCCGCGCTCCCCACCCTTTGCTGCCCAGGCGAAGCATAAGCGCCGCGTTGCTCTGTCGTTTTCGTTGCGCGGTGCGGGGCAGCGTGGAGCCTCGGCGTTCAGTTAGTTACCGGTTAACCGGCAGAACCCGGGTAACCGGTTCACTGTGTGGTTTCCGGTTAACCGGTTTCCGGTTAACCGGTTATTTTCAGATTCCAAAACCGGACATCCGGTTAGTCAATTAACCGGGCGCATTAACCGGTTAACCGGTTAACCGCACAGCCCTAAGCCGGCCTAGCCTCTGGCCATCTCAATCCGCGCCACATCCGCCGGGTCGGCGCGCGCCGCCGCGTGTCGCAGAACAACGCGAAGGTCAACATAACCACCGCGGTGCCTGCACGGGTCCGCGCGGATAAAAGCGAAACGGATTGCAGCTTGGTTGAGCAGCGCGGTGGAGCCGGGCCGGGCCGGGCCGGGCTGGGCCAGCTATCCAAGCTCTCGTACTACTACTGCAGCCCAGTAGCCCGGTTCCGCCGCTGCGCTGCAGCACGAGGAAATCTCACTGCGCTCTTCGGCGGACTCGCATGAACTTCACAAGCCGGTCGCCGCCTTATTGAGGGGGGGGGGGGGGGCGCAGATATCCGCAAATCTGCTGGCGAGTCGCGGCAACTATACGGAGCGGGTCGAGGTGTGGGTGACATGCTCTCGCCTCGACTATATCAGCCGCTTCGTGGAAATGAAGTCTTATCGGCAGAGGTGAGGTTCCATCGGGCCGGCCACTTCCTGCCGCCGGTCCTCCTGCCCTAGGGCTGTGCGGTTAGGGCTGTGCGGTTACTCCAAATGGGAACCGGTAACCGGTTACTAAAATAACCGTCGATTAAACCAGTTAACCGGTTACTCCAAAATAACCGGTTAGGGAATTTTTAACCGAAACCGGTTACGAGCGGGTAACCGGTTATTGGGGTATTCTTAATTAACCGGTTTCTATTATATAACCAGTTTGAGCACTTCCGTGCAAGAAAGGGTTTAAAGTCGGCTGGTTTCATTATGTTTCTGAGAAGTTTAATATACGTTTTTTAAATGGGGTATTTTGTTTAGTTAGACGTAGGAATACCCAGGTGGTTGGTGGGAGAGCAAAGGCAAGCTGTCTGAAAATGTTATCTGGGCGCCGTGAGCGTGAGCTGCTGTTGGGTGCCCCGCGCTCCCCACCCTTTGCTGCCCAGGCGAAGCATAAGCGCCGCGTTGCTCTGTCGTTTTCGTTGCGCGGTGCGGGGCAGCGTGGAGCCTCGGCGTTCAGTTAGTTACCGGTTAACCGGCAGAACCCGGGTAACCGGTTCACTGTGTGGTTTCCGGTTAACCGGTTTCCGGTTAACCGGTTATTTTCAGATTCCAAAACCGGACATCCGGTTAGTCAATTAACCGGGCGCATTAACCGGTTAACCGGTTAACCGCACAGCCCTATCCTGCCCTGTCCGGGACCGGCCATAGGGCTGTGCGGTTACTCCAAATGGGAACCGGTAACCGGTTACTAAAATAACCGTCGATTAAACCAGTTAACCGGTTACTCCAAAATAACCGGTTAGGGAATTTTTAACCGAAACCGGTTACGAGCGGGTAACCGGTTATTGGGGTATTCTTAATTAACCGGTTTCTATTATATAACCAGTTTGAGCACTTCCGTGCAAGAAAGGGTTTAAAGTCGGCTGGTTTCATTATGTTTCTGAGAAGTTTAATATACGTTTTTTAAATGGGGTATTTTGTTTAGTTAGACGTAGGAATACCCAGGTGGTTGGTGGGAGAGCAAAGGCAAGCTGTCTGAAAATGTTATCTGGGCGCCGTGAGCGTGAGCTGCTGTTGGGTGCCCCGCGCTCCCCACCCTTTCCTGCCCAGGCGAAGCATAAGCGCCGCGTTGCTCTGTCGTTTTCGTTGCGCGGTGCGGGGCAGCGTGGAGCCTCGGCGTTCAGTTAGTTACCGGTTAACCGGCAGAACCCGGGTAACCGGTTCACTGTGTGGTTTCCGGTTAACCGGTTTCCGGTTAACCGGTTATTTTCAGATTCCAAAACCGGACATCCGGTTAGTCAATTAACCGGGCGCATTAACCGGTTAACCGGTTAACCGCACAGCCCTAAGCCGGCCTAGCCTCTGGCCATCTCAATCCGCGCCACATCCGCCGGGTCGGCGCGCGCCGCCGCGTGTCGCAGAACAACGCGAAGGTCAACATAACCACCGCGGTGCCTGCACGGGTCCGCGCGGATAAAAGCGAAACGGATTGCAGCTTGGTTGAGCAGCGCGGTGGAGCCGGGCCGGGCCGGGCCGGGCTGGGCCAGCTATCCAAGCTCTCGTACTACTACTGCAGCCCAGTAGCCCGGTTCCGCCGCTGCGCTGCAGCACGAGGAAATCTCACTGCGCTCTTCGGCGGACTCGCATGAACTTCACAAGCCGGTCGCCGCCTTATTGGGGGTGAGCGGGAGGGGGGGGGGGTGCGCAGATATCCGCAAATCTGCTGGCGAGTCGCGGCAACTATACGGAGCGGGTCGAGGTGTGGGTGACATGCTCTCGCCTCGACTATATCAGCCGCTTCGTGGAAATGAAGTCTTATCGGCAGAGGTGAGGTTCCATCGGGCCGGCCACTTCCTGCCGCCGGTCCTCCTGCCCTAGGGCTGTGCGGTTAGGGCTGTGCGGTTACTCCAAATGGGAACCGGTAACCGGTTACTAAAATAACCGTCGATTAAACCAGTTAACCGGTTACTCCAAAATAACCGGTTAGGGAATTTTTAACCGAAACCGGTTACGAGCGGGTAACCGGTTATTGGGGTATTCTTAATTAACCGGTTTCTATTATATAACCAGTTTGAGCACTTCCGTGCAAGAAAGGGTTTAAAGTCGGCTGGTTTCATTATGTTTCTGAGAAGTTTAATATACGTTTTTTAAATGGGGTATTTTGTTTAGTTAGACGTAGGAATACCCAGGTGGTTGGTGGGAGAGCAAAGGCAAGCTGTCTGAAAATGTTATCTGGGCGCCGTGAGCGTGAGCTGCTGTTGGGTGCCCCGCGCTCCCCACCCTTTGCTGCCCAGGCGAAGCATAAGCGCCGCGTTGCTCTGTCGTTTTCGTTGCGCGGTGCGGGGCAGCGTGGAGCCTCGGCGTTCAGTTAGTTACCGGTTAACCGGCAGAACCCGGGTAACCGGTTCACTGTGTGGTTTCCGGTTAACCGGTTTCCGGTTAACCGGTTATTTTCAGATTCCAAAACCGGACATCCGGTTAGTCAATTAACCGGGCGCATTAACCGGTTAACCGGTTAACCGCACAGCCCTATCCTGCCCTGTCCGGGACCGGCCATAGGGCTGTGCGGTTACTCCAAATGGGAACCGGTAACCGGTTACTAAAATAACCGTCGATTAAACCAGTTAACCGGTTACTCCAAAATAACCGGTTAGGGAATTTTTAACCGAAACCGGTTACGAGCGGGTAACCGGTTATTGGGGTATTCTTAATTAACCGGTTTCTATTATATAACCAGTTTGAGCACTTCCGTGCAAGAAAGGGTTTAAAGTCGGCTGGTTTCATTATGTTTCTGAGAAGTTTAATATACGTTTTTTAAATGGGGTATTTTGTTTAGTTAGACGTAGGAATACCCAGGTGGTTGGTGGGAGAGCAAAGGCAAGCTGTCTGAAAATGTTATCTGGGCGCCGTGAGCGTGAGCTGCTGTTGGGTGCCCCGCGCTCCCCACCCTTTCCTGCCCAGGCGAAGCATAAGCGCCGCGTTGCTCTGTCGTTTTCGTTGCGCGGTGCGGGGCAGCGTGGAGCCTCGGCGTTCAGTTAGTTACCGGTTAACCGGCAGAACCCGGGTAACCGGTTCACTGTGTGGTTTCCGGTTAACCGGTTTCCGGTTAACCGGTTATTTTCAGATTCCAAAACCGGACATCCGGTTAGTCAATTAACCGGGCGCATTAACCGGTTAACCGGTTAACCGCACAGCCCTATGTGCGGTTACTCCAAATGGGAACCGGTAACCGGTTACTAAAATAACCGTCGATTAAACCAGTTAACCGGTTACTCCAAAATAACCGGTTAGGGAATTTTTAACCGAAACCGGTTACGAGCGGGTAACCGGTTATTGGGGTATTCTTAATTAACCGGTTTCTATTATATAACCAGTTTGAGCACTTCCGTGCAAGAAAGGGTTTAAAGTCGGCTGGTTTCATTATGTTTCTGAGAAGTTTAATATACGTTTTTTAAATGGGGTATTTTGTTTAGTTAGACGTAGGAATACCCAGGTGGTTGGTGGGAGAGCAAAGGCAAGCTGTCTGAAAATGTTATCTGGGCGCCGTGAGCGTGAGCTGCTGTTGGGTGCCCCGCGCTCCCCACCCTTTCCTGCCCAGGCGAAGCATAAGCGCCGCGTTGCTCTGTCGTTTTCGTTGCGCGGTGCGGGGCAGCGTGGAGCCTCGGCGTTCAGTTAGTTACCGGTTAACCGGCAGAACCCGGGTAACCGGTTCACTGTGTGGTTTCCGGTTAACCGGTTTCCGGTTAACCGGTTATTTTCAGATTCCAAAACCGGACATCCGGTTAGTCAATTAACCGGGCGCATTAACCGGTTAACCGGTTAACCGCACAGCCCTAACCGGCCAGGTGAGTCGAAGGGTGTGACGCGCCACGGGGCGACGGGAGAGGGTGCTGCCGGGTCCGCGCCGGGCCTCGAGGCAGCTATGTATGCTGTGCCGCGGGGCCGCGGGGTCGCGGGCCGCGGGGTTCGGCACGGCCGCCCCGCGCTGACGCTGCGACGTGCAGTCCTCCGCCCAGCCCCGCCCCGCCTCGCGCCGGCCAGCCAATGAGCGCGCGGACCGCCTTCCCCCCTCCGCCCGCGGAGCTCGGCGCCCCCTCGTCTGTAAGGGCCGGGCCGCAAGCCGGGCCGCCGCCGCGGCCGCCGCCACGCGCCGCCACAGCGCCGCCGCAGCGCCGCCGCAGCGCGCCACGCGATGCCACGCCCCGCGGACCGCACGGCCGCTTCTCGCTCACGGCCGGCCCCCACCGCCGCGCAGCGCAGCCACTCCGCTCGTGAACTCGGACCCCCTTCCCTCTCGCCTTCTCATGAAGCACAAGTACGAGAGCGACAAAGACGGGGCGACGATAGCGGTCTGCTCCGCTCAGCCGCGGCGTATTGCTCCGGCGTCCGCCCGTAACACACACACAACACACACACACACAGCAGAGCCCCCGCCCTCCTCCCACCTCCCCTCACTCCCCACTCGAGCCGCGCGTACTGCTCTGCGTGTAAACAGCGCACCCGCCGCACCCCCTCGCCGCACGGCACGGCGGGGCACGCAGCCGGAGGGCGGGGGGCGCCTGGCGGGTAGGCAGCCGGGAGCTGCGCCGCGCACGCGAGTCGCGCGGGCCGGCCTACCCCGGCACCCGCAGGCGTCATGCGCGGCGTCCGCTCCCGGCGGATGGGGGAGTCCAGGCGCACATGCAAAATATGCGGTCCCTCTTGCACTCGCCATGGTTATCACACCGGACATGTGTGTGTGTGTGTGTGTGTGTGTGCGGCGTCGCTAGGCGGCGGTGTCCGAAATGAGTCACTCACTCCGCGCGGCACCCGTCCGGATCTGCCCGCGGCGCCGCGCTGTTGCCATGGATCGTGGAGCGCGCGTCATTAAACTCGTCGCCTCCGCGACCCCCCCCCCCCCCCCCACCTCTCCTCCTCCTCCTCCTCCTCCCCCTACGTGGTGCATTATCGCGGGCGGACGGTATCGTTTTACGCGTACGTCGTCGCCGCGGCGGGCAGCGCGTCTGTCGTGTGTCGTCGCGATACCGTCGGCACGGCACGGCACGGCGGCGAGCATCCCTCAGTACGCAGGGCGGCGCAGGGCGTCAGGGTCAGCACAGGAGGCACGCGGCAGCGGTGACGGAGGAGCGGGATGAATTCTCGCCCCTCCCCCACCTGTCTCTCTCCCTCTCTCTCTTCTCTCTCTATCTCTCTTGCTGCCCAAGCACAAGCCCAGCCAGCCCCTCATCACACCGGACGCGGCTGCTCCTGCTGGGCAGCTCGTGTGTCGGTGCCTGCCGGTGGTGCCCGCCGCGTGTGACTTGACAAATACCTGACGGTGATTGGACGTGATTGTGTGCGACAACGATGCACGTCCTCCGAGGCCGCCGCCGCCACCATCACCATCGGGGGCGGTGAGCGGTGACGGAGGCGGCGGAGGCGGCGGCGGCCGCGCAGAGGCGGCCCCACAATTTTCGCCGTTTTCGAATTTCGCAGACCTTGACGGCGACCAGTCCGTGCACCGCTGTAGCCGCGGCCCCGGCCGGCCTGCACTCGATAAGACGCCGACGCTCCCCCCCCCCCCCCCCCCCCCCCCCGGGGTCGAGGCGACGGCGGCAGGGATGGTGACAAGGATAGCATGACGCAAGCGAGGGGAGAACTTCGTAGGCCAGGATGCAGTGGCAAATAAGGACGTGGTTTGGACTTTCGGGGCTGGTTTGTTACATACAGCTTGACGCCACCGCCTAGATTGCAGGCCCCCCTCATGACAGCACTCACACCCCCCCTTTCTCTCTCTCTCTCTCTCTCTCTCTCTCTCTCTCTCTCTCTCTCTCTCTCCTCTCTCTCCCTTTCTCGCACTTCCGCACACACTGCTCTCTCTCTCTCTCTGCGCTGGCAGCTGCTCGGTTCGAGCCGCGCCAATCAAACCGGCTTTGAGGCGCCGCGCTTTACCGCGAATCAGCACGTGGATCCCCCATGCCGGCGGAGTCCGGCTGACACCGGACATGGAAACAAGGCGTAGATTCCGAATGGATTTTATAGTACTGCAAATGAGCCCCGCAAACGCGACGTTTGCGGGCAACAGGTTTGTGTGCCACTGGTGACCAAGACGCGTAGAAACCCATGACAATGATTTACCCCCTCATGTGCGAACGTGTCCGGACTCGAGCGAACATGTAACACATTTTTGTTCCATCGGGGACGAACCTGATGTGTTTGTGCACCAACTGTTCGAGTGTTCGGTGGCGGCTGTCAGAGGAGAGAGCAGAGGCTGCGTCTCATTTCCGGGCTCCATATTGAGGTTGGCGCTTGCGAGACACTCAATACCAATGATAATTCATCTCATGAAGATTGTGTATTTAAGGGTTTGTTCGAGCCTTGTTCGCTCGGATATGAACACTTATGTGTTCGGATCGGTTCGTTCGAAAAAAAATTGTGGAATGTTCGGACCGGATCGATTAAAAAAAAAAAAACTGCTCGTATTTTCTCGAATCTGGATGTACGCACATCTCTCTCATGTCCTCGGCACGGCTCATCTCATCCAATATACTGTCCGCCTGTACGAAGTCAAAAAGCAGCCCCCCCCCCCCCCCCAAGTCGCCCCTGGATCCGACACTGATGTCCGGTAATCCGGAACCGCCAACACCCCCCGCCCCTCACCCCGTCGGCCAAACCTTTCGTATCGGCATTCGTATTGCTATTGCTGTTGAGGCACCCGTCGCGAGGCTTGGCGCCTTAGCAGACGACGCCGATGTGCGTGTTTGAATAATTGAATTGTAGGGAAGAGTTTGTTATGGATATTCCTGAGTGATCAGATGCTTGTCATTTAGTGTCTCGTGAGAAGCGGACTCAAAACTCTCTGTCTCTCTCGCGCGCGGGAAGGGCGCAGGTTTTGAAAAGCTAGCATGCCGTTGCTTGCTGCACTAGTATAGTCGAAAAGAGGAAATGTCGCTCGGACGCAACTCTAAAACAGGCATCACCGAAAAGGCCAAGCAAGAGTTAGAAAATGGTATGTTAGTGGCTTTTAGCCTCGCTGTTGGGAATGACGCTGAAGTTAGACTGGATAAGTTGCATTTGTATTGTACTTTTAGCTCAAATCCGTGGTCCGGAGGCAGTGCTACAGGTGTCAGACTTTGGTCTGCTGCGAGTTGGCTCGCTGGGACCAGTCGAAGCAGATTGGCTGTCCAATAATGCTGCATTGTCTTTACTAAATCCTGGGTACATGACCGCCCTGGAAGCAGAGGAGCTGGAACAAGAATGGGGCCGTCTTTCTTCAGGCTGCCATGTCATAGACCAGGCAATTGGGGGTGGTTTCCCTATTAAAGGCGTAACTGAGTTATCCGGCCAAAGTGGGTGTGGAAAGACGCAATTATGCCTTCAGCTTTGTTTGAGTGTTCAATATCCTAAGTCTCAGGGTGGTTTAAATGGAGGTAACCGATCTTCACTACTAATAATAAATAAAATTATTATATCTTTCTTATATGCTCTTTAAATTTGCAGGAGCTGTTTACATTTGCACGGAAGACACATTTCCAGCCAAACGCCTCCAACAGCTTTTGCACTTACATCCAACAAAACGGAAAGTTTGGACATGCAATAAAGTCTGTTTACCAAAATTTGGTGATAACATTTTTATTGAACATGTAGCTGATGTTGTAAGTACTCTTCTTTTATCCCCTTTAAATCATACTATATTTTTCAGTTTCAATATTTCGCTTCTTTTAATGGCAGACAGGAATGCGTCAGTGCGTTCTGGGACGTCTCCCTAAACTGTTATCCCACCATCGCATTAAGCTGATAGTCATTGATTCAGTGGCGGGAGTTTTCCGGTCTTGTTATGATAATAATGAAATGAAGAGCCGTGCTGATGACATGAGGACTATTGGTGGACAGCTACACAAAATTGCATCTCAATCCAAAATTTGCATCATCTGCACGAACCAAGTAAGTTATTGATGTTGTTTATAAAACTTCAAATTTTTGAGTTTGACAAAAAAAAATTTATTGCTTTCCATTAGGTCACTGCATCAGACGGGGCTGAACGGTGTGTGCCTGCTCTAGGGCTTGCCTGGTCAAATTTGGTCACAATGAGAATCCAGCTACACCGTCTTGAACCTTGTGGCGTTGATGCTGCCCCTGCCAGATCCCTGGAAGTTGTCTTTGCTCCTGACCTACCAACTGGTAGTGTACCCTATGATATCTCGGAGGGTGGATTTTTTGGGGTGAAATAAGTGAAAGGTAAATGTGATATGTGTTATAAATTTAATTATTTCAAACAGAACATGACAGTCATACAGACAAATTTTCATGGTGGACCATTCCTGTGGTTCCTATCAATCATGGATCTATAAGCTGCCAATTCAACACACAGTTAACAAACCATTCCACTGTGAGGGTTTTGCAGTGCTTCATGTTGTACTTCATTTCTGGTTCTCCTTTTCCCGGTGAATACAAAATGAAATGAGAAGTAGCTGTAAGTAAACCCCCTCCTGGAGCGTGGTAAGGGACTGTCTGCTCTGCAGGCGGTATGGCTTCTGGGTCAGGTTGACGGTACAATACGATTCCCCCTCCTGTTTTTATGAGAGTTATGATATTGGCTCTGGACAAAGTGAAGTTGGGCAGCTTGTAACATGCATTGCTTGACACATAAAAGTGACACCCATTGAATAGACCAGGCAACTGGAAAAAACAATAAACAAAGTTGCATATAAACTCATTTATTAGCTGTACACACAGAAATATTAAAGTCTTGTCTAAACACCTGTTTCTGTGAATTTTCTCTGCTTCGTTTAGGAGCTTCTGCATCCACAAAATCCGAGACACCACTAAGCTCAAATATTTCATAATCCACGGTGGATATGTCACTTTCCTTAGAAATATTTATCCCTAGGGAGAAAACAAAATCATTTAGTTTCCTTGCACTTGAATAGATTGGAACATGGTCAGTTAATTGTTTGCCCCCCCCCCTCCCCCTCCACAAAAACAGCAACAACTATTTATTTGCTTACAATCTCTAGTTAACAGGGTCATTCCCGTTAGGATAGCACATAGCACTTCCATTGATGGTGGACATGAGCCATTGACATCAGAGGATGCCACAAAATGAGTCACATGGGGTCTGGAAGATGAAAAACTAGTGAGCAGATTTCAACACACAAAATGAGGTACAATTTTAGAATGCTGACTTACCCAAACTCTTGAACTAGCCTTGCATTAAGGTTGATGGCAATTTCAGAAAGACCGTCCTTTTCTTCAGCAGTAAGACCAGAATCTCCATACAAGTTGATAAAATTTGAAGCTAAATCTGGCTTGTTGTTTCCTGCATCTAAATTTGCTGATATAATTGTTTTTTGGGTCTGGACAAGAGCTTCCTCCATCTCAGGAGAGTTTGCTAAATCCCTGGATCATCAAACAGTAACGCCAACTTCCTCAGTTTCTACTGTAAGTTTAAAAAAATTTACACTTTAATCTAGAAAAATAATGAAATACGTACATAGGTGTTTTGCCCTCAGATGAACGAGCATATATATTTGCTCCGTGTGCAACCAGCAACTTTACAATGGGAAGATGTTTATTATAAACAGCTTCATGAAGAGGAGTTACATTCCCCACACCGGGAACATCAACTAATGCTCCAGCTTTCAACAATAGCTGAACTGCCTCCGTAAACCCGTGATTTGCTACCTCGTGCTGAAAACACAATCCACTCTCATGAACATTTTTTAAAAGAACTATCAAAATTAATATGAGAATAAACCTTAAACTCACAAGTGGAGTCCATCCAGCATTATCTTTGGTATTTGGATTTGCATTTGCGTCAAGTAGAGAACGGATCTTGTCCACATTCCCCTTAATGCAAGCTACATGCAAGGGAGTCTCCCCTTTATGGTTTTTTTTCTCATACTCTCTACCAGGGGTGCCTGCAACACTTCTCCGTGGTGTTGATTTTACTGAGTCTGGCATATCTCTTTTGGAGGCTGATGGAGTGCTGTTAGGTGTATTATTGCATCTCCTTGGCTTCTTAGGGGTGGTACAGTTATCAAAAGTATTATCCTCATCACCAGAACCCACACCACTTTTACCCTCTGGCAGCTTTGATTCCAGACTAGGGCGTTTTTTGGGTGGTCGGCCACGAGGTTTACCAACTTTCTTTGCTGTTGATTGATTACTTGAAGCTATACTTTCATTCTGCTTGGCGGTCTCTTTGTCTGTTTTGGAGGCTGAGACTGCTCTCTTGTTGCCTTTGAGGGAAGTCTTCCTTACCCTAGATGGCTTCAAAAATTTACCCTCATCTATTTCGAGTTTTGAAGATGATTCATCTGCTTTTCTAGGTGTCTCTTTTGCATTACATTCATCTTTACTGATGGGTGTGGTGACATTAATGGAATCATCTTTTCCACTCCTGTCCAAAGATGTCCTTGGAACGACAGGTCCAATATCTGTTTGGTTGGTTTTGCCAAGTTGCTGGTCATCACTTTCATAAAGTGTACTGCGAGATGACTTCTTTCCACTGTTACACACATTTGTTGACAAACTACTACTTCTGAAAAGAAAATTCTAAATAATAAAAAAAAATTGGCTGTCTAAAAAACTGATGTAAAATTGCGTACTTATCGGAATTGACAAGCAGTGATAGAGTCTGAAAATATCCAATGACAGATGCAACTGTACGATCTGGTCGTATCTCTGAAGGAAGACATGGAATATTACAGGAACTACACTTTGTTCCAGCTTCTTTAGCACAATGGCTACAAAAAAAATGGCCGCAGCGATAACTGACAGGGTCGACAAGTAATTGGTTGCTGAAAACAGAACATTAAGCAACAAGTTAACAGGTACGACAATCACAGACAAAGTGCTGAGGTTATCAAATGCAGATATGACTACCATGTCCAACATCGTAAAAGATCGTGGAAATCCGCCATGGCAGCTTTTAAATGTTTCCATTTCGATGGTCCGGCCGTTGTGTCGGTTGAGGCCATGATCGACAAAAGCGTCAGATGTCTTGAAATGGTGCTCTACGATGAAGTCTGGGCAACGACACAAAGCACGTATTTCGCGCCGAAGCTCAAACCATCATGAACCAGTAGCAAAAACATAAGCAGCAGAAATGTAACTATGCTTTGTTTTTGTTATGAGATGCAATCAGGACTGTGGTGGGTTATCGGTGATCGTATTTTTGTTTATAGTCGCAATTGTCAGTATTATGGGTGAGCTTTCACCGATTATATGTGCGCATGAAACATTAGGACAGCTTCAATTTTTTTTTTTTGTATGCGAACGCCCACCCGCCAATCGTTTTGCCAACTACTGCATTGTTACGTGATTCACGTCGAATCACTTCCTGACTTTGTTTTATTGTGCCTTTATCTTTAGTGAAATTCTACGTCTCCTGTCAAGGTAGGTGGGGTTCGTTTTTGAAAGAAAAGTACATTCGTATTTTACCTCGTCCCACCTTCACCGCCCTGTGGTTATCTCCTGAAATCTGTATGGTTTCAGCAGGACGATCTGGCCTGGTTAAAAGCCAAATGCGGTGACAATTTGATTGTGAATCGTCAAATCCTAAGAGAAGTAGCCGAAAATGGATGTTACAAAGAAAAGTAAGTGTACCATTCCTTCCTTTCCTCTTTCGTATATGCTGTAGTAATTGACAACAATTGACTCGGCTATGTATAGCCATCTTACCCGAAAACGTAACCTGGTATGCCGCAATTGTTGTGAAGTTTTACGCATATCGAAGACGTCAATTAAAATCAAATTAAAATACTTTAAAATCAAATTAAAAGACGTGGAAGTAAAATCTTAAATCAAAAATTAAAATTCCTTTGTGGCCACGCTTGTGTCACTAATTCTCCTCCTCCTCGTGACCGATTCATTGTTTACCAGTGGCCTGTTTATATACTTTGGACATTATTGCTGCTTATTCACACAATTGGTTGTTGCAGATTTTGCCAGTATCCTTCCAGAGCTGAAAAAAGCCATAGACGAGGCCGAATTTATTGCAATAGATTTAGAATTTACTGGCCTGTCATCTGGAGGGAGGGAAGTTGAACCTCTGCCTTTCGATACACCGAGACAATACTATGAAAAATTGCACCAAAAAGCTTTGGACTTCCTCCCCATCCAGTTTGGGCTGTGCATTTTCCAACATGATTCCAAAGGAAACAGGTGAAAATGATTGGCTTTAATTCTGCAAGCTATTGCTGTATGCACGGTCATTTTTAATTCATTCCTTCAATATCAGGTACACATACCAAGGCTACAACTTTTACATGTATCCATTTTCTAAATTGAAAGGATTCCCTGACAGCACTTTTCTAAGTCAATCCTCAAGTTTGGCATTTTTAATATCTCATGGGTTTGATTTCAATAAGGCATTTGGAGAAGGTCAGTTGATACTTTGTGTTGTTAAAATTGTTACACATCAACTTAATTCTATCCTGTCTTTCATATAATGCAACATTGCTTTGTTGGGCTACAGGCATTTCTTTCCTGACTCAACCTCAGGAAGACCGATTAAAACTTACCATTGAGGAGCGTCATGAAAGGATGGAGAAAGATAATGGACATGAAAATGAAATTGTTGTACCTGATGACATGAAAACTCATGTGCAAGGCAACATGTATGTTCTAGACGATTTTTTTGGATATGGTGTATTTATAATTGTGACATTGGGTGCTATCAAAGTGTTTTTGATTTTCAGAAATAAAATAAAGGAATTTTTAGAAGACACAAGTGATACGCAAAATGACTGTATGACATTGGAACGCTGCAATGCTTATATGAGGAGACTCCTGTACCAAGAGGTTTCAAAAAAATTTGGAGATGCAGTGCATCTTGAATCATGTGATGACAATTTTGTAGGTGATCCCTTGTTATATTCTCCATGAGCAGCTACATTGTATCTTACTAGAAAACCACAATACAATATGCTATTTTTTAATTTTTGTGATAGGCAATGAAAGTTTTCAGAGGTGGAGGCGAGGAGTTTAAGAAAAAAAGAAACGAAGAAAAGAAAGAGAAAGAATGGAATGACTTTCAAGAAGCAATTGGATTGTCTCATTTGATCAAAGCAATATCTAACTCAGTGAGTGAGGATCATATTTGTTGCCCTGCACTTGTGCTGTGCTCCTAACTAACTACTAATCTTGCCACAGGGAAAATTAATTATAGGCCACAATTGCCTTTTGGACATCTGCCACATTGTCAATCGTTTCAGATATCCACTTCCTTCAAGTTATGATAATTTCAAGGAACTTGTTCACCATATTTTCCCCAGGTACCCACACAGTAAAACTGATTTTCTAAATACCAACATATTTAATTTGTACCTCTTACGTTCCTTTGTCATAATTTCAGAATTATTGATACCAAATTCATGTCAACTGCCCCACCTATCAAAGATCTTATTCCTCCATGTCCATTAGGGAAGTTATGGGATACTCTGCGTGAAGCACCATTTAACATGCCTAAAGTTGGTAAGGATAATTAAATTTTTGTCTATCATTTTTGAAACATGCTTATTTGTGCGCTCTTTCACTGGCAATTTACTGTTTTATAGAGGGTAATGTAGAAGGCCGCAAATATAGTAACTTGATTGACAAATCTCACGAAGGTGCATATGATGCCTTAATAACAGGGCAGTGCTTCCTTGGAATGTGCCAGTTCCTGGGTAAGAGTATTTAAATTACTGTTAGATAAATGTTTTTTCAATTTCCTAACTGTTACTTCTATTTTTGTTTTCCCTCAGCCAAGGAGGAAGGCAAGACGTTCTGCAATATCGAGTCAATAAGTAGTTTACTTGGCAGATATGAGAACAGGTAGGTGGTGGGAGCTTGTGATATTGTGTTTCTTATGCTCTGAGGTAATGCCTTAAATTAAGCTTTAGATGGCATTCTTTCTCATTTTTCGTAGGTTATATTTGATGCGAATTCAAGATGCTCCTTACCTAAGACTTGGCGCTCCTGATGGTATGGCGACATCTTAGTATTTACAACAACTAATTGTTCATCGAACATTATTCTGATTTTTTGTTATTGGGATAAGGTATTTCATCCAGTATTTATGTGTTCATTTATTTCCAGCTAAACCCCCCAGAAACCATGTTTTTCATGTGAAGTTTCCTCGAGACTGGAGGCAATCTGATATTGTGGAACTATTTAAGCCCTTTGGTATGTATCTGTGAATTAGATTGTATTTCGCTCTTTTTGATATTTGTAGTTAGTTCAAAGTATTGCCTTTATTTTTCTTAGGTCCTGTTTTTGTAAATTTCATTGATGATTGCTCTGCCTATGTTGCACTTCATAAAAGAGATCAGGCAAAAGTTGTCTTAAAAGCTATGTCAGGAAATGACTCTTGCAAAATTACCTCATTTTCTGCATTTCAAAAGCAGAATGACAGGTACTTATTTTTTTGTTTTAATTTATCTGTCTTTGTTGGTCTTTTTTCTAACCTATGCTTTGGTGGGTTTCAAAGGTTGACCCCTGACTCTCTGCCAGCCTCACCCAGCTTGGATCTTAGGAAGAGGAAATTACCTTCAGAATCCCCTAATGCTTTCAAGAAGCATTGCAATATCGAACAGTAAGTGTCTTTTATCATTTACTCTCATCATAAATTATTGTTAGATTATACTGTATGAGTACCTGAGTTTGTAGTAGGATAGGTAAATCTGAAAAACAGCATAGAAGTACTGTTCTCTTTTTGCCTGTCCTGGTTCACAAGGAGATTACAATAAATATTTTATCTGTTGTCAGAATTTGTTGAATACTTCAGTTTGCATTTTCCTGTTCCCTCTTAGTCTTTGTAATAAATGGGCCTGTTTCATGTTCTTAGTTGTTATATCAGAGTTATATCAGAACATTGTTTGCATGTCATGTTGTAGTTCCTTCTTTTTCATATCACATCAAGATTTTCTGAATTTGTCTTTTGTCAGTAGTATTACACGACAGGACTCTCCTTTAGTACTCTTGTTGCATCATAGGAACTTAATGTTGAAGAAATTAATAACCATTTGAAAAAAACATGCAAGATGTGCCATACCATGCCATGCCATGATGCCAACATTTGCTAACAGCATGGCGGTGCTCCTGCTTGTTGACAGACGGCACCTGCCACCCGAGCTATTGAGTACTCATTACCTTCTGGCCATCATCATGAACCGCTACTACTTGGACTGGCTGAAACATCCAATCGAGTGCTTTGCCTCGAAGCTCCTCACTCTCACCATCAAGATGCTCTTGGGCTTAGGGCTTATGTCATCCATTTGTTTTGTAATTTGGTATTCACTTGTCATTGGGAGGCGTTGAGAAAATTTGTATCATACTTTTATATTGCTGCAAAAGTGTGTACTGGCCACAAAAATAGGAATGTGTTTGTAACTCTGATATAACAACTGCATTCATAGTTAAGAATGTAGTACTTTCAGTAGTGTTTTAATAATGCTAAAAAGATATGTTTCGTGAATGTGTGCTCAAAGTCTCAAATAACTTTAAAGTTTTATCATATTTGGCTGTGGCTCATTGTTGATCTTTATTCGTAAAAGTGACTTGCTCTTGGCAGTAGGTTTATCAATATATTCAACCTATTTGGGTTACTTTCATTATTGGTGGCATGTTCAATTTCATGCCTTCGTTTTATGTGATCTATGTTTAAATTTAACCGAAGCAAAAGTTAATTTTAGTTTCAGTTTTGTTTGTCAGAGATCTTTTAACCAGCAAATGAGATTTGTTTTCTCTTTTGCAACCAGGAAACAAATGGCTGTGATGTAGTTTATGTCTGTATTTTACATGCCACTTATTTTATACCCTTATCACATATTATGGGGTGATGATGTTTTATTTTTATGTATTATCCGTTGTGCAAGCTTTTGCTACGCACATGGAAGCACAGGAACAACCTATCTATGGATGTACCATCCTAATAGACATGTAGTTATTAGTACCTTTTCAGTAACCAATGTGTTAGTTGGTAGCTGTAATGTTTTTCATCTTGTAATGCAGCGAATGAGAAAATGGATGAGCAGGAAATGGTTTAACATGTGGTATTTGGTATTACTTCTATTTTACCTAATGTATAGCCTAACTCTCTGTATATTCTGTCACTGTTGGTTGGCAAACTGAGTATGTTTTCTTTGGAATGTTATGTTTGTACCCGGCTCTCTAAGCAATGTTACTTCATGATGGTTCAAAGGCCTGTTTAAATTAAAAAATTTGTCAATCTCCTTTAAGTTTTCATGGAAGCCCTAAAACTGTATCAATCGGAAGTGTCTTTCACAATCATCTCTGTTTCCAGGCCTGCTACTTATGCAAAACGCAGTATTGATCCAATCCCAGAAGAGGCTGAATTAGAATCAGTAGGTGAGTATTGTGAAAGGAAATTTCATGTCTGGTTGAGGAGTGCTTTCAGTGCTTTTTAAATTTTCTTGTAATTGCTTGGTCTAAGTATATTTCTGTTTCTCTTTTCTTTTTTGGTAGTGTCTACTGAGCCTTCTCCAGAGTGTGGGGAAAAAACAAGCCAAATTGATAAGGAGTTTCCAGAGAATCAAGTGTGGGGCTGACTTCAAGGCAAGTGTGGCAAATGAAGTTGGTGGGTTTCCAAAAGTACTCAAAATCAACAATTCATGGGTTTCAGAACCCATACTGAATTTAATAGCTTCAAACATCACATATTTTTCCTGTGTCAAACTGTCAAAATAGTGACAAATATGACATTTGTAACATCTCATCATTTGTACATATTTTATACACTTACTGCAAGCTTGGGTCTTCTCTCAAATGAGCAAAATTGATTGTCTTTCATTATTTTTTATGCACTATATCCTTCATTCACATTTGAAGGAAAATAATTAAATTTATTTTCCTATCACATCAATTTACAGTCGTTGCATGTAGTATTACTACTGTCTTATAGCAGGCATTTGACAAATGTTTATCTTATCAGATGAACTACTGCACAGCAAGATTTTTTAAGTACGGTTCTGTAGCAATTAAATGAACCTGTCATTATGGAAGCTGAGCAAGTTAATTAACCTTCTGTCAAATATTGCTTTCATTTTCTCAAGCTATAGAACATGACCTCACCTACTTTGTTGTTGGACTTCTTTTTTATCCTTTTTATTGGTTTAGGAAATTTATGGCTAACAGGGTAAAATTTGACAAATGTAACTCAAGGGGGCCCCAAATCTTTTCTTATTTTTCCATGCCCTATGAACAACAAAGGGTGTTGGCACGCAATATTTGGCATTTTAGAGTATGGCTCCACTGAAAATCCGTAAGAACTGAAAAACATGTATTTGTTTGAAAATATAGGTGCTATGTTTCTGCTTGACATTCAAAATAGTAAATAAAATGGCATCCATCAGGAAAAACATGCATTCTCTTCTCTTCATTTTCCCTAGTTCCTTAAAACCACCACCAGTGATTTTACACTTTATCAAGAAGGCAATTTTTTTTTTTACAATATTTACAATGTGACTATATACAGCGAAATGAGGTAATGTACAAGGAGGCAAAATCCTGCTTTTCTTCAGTTCAAGGGCATGATCAATTGGATAGCAACTTTCTGATTGTTCAATTAACTGTAACAAGAAAGTTAGTAACAAAAATGAACTCTCAGGCAGTTGCAATATCACTGGCCCCTTCTTATGGCATGATTCAAGGTAACTTCAAATGCAGACCAAAGTGAGATTTCCCTCCTCTTAGAGAGCATCATCTGAAGGAAAATAAATTTGTATCAAGAAATAAAGGTCACTCAAAACAAAATTTTCAAATAAAAATATAGTTGTAGCCAAAGTAAAATAACGCATTGCAGTTAAAGTGTGTCTCCTCAGGAAAAGAGAGATTTTACGTGTATGAAAAATAATTGTTGACTCTAAGAAATGTTTCTCATATATCTCATAAGATAATTGTGTGAAAAGAGACAATCCAACTTGTCCTTATAAAGAAAAGCCCGCTGAAAGCTTCAAGATTAAAATTATTTTTGTACCTCTGGAATACTAGTGTCTTTTCTATTTGAGATGAGAGTGCACATATTCATGCACCACACTAACACTTTGAGCTAGAAAACTTTAATTTTCTAACTTCATTGTCATTCACAATCACTCAAGCAAACACACAAACCAATGGAATGCAATTGCATATTTTATCTTTTGCAAGAACATACAACACAATAATATCATTTTTTGTCACTAGTAAATGAGCTACAGTAAGTCATAAGTGATCACTCAGTCTGTTACAGAGAAAAGAAAATAGATGCGGACAGACACAGGCATTCTAGAGACCAAGTGTACCTGGTTCGGTGGAATCTGGTCTGCTAGTCATAATGGGCAAATGGCTATTAAATTGATGAATCACCCTATGATGACCGTTGCTCATTTCTCAGTCCCTGTATTACAGCATATGAAAACCAGAGCAATTAAACGCTTGGAACAAACTTGTACTCACTTAAATAAAATATTGCACATACTTCATAAACTTATGACTATGGTAAAAATCTCTCTTATACATTTTTACAAAGTAATCAAATGCAGAAACATTTCTGATGTCTCAAATGTTTTTCTATAACACACAGTCACTTTCACTTCACAATACCATCTGCTTGAGCAAATTTCTCCGGAAGTCTTCTAAAAATGCACAACACTTTTTCCCAGAGTCACATAGTAGTGTCCACATGGTCCCTTCTTGCACTGCTGCAATGAGCTGCTGGTGTGCAGCATTACAGTATTAGCACTGGAATGTGTCATTTAAGTTAATCCTTGAACTGGCTTTTCGTCAGCTCTAGCAAAAATCATTGCAGAAGAAACAAGGGTTTTCTTCTCTGTTTCCCTTGTCTCGTTCCAACAAAATGCTTGGGAAAGGGGGAGGGGGGGCAGATGCAGATGGAAGACTTGTCAGGCATCGGATGTGATACCACTTGAATTGCCAAGTTGCAAGTTTTCTTGGAATAGGCTATTGTTATTCGGCTCCAAGTCATCTGTCTGCGGACTTTGCTCGGCACCCTCTTCACTTGCATTTGTCTCGCAATCCACATCAAGGAACCTGTGCAGAAAATGTCGTACAAAATAATCCTCAGCTGAGACACTGTGCGTAAGAAGTCACATGAGCGTACACGGTACTTACGTATAAGGCTTTTCCTCGCCCCTCATTTCACAAATGACATTCGTTAACGCCATAATGTAGTTTTTGGCCAGGGTGAGGGTCTCGATCTTGGAGAGCTTCCTCTCCATCTTCACGTGGGGTATCACCTCCCGGAGTTGCTGCGGGCGGGGAGGAAACGATTTAGTCGTGATTCAGGCAGGTCACGGCCTCGTGTCACGGCCTCGTGCTCCTCACCTCGAAGGCGTCGTTCAGGGAGTGCATCCTCATGCGCTCGCGCTCGTTGCTCTCCAGCCGCCGCAGGTTCCGTTCCCGCGCGGAGATCCCCGACTTCCGCCGCCGCAGCGGGTGCGCGCCGGCGTGGCTGGCCGCGGACGAGCAGCTCAGCTTGCGCTTGGGCCGCGGCTGCAGCGGCGGCAGCTGCGCCATGGCGGACCTCTCCACCGCGCTGCAGGCGCCGCCGCGGTCGCTGCGCTCGCTGCCGGAGCTCTCGGACCCGTCTGCAAGCAGAGGAACGGCTGGGGTCAGCGCCTGCTGGGTAGGCAGCCCGGGGTCGCGCACGCAGGCGTGCCGCGCGGGCCGGCCCGCCCCGAGCCTCGCAGGCGGCGCTCACCTCCCGCACTCTGACCGCCCGTCTTGCTGCGGCCCAGTTTGCCGCCCCGGTGGTGGGGCCCTATGCTCGAGGTGGACGTCGAGTCCTCGGAGCCGAGCAGCATGTCCTCGACGTCGTGGTCGCGGTCCTCCACGTCCACGTCCACCTCCTCGTCGTCGACGTCGTCCTCCAGCCAGAACGGCGCCGCCTCGCCGGCCGACGCTCCGGAGACGCGTTCCAGGGACTTCATGTCTGGAACACACACAGAGAGAGGCCTGCACGTCAGGAGGGGCGGCAGCACGGCGCGACAGATAACTCGGCGAGTGGGCGGCGGGCAGCGGCCCGGTGCGGCCGGTGCGCGGCGCGGCGCCGGGTTAGGTTATCAACAGGGGCGGACGTGGTGTGCGCAACACCCCCGTATCTGCTATCAGACTGAGCCGCGGCGGCGAGGGGCCGCCTGCGCGGGGCCGCGGCCGGCAGAAGACCAGCAAGACCCTCTTCCTCCGCGGACTGGACGCGTACGGGGGACGTCCACGCGAGAGGCGCGGTCGTCGCCGTCGCCGAGTCCTACGCTCTGACACGCGCAGCTAGCTTGTGGACGCACCCCAAGTGTCGCTATCACTGCGGCGTGGAGTAGTTCCGGTGAGGGGCGCGTCTCCCCGCAGGCCCCGCGGGCCCCGCAGGCCCCGCAGGCCCCGCAGGCCCCCGCACTGGTTCCCACCGGCCACAGGTCCGAGCGGACGCCAGTAGATACGCACGCCACGCACACCGAAGCCGAAGCCGAAGCCGAAGCCGGCGGGGGTGATAGCAACGCTAATGTGTGCCGCTGTCAGGTTTCGGGGTCCGGCCCGTCCGACCCGTCCCGTCCCGTCGTCAGCGGGTTGTCGCCGCCTTTATCGCGGGGCAGAGCCGCCAGAGCCGAGTGTTACTGACCTGTGTCAGCTCAGGCACGGCAAGCCATCGGGGTGCTGCTGCTGCTGCTGCTGCGGCGGCGGCGGCGGCGGCTGCTGCGGGGGCCGTGTGCCCCTCAGCAGCGGAGACGCCGCGGCCGGGTCTGCAACAGACAAGGAGACGACCATGTAGACAACCTAGAGACCACGCCGGGAACTGGCGATAACGACGTCTTCGCATTTAAAAAAGTTCGGTGACGGCAAAACGTCACGCCGCCAAGTGTTACGTCGTGATTTGACACGCGCAGATATTATGTCCCTCTTCTAAAATACCCGGCGAATGTCAGCTGTGGCCGTGCGCGAGCGGGGTAGGATGGTGTTGGGCGAGTGACATTTCGCTTAAAGCCGCGCGCCACCATGACGACCAGGAAGGGAAAGGAGAAGGAGCGGCCAGACACGCCGTCGCCTCGGCTCGGCTAGCTGTCCGGAGTGGGGAGAGGGGAGAGGGAGAGGGTGGCAGGGGCCACCGGCCTGTCACTGCCGGTCAAGTGCCACCCCTTGACACCTCTTACTTTCCACTTTCGCCATGCCTAATACCCCTCCCCCCTACGCACCCCCCCCCCCCCCAAAAAAAAATCTTTAAAAATAAACATTGACGGTAGATGTCTGTCCGGCCCGTGTCCCCCACCCCCCTGCCTGCACGCGCGCGCTGCACCCGCAGGCCGCTGCGGGGCCGCGCCGTTGGCCCGCGGGCACCCCGGTTCATGCCGCCGTTTGCAGAAATCCCCTATCACAGTGCTGCTGCGGTGCGGGGCCCCCAGACCCCGAAGGGCCGTGTCCGAAAGAGAGAAAGGGAGAGAGAGAGGGAGGAGAGAGAGAGAGAGAGAGAGAGAGAGAGAGAGAGACGAGAGGACGCAGCCCCGTGTGTCATTGAGGGCGGCCACGCGCCGCGGCTGCCGCGGCTGCGGCCTGCCGGTCTCTTTCTGCTGCACCCGGACGGCAAGAGTGTTGGGTTAGGGGTAGGAGGCGGCGCTCTCAGATAACCCTCCTCAGTACTTTGCTCCAATTCTGTCGCGGGGTTCTCGCTGCTGACCGCCGAGAGGAGATAGTTTGCAGTTTGCAGAGCCACCCCGCTGCCGTCGCCAGCTTTACGAGTTTTATATTTACAACGACGGCGAGAGAAGAAATTGCCGCTGCTCGTTCTTTTTCTACACATTACGTCCCGTTTCAGTTTCTTTAGAAAAAAACACACAGAGAGAGAGAGAGAGAGAGAGAGAGAGAGAGAGAGAGAGAGGGGGGGGAGTAGGGGACGCGGCAAATCACTTGCATGATGATTGAGTTTGCAGAGATCGAATCTGAACCTTTTGCCCTTGGAGTCCCACACGTCGAACCCGCATGATTGGCAGGGCCCTGGCTGCAGCGCCCCGCCAGCCCCGCCAGCCCCGCCAGCCCCACGACCCCCGCAGCCCAGCCGTGCCCAGCCATGCCCCGGCCCCCGGCCCCGGTCGGCCACTGCCGTGCCGCGCCACCCCGCATCCCCGCATCCCCGCCGCATCGCCGCGCCTCGAAAGCCCGATTCGGTCGGCAAGGACGTAAAAGGAAAGCGGGGCAACGCGATATGGGAGATGCAATGGCAAACGCGACATGACTGACACCTCGGGGAGGGAGAGAGACAGAGCGAGGGGGCGAACGACGGAGAGAGAGCGAGAGACACAGAAAGAGAGAGGGAGAGGGGGGGGGGCGAGGGGGACGAAGGCCGGGGCAGAAAGAGAACGAAATTCCAGCCCAGTCGGAGGGGGAGGTCAAATAACACGTTTTCTAGAGCGCGCTTGAGCCGGTTCTCTGCGCGGGCACGCGGACCCGATGGCGGCGGCGGCGGCGGCGGCAGCAACGGGGACCGGCTGCGTTCGGCGGCGTGCGCCCCGAACAATCTATTGTCTCAGGCGTTGGGAAATATCCGAGTCATCGGGTCCGGGGAGGGAGCCGTGCCACGCCGGCCGGGGCGATACGGATGCGAGGCGGGGCCTGCGGCGGCGGGGGCCTGCGGCGGCGGGGGCCCGCGGGCCAGCGCCACACACGGGGAGGCAAAGACCTTTACAGGCACGCAGCAGTGGCAGGCCGGAACATTCGGAAGGGGTCAGGGGTCTCTCTTTGCCTTCTCACAGGCTGAAATGCCGTATGCCGGTCGCCTATTTTGCAGAAGGCCTGCTAAGAGATTTGTGGAAGGGGGGTTTGCGTTTGCCTGGGCCTTTAGATGGCCGCGTGCAGGTGAACCAAAATTTGCACACGAGAATGCTAAAGTGGAGGGGGGAATATGTGGGGGGAATTCACCAAACGCAGGATTTCAAGAGTGGTTTCCCCCTCGGCTTTGGTGGCTTTTTGACCTTTTTATTTCAAAACAAACATTTCTTGACTCCCGCACTTTTGAGAGTCCCTTCTTCTCGCTACACTAACATGAGTCGGGCCGGCCGCGGAACTGGCTTCGCTCCAGAGCAGGCAGCCCCCCAACCCCTCTCCCCTCCCCCTCCTCACGGCCCGGCCCGGTCCGGCCTCCAAGAAACAGTGAGGAAAGGGGAAATAAATGGGATTGGCGACAGCCGGGGGCGTGGCGGGGCGTGGCGGGGCGTGGCGGGGCGGGGCGGCGAGGGCGCCCGCTGCGACACGGCCCGCCCCGGGCCCCGGGCCCCGGGCAGGAGTGAAAATCCGGGTCCGCGAGCGGAGAGTCGCCTCGCGGGGTGGACTCATTATGTCACGGGGGCAGGCGGGAGCGGGGTGCCATTTCGCGAGGAGTGTTTTCGGGGAGTGTATCGACGCTGCCGGGCCGCGCGGGCTGCAGGGGTGGCAGTCGGAGGCGGCCAGGCAGGCCGAGCGGCGCCGAGCGGCGGCGGGCAGAACGGGCCACGCCCAGAGCGAGACCAGGACCCGCCAGGCCCGGCCCCGCGTCCAAAGGAGTTAATGGGGCCCCACCGGCCCCGCTGCTCCGCTCTTTCGTCTAGAGATATATTTCGGCGCAGCGTGCCGGGGCCGGCCGAACCCATTTCATAGTAACCGCGAGTGATGCCCGTGCGATAACAATCTCTCTCTCTCTCTCTCTCTCTCTCTCTCTCTCTCTCTCTCTCTCTCTCACACACACACATATTCACACACGACCCGATGAGAACCATGATAGGACGCCGAAGGGTCTTTTGGAAATTAGGAGAAAAGCCATCGAATCAGCTATAACCCCCCCCCTCCCCCTCCCCCTTCCGCACTGGCCTCCGCGCCGGCGCCTCTGCCGTGCCGCTCGTGCGCTCAAATCTCTGGAACACGGCTGTACACACTCATGACGCGCGTGGCGTGCCGGCGTGTGCGTGCGCGTGCGCGGCGCGTGGCGCGGGCCGGGCGTGCGGCGTGATTCCGGCCCGAGTAAGTCCGGGCTAGCCTTGCCACGGCAGGAGTAGGGCCGCTGGACCCCCGCGTCCGTGGAGGAGGCGGCGGCGTGCGGGCTCAGCCCTGCGGCAGCAGCCCCTGTCACGTGACAGGTCATGTGACACGTCATGTGACACGTCACGGCCACCACAGTCACAGCTCGTCACGGCCACAGCGCGAGACAACACACAACAGGGCCGCAGAAAAAAATCAGCGATATGCCAAAAAAAATGAAGTTTACCTCTCCAGCTGATGATGTTGTGGCCATTTCATGGTGTCCAATTTATGGGACCATTTTTTCACCCCCCCCCCCCCCTCCCCTCCTCTGGTCCGACCTAATCCGGGCCACAATCCTTACATTCGGGACTGGTCCCGAAGCGCCGCGCCGCGCCACGCCACGCCACACCCCCTCCTGCCTGCCTGCCTGACTGCCCGGCTGAATTAGGTGGAGAAAGCCACGGCGGCAGCGCTGGCAGCCCCGCGGGCACCGTGGTGCGTTTCGTCTCGTTGAAACGGTGGCATGAACCTCAGCGGGCCACGCGCGCGCGCGCGCGTGTGTGTGTGTGTGTGTGTGTGTGTGTGTGTGAGCACGGGCCTCCAAATCTTTATGTCCGCCGGTCCCGCCGATCGGGTGAGTAACCCTATTGGCCCGGCCCGCACCGTGCGTCGTGCCCGCTTTCGCTGCACCCGCACAGGCCCGTCCGCGAGCCACGTGGCGCCGTGCTCGAGTCCGCGGGGCCTGGCGCTCGAGCACGGGGTGCGGGGTGCCTCCCGGAACACCCCGCGCCCCGCCCCGCGCCGCCGCAGCTCCGATACACTCTGACGACCCTGATATTCTCTCGCTGGCTCCGATCCGCAAGAGGATAGCGAGTCACGATTTGGCCCAGCTTTTTGTGTCGTTGGCCGTTCCAAGAGAGGGAGAGAGAGGGAGAGAGGGGGGTGGAAGAGAGAAACAGAGGCAGACAAACAGACAGAAAAAGAGAGAAAGACTCCATGGGACGGCGCTGCGAGACAGAGACAGCGTTACGCGGGGGTGCTTCGCTTCTTTTCTAGACGACGCGATGCCGCGGGCGGTTGCGTACAGCGCAGCTCCGCCTGCCACAGTGTCGTGGTTGGGTAACCGAAAGGTCCAGCCAGCCAGCCAGCCAGTCACTCGTCGTGAACATGTACTCCCGGTGCGCCCGGTGCACTCTCGGCCCACTCTCGGCGTACTCTCAGCGTTCTCTCTCTCTCTCTCTCTCTCTCTCTCTCGCTCTCGCTCTCGCTCTCTCTCGGCACACGCCAACGGCGCCTTGCTGGGTAGGCAACACAACGCCTGCTCCACGCACGCACGTCGTGCGGGGCGGCCTACCCTCACGTCCGCAGGCGGCGTGCGGAGCGGGTAGTGAGGGCAGCCGGCCTTTACAGCTCTGTCCCTGTCGCGCTCATGGGGTGCTCCGAAATAGAGAGGGACGGAGAGAGAGCGAGAGAGAGAGAGGGAGAGAGACAGGGAGAGAGAGAGAGAGGGAGAGAGAGAGAGAGAGAGAGAGAGAGAGAGAGAGGTACGGAGAGCAAGCGTTCGAACTCGCTCTGCACGGTGGGAGCAGGATAGACAATACCTGAGGTTCTCCTCACGTGTACTAGCGGGAACTGGGCGCTGAGCCCGCGGCGCGGACTCCGGGCCTCTCCGGGCCGGGCCGAGCCGAGCCGGGGGACGGACCAGTAAATGCCACGCTCGGCCGCGCCGCGCCGCCCCGCGCCGTGCCGCGTTGCTGCGCGTTGCTCTAGGCGCCTTGCCCTTCCTTTCTCTTGGCGCATTGTGATCGGCTCGGCGCCAATGTCGTAATCTCCCCGGCCGCTCGCGGCTGCCCGACTCTCCCGTTGCCGGAGCTCCAGCGGGGCTCCAGCGGGGCTCCAGCGGGGCTCCAGCGGGCCGGACTCCCCCCTCCCCCGCGCCGGCTCCGCTTTGCTGCTGCGGTTGCCGTCGGCTGCCGGACGCGGACTGCTCGCGGAAGTGATTTAGTTCTCCCCCCGCCGGCTAGAGCAGCGTGCGCGATACAGAAACAGAGTAGAGAGAAATAGAGAAAGAGAGAGAGAGAGAAAGAGAGGGAGAGAGGGAGAGAGAGAGAGAGAGAGAGAGAGAGAGAGCGGGGGGGGGGTCATGGGTGTCGCTCGCACCCCCGCGTCGTGTGACGTCACGCGGCCGCCGCGGTTACGGCAGGCGAGGAGGCGCACGGCGGCGCGCTGCTCGCTGCTCGCAGCCTCCCCGGCCCGGCGTGTTGCGTGTCGGGACGGTGATGCCCTTGATGCCTTTGGCCGGGTCACGACGTGCAGTGCAAGTGCCCTCCCCCCCCCCCCTCCCTCCCCAAGACCCCTCTCGTTTCCTTTCACTCCCGCACACCGGGGCCCGACCGCGCAGCACTGTAGAAGCTTGAAAGTCGCGCAACGAGTCCAGGACGGCGGGGGGCGGCGGGGCGGCGGGGCGGCAGGCGGGGCGGCAGGCGGGCGCGGTGGAAAGGTTCCGCCTCGAACGTGCGCCGAGGTGACAAGGAGATCGATAAATGAAATCAAGACGGGAGAGAGGGAGAGAGGGACAGAGAGAGAGAGAGAGAGAGAGAGAGAGGAGAGGCGAAAAGGGGGATGTGGGAGGGGTAAAGGGCCACCGCGGCAGCCGGGACAGCAGCGGGGCCCAAACAGGTGATCAGACAAGTCTCAAAAAGCTAACGGAACAGCGGGAGGCATGGCCTGCCGGTTGGGTTCGGTGTGTTCTGGCCGACCGAGAGGCGAGCCGCCCGTGAGGGGCGGGTGGAGGGAGGGGGGCGGGGGGGAGCAGCGGAGAGGGCGACCACGCCACGCCACGCCACGCCGGCGGCGGGGCGAGGTTTAGGAGACTGCCGCCGCGGCCGTAGGGGATCGGACCGGGTCGGGTCCCGCCGCTTCCATAATTTCGATTTCGATCAGCCAGGCTCCGTCCCGATCTGCTCGCGCCTCGCGACGCCGTTCATTAAGAACTGCCGCCGAACAGGAGTTGGGTGTCTCCGCACAGGGTGTCTCCGTCACACTCATACGCCGGCCGTATAACGGGAGGGGGGAAGAGAGAGAGAGAGAGAGAGAGAGAGAGAGAGAGAGAGAGAGAGAGAGAGAGGAAGCACCATGTGAGCAGGGCAGGGAGTGCAGTGGTACTTTCACCGACATCTTCCATAGCAACACGCAGCACAATGCGGGTGTCTAGGGGTAGGGGGTGGGGGTGGTGAGGCAGGGCCGGGGCCTGGGACGGGCGCACCGTTGTCGCCGGCAGCACTTGCGCAACGCACGACCGGCACCGCTCTAGGCCTCCGGGCCCCCCGGGGACTCCGGGGCCTCCCGGACCAGGAGGAGAGCTGGATGCGAGACGCCTGCGCGGGGCCACTCTCAAAGGATGAGAAATTAATCAATTCGACTTTGGAAAACTACTAGTTTTAGTCGTTTCGACTGTCGATATCGACTAGATTAAGAAATTCGAGGTAATTATCGTCAAGTTGATGTTTATTTTACGGTGACCCACTCCCCGCGGCCTGCAGTGCAGCAGCCAAGCCTCAAGGCCCCGGCGGACGGCGAAGAAGAACAAGAAGAGGAGGAACACGGAGATACTCGATATTCCTTTATGAAGCACGCCTCAGTTGCGCCTGTTGGCGCCTACATCCGCAGTCGGTGCGGCGGCGGCGGCGGCGGCGGCGGCGCAGCACGCACGGACACAGCGGTTGTCGCGGGTCAGGGTCCCCAGGGTTCCCACTGCAGCCGGCGGCGGCGTGACAGCGGCCGAACCGCCGGAGCCGGAGCCCCATAAATATCGACTCTTTCTAAAAATAGAAGGAAACCGCGTAATTGGTTTGGTTAAGCACGAGCGTCGGCCGCGGCGCGCCGCGAGGCGTCGACGTCGAGGTGCCGGCGCCGGCCGCGGCCGGGCTGTGCTGAGCCGCCGCCGCCGCCTCGCGCGGCCCCCCGGCGTCCTCGGCCACCCAAGGACGCTCCGCGGCGCCGTCCAGGGCGTGGTGGCGGGGCGGGGCGGGACGACGCTATTTGCAGATCCAGCGAGACTTCTGGCTTCTGGTCGCACTGCGAATAACGCTAGGCGCGGCTACAGACGTTTTCCTCCGGTACGGCGAAGAGAGGCAGCGTCCTTATTGGGTTTGCGCCGCGACCGCGCCCCGCCGGCGCCGCTCGTCCGGGATTGGCCGGCCGCCTCCGGGAGCCGAACCTCCGGCCGCGGATCCGGGAGGCAAGGACGGCGACGACGGCGGCGCGGGGGTGGTGGACATATCCACAGCGCGGCTCCTCCGGTCGCACCGCCGTCACACTCTGGTCACATTCCGGTCACATTCCGGTCACGCCACACCCGCGCTCCTGCGGCGCCTCACACCCTCCGGCGTTCTTAGGCTCGGGCGCCCCGTGGCCGTGGCGTCACGTACTTTGTGAACGGCCCCGCTTCTCTCTCTCTCTCTCTCTCTCTCTCTCTCTCTCTCTCTCTCTCTCCGGCACTCGCCGCGCTGCGTATTAGTATTATGATAGCAACGGCCGCGAACACTGCCTTAGTAGCTCGCTGTCTTCGTCGCACCCGTTGGGTGTGCTCTATAAGAGAGAGAGAGAGAGAGAGAGAGAGAGAGAGAGAGAGAGAGAGAGAGAGAGAGAGAGAGAGAGAGAGAGAGAGAGAGAGAGAGAGAGAGAGAGAGAGAGTCCGAGTTCAGCTGCCCCCATCAGCTGTCCGGGGCAGGGCGAGGCATGCCAGGTACAGCCGCGCGGCGGGGCGGACATTGCAGAGGCATGCCACGCGTCGTGGGCGTGGCCGCACACGAGCGTTCGACCCCGCGGCCCGGGGGAGGGAAGGGGGGGGGGGGCGGTGGCGACGCAGCGGTTTTTTCTGTCTGGAGTCCAGCCACAGCAGGCCAGGCCTCACAGGCCTCCGAAGTGATAGACGCACCGTTATTGAACGGCCAGGCACCAGCGCCAGGCAGGCAGGGCAGGGTACCGGGTACCGTGCGGCCGTGCGGGGTATGCAGCAAGGCCGGCCGGCACACCACACTCGGTGCACACACGCCCCGCCACGCCCCGCCACTCGCCTTGACACCGACCTGCGGCGCGGGCCCCCGCCGGACCCCCCGCCGGACCCCCCGCCGGACCCCCCGCCGGACCCCCCGAGCCCCCACAGCCCAGCCCAGGCAGTCTTGCTCCGCTGGAGGCGCTCAGGTTTATTGTCTCAATTTTGATACGGCGATACGTATCGATGGGGAGCAACCAGCGCCGGCCAAGGACCAGTGGGCTGACAGGGAACGCGTTTCCCTCTCTCTCTCTCTCTCTCTCTCTCTCTGCTCCCCCTCTCTCTCTCACTCTTTCTCTTCCTCCCTTTAACCGTCCCTCCCCCCCCCCTCCCCCCTTCTTTCTCTCCGAAGATGGATAATCAAATTCAATCAGTCACGATCCCACAGGAGGTGGCTCCTTTACACGACAATTTGGACGATGAATTATAGATCTTTCATTCGCGGAGAGGTGAAATTAATTTCTAAGAGGGGGGGGGGGGGGGAGGGAAAGATAGAATAACGGGGGCCGCAATTGTTGCCCGCGTAGTGCCGAGGGCTTAAAGTCGCGGGGCCGCGGGGGCCTCGGCCCAGCGGGGGGGTTCGGGTTACTCGGCCTTGGCGTCTGCTCGTACATGTAGAGTGACAACAGAAGTGCTCGGGACTGACAGATAGACGGACGACTCCAGCGCTCCAGCGGGGCTCCAGCGGGGCTCCAGTGGCGCGGGGTGCTGCTGCCCGGGTATTGTGGAGGACGGTCCGGTCTGACTCACCTGTGGCTCCACCATAAGTGTATCCGGGGCCGACGTCGAATGCCGATCCACCTGGCAACACACACACACAAAAAGAAGGGGTTAAAAAAGAAGAAGGCGTTCGCTTTTGCAATACTACACTGTAGCAGCGCGGCGCGGCTGCCTGCCCCCCCCCCCCTCTCCTCCCTCCTACCCTCCCGGAGACTCCGACGCCCGAGTCCTCCGGGGCCGCCAACCCCGCAGCCGCCGCAGGGCCGCAGGCGCTAGAACGCGTATTACATATTTTTTTTCTGTTAAATTATGATCACGTTGTTGTGGCTGTGCAGTTGAGGAGGAAAGGAAGGGGAAAATCAAGTAAGGCAGGCAGTACCAGCGTTCGCTCTCGTTTGCGTATTGTGAGGCCGTCGTGTGTGTGTGTGTGTGTGTGAGAGAGAGAGAGAGAGAGAGAGAGAGAGAGAGAGAGAGAAATGACGACAAGCCTTCCAAATGTCACGTTACTGGAGCAAGGCTGTGCGGACGGGTCGGGCCGGTAGGGTGCCTGCCTGGCGGGGCCGGGGCTCGGCTCGGCTCGGCTCGGCTCGGCTCGGCTCGGCTCGGCTCGGCTCGGCTCGGCTCGGCTCGGCTCGGCGTGAACACAGCACAGCAGCGCCACCTGCAGGGCTGCCGGCAAGGCCTCCGCTGCTCCGGTCCGGACGCTCCGCGCGACAAGTGGCCGGGGAAGGCTATAACGCTTCCAGACCCCGCAGCAGCACTGCTCATGACATGACATGGAGGGCTCATGACGGGATACGACGCGACGGCCCGTAAACTCCGTAAGATCTCTCGCCACGACTCGGTCACCACGCAGCGTCGACTTGTCGCGGTGGTCCCCCTCCCTCGAGCCGCTCCAGGATCACACGGCGGGGAACGCCTGGCGGGTAGGCAGACCTCGGCACCTCCGAGCACGGCTGCCGCGCGGGTTGCCTGCCGGACTTCTTCGGGGGGGCTCGCCTCGCAGACTAAACGGGACGGCCGCCTCAATCTGCACATATTTTATTTTTGTAAAATGGGCGATAAGCTTGATGTGGGGCGCGCCTGCATTATCGGGCTGCAGCGCGCCAACCAATATCTTTTCTTTCAGTTTTTTTTTTTTGCAAGACAAGACGCCGCCGGCCAGAACGTTTGGGCACGCAGGCGGCCGGCAGTTTGTTCAAGTCATGAAAACTCGTCTGGCTTGACGCCGACGCGCAAAACTCTTCAACGCGGCCGCGGCGGCGGTGGTGCCGTCGTCGGGTCCATCCGTAGAGCGAGACGGAGCGACGCGGGTGTAGAGACGGAGGGAGTGAGACGCAATAGACACACGCCGCGCTCCGCTCTCTCGGCGTGTGACGGCGTGCGACGGCCGGCGGCGGCGGCGGGCCGAGCCGGGCCTGGATGACATAACACACGGCTAGACAGGACGGGATGCGACGGGAGGGGAGGGGAGGGGAGAAGGAGGGGAGGGGAGAAGGAGAGGAGGGGAGGGGCCCCGCTGGACCACCACTAGCAGGGCGGGAGCACGCCAGAGCCGTGTATCGGCCCCAGAGTCCCGGACCGGATGCCTCCGCGGCTCCGCGGCCGGGAGATCCGCGGCGCGTTCGCACCACACCAAACGGTCGTAACACATCAGCAGCGCGAGCCAAACGCTTCCGAATCTGCCGCCGCCGAGCCGCGTGCCGGCGTGCCGTTCCTCACACCCGCCCCCACGCGGTCGCCAGTGCTGTATACCGCCCGCTCCGGGCACGGACGCCACTTGCTGGCACACTGACATTCTTGTTCTTCTCGACTTCCGTTTTCGAGGCTCGTTGGAAGCGCCTATTCCTGAGGCACGTCTCTCTCTCTCTCTCTCTCTCTCTCTCTCTCTCTCTCTCTCTCTCTCTCTCTCTCTCTCCGCAGGAACCCGGACGCTCCGAGGCGGTGACTCACGCCCCCCCCCCCCCTCCCCGCCGCAGTCGCAGTCCTCTCTGCTGCTGTCCTGTCGGCTGCGGCACGCGCGGACTCCCATTATTTGGGGCTCGAAAGGCAATGAGCTTTGCCAATCACGACACACCCATCACACACACACACACACACACACACACACACACGCATACACACATCCTCGGTGTGTGTGTGTGTGTGCCGCATCAAGACGCGGCGACGTGTTGAGGCGCCGCAAACACGAGTAAAGAAGTATCCGGGCTGCGTGTGTGTAACCGATAAGTCGTGCGCTGACATGGACATGAGCCCCGGGCGGCACGCGGGCGGCACTAGCGGGCTCCCTGGCAGACGCCATCTCCACACCATGCACTAATCAATCGCCCCCCCCCCCTCTCTCTCTCTCTCTCTCTCTATCTCTCTCAGTACACACACACCCACACACACACACACACACACGCGCGCGAATGTGTGTGTGTTTATCTCTGGGATTGCAGATCTACGAACGCACGAGTGCCACGCCGCCCGCGTCGCCACGCCACGACATAAGCGTCATCCTGGCAACAAGAAACAATAACAACAAACACCAGCGTGCAGCTCTGGTCCGGGAAGCCCGCGCGACAAGCAGGACGTACATCGGAAGCGTACGGTCCGGGGCACAACGGGCCGCGTTCATATGCAGTCCTCGCCGGCTGCTCAGAGTGACGTACTAGAAGCAAGGCGGGGGGGAAAATAAACCCGGGACGGTCGCCGCTTGCGAGAAGCCAATATAATCATGGCGGTTGCCTTAAGAAAGCAAGCCGCGGGGCGCTTGTGCTGCTGTGCTTCCCGAGAAGTAATGCCGCTGCCGCGGCGTGCATCTTTTTGGTTTCGCCGTAAAAGCTGATGCCCGACCTGCAACGGAGGGTGGGGCTCAGTCGCGGATGCTGCGACGCGAGGAACAGAGGGAGGTAGAGAGAGAGAGAGAGAGAGAGAGAGAGAGAGAGAGAGAGAGAGAGAGAGAGAGAGAGAGAGCTAGAGAGGATTGGCCGGTGTATGAGAAATCTGGCGCGGCCGGGCCTGGGAGCCCCGCGCAGGCCACAGAGCCGAACCGAAGCTGACGGCCGGCCTGAACACACCGACAGCCAAGGTCGCCGTTATCAAGATAGAGAGAGGAGATGGTCCGCCGGGGCCCGCGGGCCGCCGGCGGACACACTCTTGACAACGCCGCCGCTGCCGCCGCCGCCGCCGCCGCCGCTGCCGCTCCTGTGCGAGCGGTGGCCAGCGGTGCCGGGCCGGCAGGGCCGCGGCCGCGTCCGGCGGCGCCGCTCGGCTCAGGCGTTGACAGCCGGTCAGGGAATGAATGGAATTCCGCCAGGCCTCGGCACTGTGTCCGTTCTCCCGCTCGCCCTCGATGACGGCGGCGTTGCCGGGCGGCGCGCGGGTCGCGGAGGGTTGCAGCCCCCAGCTGCGCGCGCGCGCGCGTGTGTGTGTGTGTGTGTGTGCCGAGGTGTGTCCGTCCTTGGCGCGCTCTAGCAGCGGCCGAGCGCAAAAACGACACGAAAAGTGACCGGGCCGGGCCGAAAAAGATTTTTACGATTCTGGCAAACGAAAGTCAAGCCCCAATCAAGGTGGACCACTCTGGGCGAGCAGAGCACGTTCCCGTCGTGATCCCCGCGACTCCGCAGGCCGCCGCCGCCGCCGCCGCCGGGACCGGGCCTGGCGTGGGGACCGGCCGGCACCGCGGCGCCCGGCCCGCGCCACCGGGACAGGACCGGGCACCGCCAGCCGGGTCACAGCGAGACAGAACGGCACTTAAAAAATATATCAGGACATCAGCATCGGGCCATGAGACCGGAGAACAGAGGCAGAAATGTCCTGCTCCTGTTCGGCGCTGCTCGACTCCTTGGACTCGCCGGCGGCCTTCCTGGCGGCTGGCTGGCTGGCTGGCTGGCGGGTGCGGTGGACACATGCGGGGCGTGCCGTGGCGACGCGTGGCGGCGTGGCCAAGCTCTCGAGCAAGCACACGAACCGCAAGGGGAAAAAAATCCCCCACCTGTGCAATACGGTCCATACTCGAGAGTGAAACTTCCGTATAGTCCACGTGAAAGAGAAGACCCACACACATACATACACACACACACACACATCTGCGAGCTTGCGAAGCGGGACGACATTTGCGTCCGCCTTGTTTGAACAGCGTTCAAAACAGAGTTGCAGCAGGTCGATGACTCCGGCACCTTATCGTGCTTCTACCAGGCCGCCGCGCAGGTATTGCATCAGAGAGAGAGAGAGAGAGAGAGAGAGAGAGTGTGAGTGTGTGTGTGAGAGAGAGAGAGAGAGAGAGAGAGAGAGAGAGAGAGAGAGAGAGAGAGAGTGGGCGGTAGCAGCCCAGCCGGGCCGGGCGGGCCGAATGCCGCTGGTGATAAGTCCGGGCTTTAGTGTGAGGGACAAGGTCAGGGTCGGACGCACAGCCGCCGCCGCCGCCGCCGCCGCGGACGGACAACAACGGGACCAGCGCCGGACCCGCACGGACACTCTGCCTTCTTCAAAAACCCCTGCCTGCGGCGCGACGACGCAACCGAATAAAGACCGATGCGTCGCCGGGGGGGCGCTATTGTTCCTCTCCCCCCCCCCTCTCACTCCCTCTCTGCCACACACGATCTCTGTCCGCCTCTCTCACTCTGGCACCGCGGCACTTGCGCCGCCGCCGCCGTCGTCGTCGTATTGTCGCCAATCGCAAACGCCACTACTTTTACTTTCTGCTGGGGGAGGGAAAGGGAAGGGGAGAGGTGAGAGAGAGGGGGGAGGGGGGCTCCAGCGGGCGACACGAGATAGAACCGGTCGTCGCACAGATCGCGCGGTCCGCGGCCAGTACTCGTAACCCGTCGGGGAGGAGGAGGAGGAGGGGAGGGGGGCACCGCACCCCGCGTGCACAAGGCCCGCACACCGCTCGGTCTCGGACCGCGCGCTGCGTCGGGGTGCTATTGGGGCAGGTCATGGGGGGTCGTCTGGAGGTATCCGAGGCGCGCCAACAACAACAACAACAACACGGGGTTTCATAAAGGAGCTTCGCAGGGTGTCGCGGCGGCTGGAGCGGCTGGAGCGGCTGGAGAGGGCGGCCCACATCCCGGAGCACTTGCACGCTCACTACATCGCGTCGTCTCGGATGACACTCCTCCACTCTCAAGCTGCCTTCTCCAGTTGCTCCTTGCCCGAGATAAAAATTTAAAAAAACACACACACACACAAAAAAAACAACGACAAATAGACAACAGCGCTGGAGCCCGGAGGCGGTCTGGGAATGCAGCCGCTGCGGGGCTTAAAATAGCAGAGCTCGGACATCTGGTGCTCGAACCCGGAACCAGCTCGGGGGCACTCCGCGCAGAGAACGGCGCCCGGCTCTTTATGCCGCGCAGAGAAAGGTGTAATGACACAGCCGGGGGGGCTTTGGCTTGTCCGCGAGCTGTGCCGCTGCTGCGCTGTTTATGGCCCTTACTTACTCTATGCAGACTGATTCCGCGAGCACTGCTCTCTCTCTCTCACTCACTCACTCACTCACTCACTCACTCACTCACTCACTCACTCACTCACTCACTCACTCACTCACTCACTCACTCACTCACTCACTCACTCACTCACTCACTCACTCACTCACTCACTTCTGTAAGGAGTGCGCGAGTGAGACGGAGCTCGTGCTGCCCGCGCGTGTCCGACCACACGGGAAGTCTTCCCGGAGGAGACCCGCCTGGACGAGGGATTTCCGGCAGCCACACACACACACACACACACACACACACACACACACACAGAGTAGGGAAAGCAGACCGTGTAAGAAACCGCGCCACGTCAATCTCGTCCTGAAAGAGGCTTAAATACTGTAGAGGCTGAAAAACACACACACACACACACACTCCGGGAGAGCAGAGCAGAGCGCGGGTCGGGGCCGCGTGCGGTGTGCGGTGCGGTGCCGGCAGCGGCTGGGCAGTTCGTTAACGGGGAAAGTGGGCGCACGCGATGCCGGGATACGTTGACCCCCCCACGGCGCCGCCCGCCCGCCCGCGGCCCGGGTGTATCACGGTGTTTGCGAAACTTTTTTTTTCTCAAATCGAAACCTCCGTCCGTGCATTCGATCATCTGTCCGTTTGTCTTGTCTGCCAGGCCGCGCCTGACGTGCTATCCGGCTGGAAGATCTCCTCAGGCACTGGCGCCCGCCGGGTAGGCAACACCGGGCCGTGCGACGCACGCGTGCCGTGCGGGCCGGCCTACCCCCGCTTCCGCAGGCGCTCTCACAGGGATGACAACGAGGCGGGCCTTAGCTGCCGGAGCCTTAAAAAAAAAAAACTTTCTGGTGTTTAACGTATCTCATTCTTACGTTTCGCAGCAGCTATATGGAGTACGACGCAGTACCGCAGGCGTTTGACAGTTCCGCGTTCGCAGAGGCGGCTTCTGAATGGGAGCGAGAGAGAGGCCGGCCTTCCACGGCCCGGCCATCTCTCTCGCTCTCCTGTAGTGAAATGGGCCGCGTACGGAGGAAAATCCACTCGCCCCATTCTCCCTCTCTGTCTCTCCTCTCTGTCTCGCTCACATCGTCAGCACTAATTGCCTGCCCGTACTTCGCTTATCTGGCATCGTATCGGGAGGAAGCGAAACGGTCGAATCATTCGTCCACGAAAAATGTCAATTGTGTTGTTTTTCCCGTCCCGTTATACTTAGTGAGGTGCCGTGTGTGTGTGTGTGTGTGTGTGTGTGTGTGTTCGTGTGCCATGAGTGCGCCGATGGTGGTGGCGCGGCCCCAAGGGCACAGGTGGCCGCCCGCCATGTTTCCGAATTAAATTGACCCGACCGGCGGATGGATCCAGTTTATCAGATGAGTCGCAAACAAAAGTGCGACACACACACACACACACGCCCACACTTTTGGGCCAAAGTCAAGTAGCACAGCTGCTGAAAATCCAATCTTATACATAATCTGCTGCAAAATTTTAACGCTCTCTCTCTATCTCTCTCTCTCTCATGGGTAGGCATACAGCGGGAAGCGTTTGTCTTGCTGCGGCATAGGGACTTTGCGCGCGTCGTGTGACGTGGGGGCGTGGCGGGGCGTGGCGGAGCGTGGCGGAGCGTGGCGGAGCGTGGCCCGAGTGTTGTGACGTTCGGCAGCTGGCCAGCTGATAACACACACACACACACACACACACAGCCAATACCGCAATGTCCTGCACGAGCAGCACGAGAGGTGTTGGATTGAGCGCGGCGTGGCAGCGTGCAGGTTTGCTGGCAGAGTCCGAAGGGGCGTCACCCTCGCCTAGGAAGCACTACATTCAGCAGCACCAGAATACCCTTTCTAATTACTATTAATTTTATTACGTGATTTAAGCGGATTTTTTTTGTATTTTTTTTTTTGTTTCGTGAGTTTGCACACTTTAGTGCGCACGCAGGGCCACGCCATTGCCGCGCGCGGCACGAGCTCTGGCCATGTTGGGCGTTGCTGGCGTTGCCGGCCGCGGCCGAGCGCAGCGCACCTCGCGGCCGGCGTCGTTATTAAGTGTTTCCAGCCCCAACACACACACACACACACACACACAACGGGTTTCTCCTTATACTCCGCGGCTGGCCGGCGGCGGCGGTGGCGGTGGCGGCGGCGGCTGGTTGCTGGCGGCCGCCAAATGTCTAGGAATTTGCCAATATATTGGTCGGGGCTGGCGGCCGCACGGCTCTAAGCTGCGGCGGCCGTGCGGTGCTCGCGGCGTGAGCCGCCACGCCCCCCCCCCCTCAAGAAGGTCGTCGTCGTGGGCCCGGCAGTGACGTCACGCAGTGTGCGACTGCAGTGCAGCAGCAGCAGGCAGGGCGACACGAAAACAAAAGAAACTCGCCGCATATCCCGAATTAAGAAGTACACACGCAGCCGCGCCGCCGCCGCCGCCGTGTATCAGCCGATTAAAAAGAAGAGGTATACTCCGATTACGCGAGCGGGCCGTTACGTGCCGGCCGGGCGGGGGGCCGCGGGTACCCGAGCACGGCTTACACTACGGCTGCGGGTATCTCGAGTGGTCCGGCGTATCGCACGTCACACTCCAGGACCGATAAGGGACAGCGGGGCAGGTGGGTCCTGCCGATAACAGGACTATAGTGCGAGGCCCCCGTCCGCGACCCCGCACGTGCACGCGGAAGGGGGGGGGGGGCACGTAGCGTGCAGGGCGGCGCACGTAGCGTGCAGGGCGCCGCACGACGCGGCGCGCGGGACGTTCCGCGGGGACGTGCACGAGCCGGTGGTCGTGCAGGAGCGGGACGGAGACGCGGCGCCGACTTCACCATAACCCCGTCATCAAACCACTCCGCGACATCACGATCCAACCGATAAACCGCCCCGTACAAATTATTAATATTATTGTTTATTTTTTTTGCATTAATTTTTTGGGGAAGATGCGAGCAAAAAAAAACAAGCAAGTGTGCTGCGGCGCGGCACCGGGCCCGGGCCGAGGCCAGCCGGAGGTGAGGGGGGTAAGGTGGGGGGGATGGTAATAGTGAGGGTGAGGTGGCCGCTGTGAATAATGCGTCCTCTCTCTCCCTCCCTGCCGACCCTGTCCTGCCCTCGCCCCCCCCCCCCTCTCTCTCTCTCTCTCTCTCTCTCTCTCTCTCTCTCTCTCTCTCTCTCTCTGTCTCGGTGCACACCGCGGGGGACCTTGACCGTGAGGAGGGAGGCGAACGACACGGCCGACCACGCCACGCCACGCCAATCGCGTCCATCCCTTCGCCGATACGGCGCCGCGGGTGATAGGCTGCCACTGGCTGTCGCCTTCTGTCGCCGGGCCCACTGGCCGAGTAGAGAGAGAGAGAGGGGGGGGGGGGGGGTTTAATCAGTTCTCAAACTCATTCAACTCTCTCTCTCTCTCTCTCTCTCTCTCTCTCTCTCTCTCTCTCTCCCCTCTCTCTCTGCCACTCACCTGGCTGACTAGTAATAAAAAAAAATTTTGGATGACACAGCAGCAGAGAGGACAATGAAGGCACTTTACCCCTCTTTCGAGCAGAAAACTGCGAAATCGGTCGGAATCGTCGGATTCGTCTGCAGAAGTTTCGCCGCTTTGACACAATTTGGGTAGCGCGCGGCTGTGCATGTGTGTCGGTGGTGTGTGCGTGTGCGTGTGTCTGCGCCAGCGGCTGGCCGGAGGCCTGGCGTCAGCGGGCGGCGGCACACATGAGTAAAGGCCATATCGGGTAAATGTGAAAGCAGTTGGTGCACGGATTTGTTTTGTACTTTTTTTCTTCTCTCTCTCTCTCTCTCTCTCTCTCTCTCTCTCTCTCTCTCTCGATGTCTGTGCCTGCCTGCCTCTCTCTCTCTCTGTCTCGTCCACTCGCGGCGAAGGTCTCTGCTTGTTGTCGGTGCGCTCGAGGGCCCGGGCCAGGCCGTGGCCGTGGGGCTGGCCGGCCGGGATGGGACCCTCTCCCGAAGCTGGTCAGCAGCAGCCCCGTGGCCCCCGCGCCGCCGTCGCGGCCCGCTGCCCCCCCCCCCCCCCCCCCCCCCCCCCCCCCCCCCCCCCCCCCCGCAGCCCTCCGGCAGCCCCGGTCAGACAGGTTCTGCCGAGTCCCAGCAGCAGCGCCGGGCCGACTCAACAAGAATGCCCCCCCCCCTCTCCACTCTGATCCCCCTCACCCACTCAGGGGGGGCCTAAATGCTTCTTTGGGCTTTAAACGGCGAACGGGACTACGGGAGCCCCGTAAAACATATCGGCGCGATCCGTCCCGGCCGCCGGCCGGCCGCTGGGCGTGACGGGGTCGGCGTCGGGCGAGGCGATGTGTTACCGGGGCTGCTCCTCGCACCGCGGGGCCGCCGACGCACTGCGACACGTTCACGTCGCCTGTCCCTCCCAGTCAGTCCCAGCGCTGCCGAGCCGGCGTCAGCGACCTGCCGCACCTCTGCGGGGAGGGCAGGAGGAAGAGGAGGAGGAGGAGGAGGAGGAGGAGGAGGAGGAGGAGGAGGAGGAGGAGGAGGAGGAGGAGGAGGAGGAAGGGCAGAAAATTGGGGCGAAAGAGCTCGTCGGGAGCGGAGCGGCGCGGCAGTGTGCTGAGCTCGCTGCCGCTGCCGCTACACAACTTGTTAGAGGTGGTCGTTGGGGCATTACGCACGCGCGAGAGACTCTCTCTCTCTCTCTCTCTCTCTCCTGCTCCCTCTCCCCCCTTTCTCTCCCTCTTTCTCCCCCCCCCCCCCCTCCCCTCTTTCTTCCCCTCTCTCTTCCTCTCTGTGTGTCTCTCTCTCTCTCTTTCATTCTCTTTCTGCGGTTTGAGAGGGCACTGACCATACGCGGGGTGCGAGTGCGACACGCCTGCTTATAGACAGGAAATGAAGGGACTGTGCTTGCTTACTGCTGTATTGGCAGCAGCGGGGGGAGGGGGGCGGTTTTCGGTTCGCCGCGGCGCTGCTGGAAAGTAAATGGAGACAAGCTTGTGCAACCCCACCGCGAGCCGGGCCGGAGCAGCGGGCACCCATCGCGGCTGCAAGCCACTACACACACGCACACACACACGCACACACACACAGAAACGGGGAAATGTCTGATGAGGGAAATAATCAATCACCCGGATAGTCGGCGGCCCGGCCGATCGCCGCCGCCGCGCGGTATTCAGGAACGGGTCCGATAGGTCAATCGCTGTGGCGGGCTGGCGGCCACCGGGCCCGGCCACTATGCTGCTGGTCTGGTCCTAGGGCCGCCGCCGCCGGCTGCCCGCGCACCTGGTGAGAGAGAGAGAGAGAGAGAGAGAGAGAGAGAGAGAGAGAGAGAGAGAGAGGGAGAGGGAAGGGGGGAGACGGAGAGTGAGAAAGAGAGACAGGCAGACTAAAACAAGGCTTGAAAAAAAAAATGGTGCGGCGCAGTTGTCTGGCGGGCGCCTGTGGGTGCCGGGGTAGGCCGGCCCGCAAGACACGCGTGCGCTGCACGCTCCCGGGCTTGCCTACGCGGCAGGCGGGCGGCGCGGCGCGGCCGGCATCTCCTGGCGAATGTGGACTGTGTCGACATGAACGCCGCCGCCGCCGGCCGGACCGGCTGAGGCCAGCCCGGGCGTGACGTCACACGCACGCTTACTCCGGCGTGCGTGCGTGCGTGCGGCGTCCGTTACGTGCGCCGTGCACCGGCGGCGCATCGGGGGCCTCCTCCTTCTCCTCCTCCTCCTCGATACCGATGGTGAAACCATGCGTGACTCACACCTTGTGTGAACATGAACACGAGCGTGCGTATGAACGAGGATTGCGAACGCGGGCTGGGCGTCGTGTCGGCCCCACCATGATGATTCTTTCTATGCGAATTTTCAAGAGTTTTTTTTTTTTTTTCATTTTAATAATGTGCACCGACCAGAAACTGTTTGATTGGCTGGCCTGCGGGGCGGGCGGTGGGCGCGGGGCGCGGGGTCCGGGGCCCGAGGCTGCCGCGGGACCGCCCCGCCCCGCCCCGCCCCCCCGCCCCGCCCCGCCCCGCACCGCACCGCACCGCGGCCGGCCGCGGCGCTGTTAGCTTTCCACTCCCTGCAAATGTCCGAGGCTATCACGCCGCCGCGGCTCGGCTCCGCCCGGCTCCGCTCAGCACCGCCTTGTCGCTGTGCGTTAGATTACTCGCCGTGGTCACCGCCCCCTGCTCGACTGACTGAACGGCTCCCCGCCGCGACCGCCGCATGAGCCAGCCGGCTACGACCCGCGCCGCGCCGCGCGCTCTGTCTCTGTCGCGCTCGCACGGCGGTCCGCAAGAGTCTGAGAGTGACAGGTGCAGGGGGAGGGGGGAGAGGTGCTCCAGTAGACGTCGTTCCAGAGCGTTACGCCATTTTGTGCACGGCAGGCGGGCGGGCGGCGGGCTCCGGCGGCCGTGGCGGCGGCGGCGGGGAGGGGGGGGGGATACTTTCCTTTTCCGCGAGCAGCGGGGCAGCGGAGCAGCGGCGTGCGCTAGACAATTTCTTTTGTCTGGCAGCGGCACGGCTCGCCGTGGTCCGGTAGACGCCGCCAGCAGCAGCCAGCGGCACCACCTCCGTGGCCACGCGCCACGCACCGCGCGCCACGGCACGGCACGGCACGGCCGCCGCCCGCAAGACAGGCAGGGGGTGCTCCTGGCCGACCGACCGACCGACAGGTTGACCCCGCGTCCTCGGCCTGCCCGCCCCGCGGCCCCGCCTGTCGGTCGGTGCAGCTGAGCCTGCCCGCCGGTGCCCGCGCTATCCGTCTGGTCTTGTCAGTTCTGCTGCGGCGGACGTTGGGAAAGGCGCGAGTTTTACGAAACGCGCGGCTGGCCGGCCGGGCGGAACGCGCGCGCGGGGGAGGGAGGAGGATAGCGAGACTGGAACTGGAAAGCCCGCGCCGAACAAGCTGCTCATGATTTGGAAGGCGGAGAGTATTAATCGAGCATTTCGAATTATCACGTATTTTATTTCCTTTTCGAAACACCTCCCTTTTTTTTCAGCTGGAAGCCGTGGAAAAAAAAACACAACACGGATGCTCGTGTCCCCTTCCGTGAGCCGGGAGCTCTCATTAGCTGGGGAGCGGTCGGCCCGCCCGGGCGGCCTTACCTAACCTGCGGGGCCGCGCGGCGCGCGCAGCTCAGCTTACCCAGCGGCACGCACGTTCACAACCATCCCATTCCTTTCTTTTTCACGACCATCTCGCCATGATTTATTAAGGTCCTGTTGGTCCGCTATCAATGAATTGCCAATGAAGGCCGCCAAACGGAAACACTATCCAGACCGGAAACAACTCCCAGCGAGGCGCGGGAGGTACGAGAGGTGTGAGAAACCAGGGATGTCGCCACCTGCGCATCATCTCGGATACCGGACGAATGCCGTACAAATCCAGAGAACGGTCGTGCTGTGCCGTCTTTATTGCTCACACCAACTCCGTCGATGTGGCTTCCAGCTTTAGAGCAGTAAGACCAGACCAGGCCAGACCAGAGCGCGCACGCCAAGGTCGGTGCACAAGCGGACGCGGGTGACGGTGCAGCGCGGTGTCCGGGCGCTACCGCCGCCGGCCGCCGCAACACACAGCCGTCGGCCGTAGGTCGTGCCGCGACGGTGACTGCGTGCGGACAGCCCAGCCCGCGGTGCGGCGCGCACCGGCCAGCAACACGGTGCTGTTCTTCTCCTCTCCCTCTTCTCCATGGAGTCACGGCGGCGGCGGCGGCGGCCCTCATTCTTCGTCTCCTCCCCTTTCTTCCTGCTGCGCCTCTCGCCGTCAGGTGCCCGCGGTGCGGCGGCGGCGGCGGCGGCCGCTGCGGCGGTGCCCGCCCGTCTCTGAGAAAGTGAAAGGCCCGCCGCCGCCGGCCAGCAGGCCGGACGCGGTCAGGGAGGCGGCGGCGGCGGCGAGGGGCCGTGTCCGTCAGTGGTGTGCCCCCTAACCTATTCGCACACGACACACAAGAAGACCGGAGTGCCGGGCCGAGCCGGAACCGGCGGCATCGTCGTGCCGGGGGGGGGGCGGGGGGCAGCCGGGGGGGGGGGGCGCTGGAGAGTGCCGCCGGGAGGTAGGTCCGCCACTTGTTGCTGCAGGGGGGGGGGGGCGTCAGCAGCGAGGCCCGCGACGACGCCCGCTTACGCGTCGCCGAGTCCGTGTCCCCCGACGACGACGGGGCTTCGACCGAACCGGACCGGGCCGGACCGCAGCGCCAGAGAGCTGCACGAGCCCTCTCCTCCCCGCGGTGAAGCCCAGCACTGGGGCCAGTCGGAATATCTCCGACGACGAGTGCAATCGTGGAGGTCTCCAAGCAAAATGAAATGAGTCGGCGAAGTGCGCCTGATGGAGTGATGACGACGTCCCAACCGTCAGCGCGGGCGGAGGCGGTGCCGGGCCGGGGAAGCCCGCGTCGTCGTCGGCACCTGCGTGCCGTGCCGTGCCCGGCCCGCGGACACACACCCGAACTCGTACATCGGCCTTGACAGTCGCGCGGCAGCAACGCGATTTGTCTCCCTTCTCACTTATTATTTGCCCAAGTGTTTTTGATGAACGCTTACGTCGAGGAGGGTGGCGGTCAGGGGGCGGATCCAGGATCGGCCTGAGGGGGGGGAGGAGGGGGGGGGGAATGTCTCGCTCTTTGCCTACTTATATATGGAAAAATTTAGGGAGCACGGGGGCAAAAAAGTCCTGTTGCCGCCCCGACCCTCTAAATCCACCCCTGGTGGAGGTGGCGTGGCAACGACGCCGAGGCTGAGCTCGACCGGCTCGAGCTGCCAAACTGCACACCAATCTCCGGACACCACTGCAGGTTAGCCGCCCCTCCGAGCTGAGAGCTGACTGTATTCGTTGGCAGGCACGTCGGCGGGCCGCGCCGCAGTTTTCTCAAGTGCGAAAGCCTGACATACACGAACGTGTCTTATGCAACGGACTGGCAGCATTGACATCACACAGCAGGCGCCGCCATCGCACTTGATTCCAACGCACGATTGAGCAAGTGTGCGCGCGCGCGTGTGTGTGTGTGCGTGCGTGAAGGAGAGAGCGTGTGTGTGTACGTGTGTGTGTACGTGTGTGTGTGTGTGTGTGTGTGTGCGCGTTCCAGTGGTAGCAGCAGGATGTCCGGGAACTGTCACATGGAATGGATTGCGGCGGGGAGACCCGGAGGAGACCTTCCGTCGCGACAAGAAAATAGAGGCCGCTTGTCACCTGGCGGACCGCGGCCCTACGCGCTTCGCGTCGCGGTAAGGCCGGGCGTTTATCGGTGCGCGGTGCGAAAGTCAGTGCGGGCGGCGTGTGTAAAGGGCAGCGGCGGCGGCGGCGGCGGCGGCAGGGCAGGGAGGCCCGGCGGGCGGCGTGGGCCCCCGGTCTCCCGTGTCGCTGTCGGCTAGCAACGCGCACGGCGGCACAGCACGGCAGGTGCGCGCGCACGACGTGGCGGTGTTCACACCTGTTCAAAGCCGTGCCCGCGGTGTGCCAGCGCGGCATGGGGCGCCCCGCGGCCTGGCGCGCCGGATTGTGAAGCAGGTATTTTTATTTCATTCACTCCGGTACGATTGCGATTGCGACAACATGTATTGCGGCCATAATATGTAGTATATTCAAGATTTTCGCGAAAGAATTGGATTTGACGGAGATGTTTTTAAAATTCAGAAAATGTCGGGAAACGTCAAGGTTCGTTATTTCTGAGACAATTTTTGTCTTCTGAACCTTCGGACACTAAACTTTTTTTTTTAAATCGTTTTGATGTCAATACTGAGACGCCGCCCCGTTTGCCATTAATTTAGTTGGCGCATGACAGGGGCCCGAGGTACTACAGCGTGGCAGCGGTGGCAGGCATGCAGGGTCATGGAGCGGAGCGGTGACCCTGGCGGCGGGTGCGAGGCCGCGCGGCGCGGGGGCTCGGCGTCGTGCACCTCGCCGTCGGCCCGCGGGATGAGGCGGCCGGCGGCCGGCCACGCGCGGGGTACAGTACTGCAGGGGGTCCACGGGGGTCCGCTCCGCGGGGGGTCGGCGGGGGGTCCGCGGGGGGTCCCCTAGGACAGCGCCGAGTCAGCACGGCTGCACCGCGCGGGCCGGGCGGCCGGGCACCGGCGGGGAACCCCTCCCGAAAAGCACAAGCAGCGGGCTGCCTGACCTACATAGTGACAAGGCCGGGCAGCACGCCGCCGGTGCCGCCGGCTCAGGTGGTATGGGGCTCTGCCGGGGGCCCTGCACCGCCGCCGCCGCTACTGCCACCACCGCTACCGCCGCCGCCGCCGCTGTGCCTGGAGGGACTCTGTCGGCGTGGCAGCAGCACCGTTTGTGACGGGGCACCCGCAAAACCACAGACAGCCCGTCAGCGTCAGTTTAAGCAACAGAGGCGCCTGGCGCCTGGCGGCCGGCCAGCAGCAGCAGCAGCAGTCCCCGCGGGCTGCCGGCCGCTCCGTCAGCGGGGGCCTCGCGGTGCCACTTTTATTCGTTTTATTTCTTCCTTGTGAACAACACACGACGAGGCGCACACACGATTCTAGCCGGGTCCGTCACCGTTGGCCCGAAAGCGGGCGGCGGCGGTGTTCGGGCCGCGGCAGGGCGGCAGGTGGTGCGGTGCCGACGTCCCGAATTCGATTGGAGTATCGGCCAAAGCCGTGACGGGGGCCGGGGGACGGGCCATACGTGACCGGCCGCGGCGGGCGTCGGTTCGTGTGGCACACGTGTGCAGCCACCGGCCGCCACCGGCCGCGGCGCCCGAGGCGGAGCCGACGGCCACTCTGCCAACAAAGTCCCCCGGGGCGCCAGAGGCCGGTCCGGGCGGCGGCTCCGGGGCACTCCACCGACCCCGGCCGGGGCCCGGGCCCCGGAGTAGAGACGTCGGCAGTCCACTCGCTCGCCTCGCAGCCAGGCTTACAACCGCTTTACAGCCCCGGGCGGCGTGCCGCGGCGTCACCAGACCATCTTCGAGGCACGTTTGCGGTTTGACAGGTCCCTTCCGGCCGGCAGCGGGCGGGCCGCGGCGGCCGCCCCACACATGACAGCACCGCCCCGGTCGCGCGAGTTGATGGCTTTCCTTGTCGGCACTCGGCACCCCCGCCCCGAAAAAAATAATAACAACCCTAAACATTTTTTTTTTTTTTTCCCTCCGATTTTGTTTTCGATCTCTGTCTCTTCGAGTCGACGAATGAGCTGGTGTCGGCTGAGTGCGGACATGCAGCCGCACGGGGATTCCCCGTCCGAGACACTGACCAGCAGCACGGCGCTGCCGCAGAGCTGTGCCGCGTCAGATCTCCCCCTCCCGTCCGCGCGTCTGTCTGTCTGTCTGTCTGTCTGTCTGTCTGTCTGTCTGTCTGTCTGTCTGTCTGTCTGTCTGTCTGTCTGTCTGTCTGTCTGTCTGTCTGTCTGTCTGTCTGTCTGTCTGTCTGTCTGTCTGTCTGTCTGTCTGTCTGTCTGTCTGTCTGTCTGTCTGTCTGTCCCTGGATAGGCGTGGCGAGCCCAATATTCAAACACTGGCGGCAGCGCGGGGGAGAAATACACCCGGGGTACCGTTCACTGCAACATACTCTGGCACCGCACCAAAAGCCGCACCTCCGCAAGCACACAAATTTATTGTTTTTTCCCTTCTTTTTTTTTAAATTTATTTGGGCCGCGCGGCATGCAGCGGCGTGCAGTGACTGCCGCTGCCGCCGCGCGCGGCCGGCCTATAGCTGGCCTGGCCTGTCTATAGGCGGTTCTAGGCGGCCCTCGGCGGCCCTCAGCGGCTCTGGAGCGCAGCCAGGCCGCGGGGGCCCCGCGCGGGGCAGGGGCGGGCCACCGCGGCTGCCGGCCGCCATTACCACACCGGCCTCACCGTTAACGCGCTCGTTTCACGCATTGTCTTCGAGACGCCAGTCGCGGCGCGCGCGATAAATCGATCGCCGCAGATGCGACGGGTCAAACGATCGCGCCCGCCCGCCGGCGGGATACAGGGTCTACGAAGAAACTGCAGCTTTAAACTGTACAACGCCCAAACTGCGGTCCCACAAACTGCAGTTTTATTGCGGGTTCACTGTGGCCGGCGCGGAAAACTAGAGTTTGTCTCACCCATCTAGTACTTTTTTCTGCACTAGAACTGTAGTTTCCTGTACAAAAACTACAGGCCGACTGTGGCCGGACGTCCCCGCGCCCCGCATAGCATCCCTCCGCGAGTACTACACCGCGTGTGCTTTCGGAGATCTGCCTGTTTTCATTTTATTTCACGGTGTGACATTCACGAGAGGCCATTATTAGGGAGTGCGCGATAAGTCAGACACGGCAATCACTGCACGGCGCGGCTGCGGGGCTCTTGTGCGAGGAGGGAGAGAGAGGAGGGGGGGGGGAGTAGACCTGGCTAAGATAAAGCATTGCATCAATGCCGTTATGATAGCCTGATTGGGAAAGACACTGCCTCCTGGCCGCCGCCGCCGCCGCCCGAGCCGCCGCCCCGCCCCCCTTTCTACCCCCTCCCCCCTTTGCCTCACGCATGTACGTCGCACCGCAAAACCAAAACCTGCCCTTCGACTCCAGCCGCCCGGGTCCTGTTGGCCCACAAACGTTTGCGAGCAGCGCAGAGATGAGAAATTAAGACAAGCAGGAGGGAGGGGCCGGACCAGCCTGCGGGGCCGCCGGGCCCGCCACGACACAGTGCGCTGCGCTCAGTGGGTCCATTCGTTTTTCTTCCCATGGTATTATAACCTGTCCGTCAGGTTGGCTGGCTGGTTCGTTGGTTGGTGCACTTCAATGTAAAGCTCTGTCGTGTGTGTGTGTGTGTGTGTGTGTGTGTAACGGGCCGCCCTGAGGCAGAGAGACTTTCCATTTCACCCGATCCAGCCGGAATGTGCCCGGGGGGCCACCGCCATACCTACCGGCCGGGCCCCCTGGGCCGTAGGCTCGGTCTGTCCAGCCGCGGCCCCGCCCGCCACGCGCCCTTCTCTTCCGGCACTACACCGTCTCCGCGGCGGCCGCCCTCCCTCCGGATTACACTCTCATTATTTCACATTCACACACGTCCGCAGATTTCGTTCTCTAATCCAGCTCTGGGACGTGAACAGGAAAACGGCAGGCGGGGGCGCTGCCTTCTTTTTCTTCTTCTGCTTCTTCTCTCTCGCCCCCGCCGTGCAAAAGGCTTTGCGCTCGCGGGTGTCGCTGCACGCCGCGCGCCGGCCTAGCCGAGTGGAGCCGAGCGCAAACACGGCGTGCAAACAGCGAGGCAGCGAGGCGCTCCGCACCGCCGCCTTATCCGACTGACGAACTGCAGCGGAGTGAGTGGGCGCAGCCGCTGCAGCGGAACCGCGCCGAATCACAGTCAGCACCAAAAATTTTGCAGCTAAAATTATTATTATTATTATTTTGCTGTTTTAAAAAAAGTGTGCGCATAACCTGCATTATCGGGGGCGACTGGCCGAACAGCCGCGCCGGGCTGAGCCGGGGCGATACCGCGCGCGCGGCCGCTGCGGACATTTAAACTCGTAGAGATTACGGCGGCGACCACGACGTCGGCGAGGAGGAGAGGGATAAGAGGAAGACGACGATGACGATGATGATCATTATGATGATCATTATGATGTTCATTATGTTGAAGTGGGCGAATAATAATAAAAACGCTTCGGGGCACTCAGATAGTGGTGTGTGACACGAACAACGCAGGGCAGAGAGCGCGGTAGTACAACAGCAGCAGCAGACAGCAGCCGACAGCGGGAGAACCGCGAGAAAAGTGCCCGCTAAATGGAGAGAGAGAGAGAGAGAGAGAGAGAGAGAGAGAGAGAGAGAGAGAGAGAGAACCACAAAGTCTCGAAATATTTCGCCGCGCGAGAGTATCAAAGCTGCTGCAGCGGCCCAGCTGGGGTGAGGTGAGCTGCGCCGCCGCAGCTTACGCCGCCGTTGTCACCGCGCTGGAGGCCTCGTCGGCCTCGTCGGCGTTGCGCGGCGCCGCCGTAACGCCTTCCCCCTTTCCCGGCACCGCGACGGCCCATTACACGGCAGCGCCCGGCCAGACCCGACACCTGACCGCCCCACCGACCCGGCCGCCTTCTACTCGGACCTCTCTCTCTCGCTCTCTCTCTACCGCTCTCTCTCTCTCTCCCTCTTATGGAGCACCGCACGAGTGCGACAGAGACAGGGCTACGGCGTTCGGAATCAGCAAGCGGACCAGCGGCCAGGCCAGCATGTCGCATGCAGACCGACCGGTGGTGGCGGCGGCGGGCGAAAGTGCCGGCTGGTTGCGGAGCACTACAGCATCCGAACACTGCGTCATTGCGCCCCCCCCCCCCTCTCTCTCTCTCTCTCTCTCTCTCTCTCTCTCTCTCTCGGTTACAGGATCAGCTGCTGCGGGCCCCTGCGAGGTCCGGGGTAGGCCGGCCCGCGCGGCGCCCGCGCACGCAGTCGGTTTGTGTTGCCTACCCGGCAAGGCGCCCTCAGCCGCAGTCTCCCTCCCTCTGCACGGCGGGTCGCGCAATATCCGTCTCGACGCGGAGGGGCGGGCCGTGGCCGCGCGGGTCGGGGTCACAGTGATTCTGCTGACGGGGTGCTGTCCGCCTCTCTCTCTCTCTCTCTCTCTCTCTCTCTCTCTCTCTCTCTCGCTCGCTGTCTCTCTCTCACGCACCTGTAAGTGCAACAATGGGGGGACCGAGTGGCGGCGCTGCCCTACGATATGACGAGTCACCGCTGACGGACGCCAAAGTGCACGCGCGCGTGTGTGTGTGTGTGTGTGTGTGTGTGCGCGTGCGCGTGCGAGGGCGTCACCGCCGCCGCCATCCCCGGGGAGAGTGCGGCGAGGGCAGAACACCACCGCCTCAGCAAAAGTGGCGCCGCGAAAAAGGGGCGTTGCGTCGCCGTTGTCGTCGCTGCGGCGGCGGCGGCGGCAGCGGCGGCAGCGGCGGCACTGGGACAGGCGGGCCGGCGGAGCCCCGCAACTCCGGCCGGGCCGCGAGTCAGATAGTAGGCGGCGGTGCCGGGCTCTGTCACTGTGTTAACGACCTCACTGCCCGCCGCCGCCGCCGCCGCCGCCGCCGCACACCGTGGCCTAGGTCCGTCACAGGCCAATTTTCTCGTCCGCCCGGGGGGGGGGGGGGCGGTGTGTATCCTTGGCAGATTTCTAAGGCGCGGCGAGGCGGGGGGTCCGTGGGGGATGGATGGTTGGTCGGTCGGCTGGTGGCCACACTATCCACCCGCTTTTAAAAGTAGTGTGGTACACTTAGTCTCAGCCGTCTAGTCTCGGTGGACTTTTTATTTTTCATGTCCTACGAAATGATTCGCGGCTCCGACAACACCATGTCGTTCAAGTCACAAGATCGCGTGACCCCACTGCTTTTTCCACCGCCGACTGTTCGAACGCCCAAACTTTGCTTGCCGGGTTTTGCCCCCCCCCCCCCCCCCTCCCCCTCCAGCTCCCTTCTGATTCATCATTGCGAGTATACGCGTCATGCGTGAAATGATGCGAATTCGTCGGCGGGGCACTTTTCCTGGTCTCACCCCATTTGACACGACCCCGCGTCTGTCGGTGCCGGCTCCCGACTGCCGTCTAAGAGAGAGAGAGAGAGAGAGAGAGAGAGAGAGAGAGAGAGAGACAGAGACAGAGACAGAGCATTGGCCTTTTGGTGGCTCTTCTCTGCTCGCTTCTGTTCTTGTTCCATTCTCCGTCCTCCTCGTTCGACTGGTCTGCCATCATGGCCATGGTCCGCGGTGGTGCTGTCCCACACGATGCTGCCGGTGGTGCCACGGTGGCCTGCTCTCTTTCTTGCCCCTCCCCCCCCCCCCTCTCTCTCTCTCTCTCTCTCTCTCTCTCTCTCGTGCAGCCACAGTGCCAGCAGCTCGCGGCAAGACGGCCGCCACCACCGCAATCAAGGCAAGGCTTCACACCATTTACCATGCTAATTCATGTGTGTCTGTGTGTTGAGGGTTGGCGGGGGGAGGGTGTCGTGCGGTGTGCGGCCATTTCTCTCTTGCCGGGCATCAGTGCCGCTGTTGGGGTTGGTCTGAAATGAAGAGAGAGAGAGAGAGAGAGAGAGAGAGAGAGAGAGAGAGGGGAGGGGATCAGCTGCAGAGGCCGTCGCAGGCCCCGGGGTAGGCGCCGGGCGGCCTTAGGGACACAGCCGGGGAGACAAGGGCCCGGCGCACGCACGCGGGCGGCAGCGGCCAGGAATAGAACTGCAGCCGGCGGGACTCGAACCCGAGGACGCTCGCCGCCGCCTCGCAGTGCCGCCGCCGCCGCCGCAGCCGCGCGACGTGGATCAGCTGATTGACGCGCGGCCAGCGCAGCGGGCTAGAGAGGCTCTGAGAGGCTCGGAGAGGGTCTCTCCAGCCGTTGGCGGTAAGCAGCACGCGCTTCGCCTCCGTGGAGAGATGAATGCACTGCGGAGGGCGTGGGGGTGGGGTGGCCGGCGGCACAGGGGGTGCGGTGCGCCCTCTGCCCCCGGGGAGACCCGTGTGGAGGTGTGAGCCGCCGAGGCCGACGAGGGTTCTCAAACCTCCGTCACTCTGTGCTCCTCCGGGCGCCGCTGTCTCCCGGCCGTGGCCGGCGTGCCTCCACCACCGCCTTGGCTGCGGCACGTCAGACTCACCTGCCGGAAGCGCTCCCCGGTGCGGTCCCCTGATATTTAATCCAATTGACGCCGGGGTCGTTGTGGTGCTTGTCACTCGAGTGCACTCGCGGTCAGGGGGGGCGGCAGGCCACGCCACGCCACGCCACGCACGCACGCACGCACGCGCACACTTGACGGAAATAAACCCTCCCCCAGAGAAGAGCCCGCGTGCCTGCCCGCCTGCCCGCCTGACGTGTCACGACAGACGAGGGGTGTGCGTCACTCGCGTCAATACCCGCGGGTCCACGAGGACCTACCCTCTCGCTCGCACTCACTGACACGGCCGCACGCTCACGCTCTCCCCGTCTCTCTCTCTCTCCCCCTCACTCTCTGTGAGGCGCTCTCTGTCCGGACGCTCTGCGCACGACGCGCGCGGCTGGCTGGCGATGCGAACGCCGACTGAGGATCGGAGCGGCGGAGCGGTGGTCGCGGCGCGGCGAGCGCCACAGCAATGCCCCGCGAGAGAAAGAGAGAGGCGGAGGGGGGAGGGGGGCCGCGCCGGGAGCGGGGGGGGGGGGGGGGGCGCGGAGAGCAGCAGTTTGGTTTGGCGTGCGACGGCCCACCGGACGGGACGGTGAGAGTGCGCGGGGCGGGGCGGGGCCACCTTTAAGGCCCACCTTTAAGACCCGGCGGCCGCGGGCCGTGCCTGGCAGCTCGGCACCACTCCATGAGCCCCCCCCCCCCCCCCCCCGCCGGGGGTGTGCCCGGCCCGCACAGAGGGATGCAGCCCTTTGTGTCAAGTCTGCCGGAGAGAGAGAGAGAGAGAGAGAGAGAGAGAGAGCGCAACGGGAGCCGCCTGTGCGAACGGCACCCGCCGCGTACGAGAGATCACCCTGCGGCCTTGATTCCGAAGGGTTGTTTCGTCACTCTGTCTCTCTCGCGCACCCCTACCTGTGTGCTGCTCCGCGGGTGCGACAGAGACAGAGCGACAAGAGGCGGGCTCGGAGTCACCAGTCCGCCTGCCGAGCGGACCGCGGCGCCCGGCAGCGCAGGCAACCCATCGGGCGGTGCTGTCCGGTGGGACGCGGGCCGGGAGCGGAACCGGCGCGCGACGCCGCCCGGCCACACAGACGCACGCACACACACACACACACACACGGACCTGTTGCTTTGATCTGTGGGGCCGATCTCCGCTGCTGGCGGTCGACTATCCCGAAAGCGATTCGGAATGTGAGCGGGGAGAGAGGGAGGGGAGGGGGGCACAGAAGACCTGTTGGTTTCGTCCGGCCCCGGACCGGAGCTGGGCTGACCCCCCCCCCCCCCCCTTGTTTTCCCTTCGGCTCCCTATGACCCCCCCCCCCCCCCCCCACACACGCACAGTGGCGGAGACCGCGTGCGTTCACCGTTATGTATGAAAGCCTACACCACGAGCTGCTGGAGCAGCGGGCTGCCGGACGGCCCCCCGGGGGTCACGGTGTTGCCGACGACGACGACGTGACCGCAGCAGTCGGCGGTGCGTCGGCGGCGCCGCCAGCCACGGATTTCTAATCGCTGCACCGACCACTCGTACCCCGCGGCCGCGCCTCTGGCGTCACGAGCCCGCGACATCGGCCCGCGCGCCGCATTTCATTGCTTGTATTCTTCGCAACTCGGCGCTTTTTTCTACTCTTCTTCTTGCCGCGACGAGGATGAGACTCGGCGGTGCGTCGACGCGGCGGGCGTTCACAAAACGTCGTAGCGTTCGTGTGAGAGAGAACCCCCGGGGCTGGGAGCTGGGAGGTGCGTGGGGATCGAGCTGAGCAGTGGCCGGGGCGCCTGGCAGGTAGGCAGCCTCGGCGGCGCCGCGCGTGCGTGTCGTGCGGGCCGGCCTACCCCGGCATTCGCAGGCGCTACGGCTCCGCGCCGCCGCCGTGGTGATTCGCCACGGCCGCGGCCCCAGCGGGGCGCACGCGGCGGTGCGATACACTACTCCTCCAGAGCCCGGCTCCAGCTCCAGCTCCAGCAGCTCAGCCGGAAGCAGACGGTGTGCGCGCTCATAGGGCAAGGTCCCCGGCCTGGTCCCTGACCGCCGCGCCGGGGCTTGCCGGGGCTCCGGGTGCGGGGACTCTGCGCCACACCGCGCCGTGCTCTGTGCCGGGACGGCGACGGCGCCGCACATTTGGCACGCTTCGTATTTATGCAATTTCCCGGCGCCGTGGCATTCCGCGACACCGGCCGCCTCTGCCGCCCCGCCGCGCCGTGCCGTGCCGCGAGGCGGATGACGAAGGTGGTCTGGTGTGGTCTAGGCGGACGGGCCGGGCCGGGGCCGCGGCCGGGCCGCCGGCGGCGTCGACTCCCGTCCCGGCGGCGCGTCCGGTCGCGGCTCGGTGTTCGGGGGCCCTGGCCTAGCCGCCGACTCCGAACACTGTACTCTCTGTCTCTGTCGCACTCGCGACTCGCTCCTTCAGAGAGCGAGATAGAGCTCGCGGATTTCGGAATCACGCCACCGTCCCCGCAGCGCCGCCTTGTCTGCCGGTTTGCTGTCTCACGGGGCTGCGTCCGCTATGTGCCCTGTCCTGGCTCTGTCCAGGCGCGTCCCGGAGTGGGAGCCACGCACCTCGGACGCAGCCGCACACCACGTGGAAGGGCCGGATCGATAGACCAGTCCACGTCAGACGTCTCGAGAGGGCCCGAAATATATCATCGCACGACCGAAGGGGTTGGAGCGGCTCTTCGAAAATTAAACGCGGGATAAGGCTTCGGTGGAATGGGAGGGGGAGGGGGCGTTCCAGGCGGAGAAGACGCCCGGTCACGGCCCGCCCACTTTCATGACCGTCCGCCGCAGATGCAACACTCATTTTATTTTACTAGGTGCTCCCCAAGGTTGCAATAGTGTTGCCAAGGCGGGTCGGCGCTGCCAACTAGATGCAAGGCGGGTTCTCTTTCTCGGCCCTTACAGTGTATTATTCCCCTCCCCGGCGGGGTCGGGTCGCGCGGTCTGTGAGCGGGCCCTTTACACCACTCTACACTAACCACCCGGCCCGCTGAATGTCGGAGTAGCCCGGCCCACGTGCTCCCGGGAGCCCCCTCCCCGACACCGCCACTCGAACAGCCTGCCACGCCGACTTTCGTCCTCCTGGCGTGGCGCAACGCGCGCCCTTCTGCCGCCTGGTCAGGTGCAGAGCGTCTACCGCGCACCCCCACCGTCAAAGCAGACGCCCGGGCGGCACAATTAGCCCGGCGCCGATCACAAGATAAGGCTCAACTGTCAATCTGACGCCCCGCATCCCGTATGACGGCCTGATCCCACTCAGTTCCTCCCATTCAGAGCGTCACCATGACTGCGCACCCCGGAGCAACATGTGCGAAAACTGTCCCCCGTTGAGTGTCGACCCACCCCCTCCCACACAGGAGTCAAGGGAAATCAAAGGCAACAAAATATACAGGTTCATGGTTTATTGAAAGTGCCTAATGTAAAAAACATACAAGTAAATTATCTTAAGAGGATATGGTTCCATCACTGGTATAACAATAAATGCAGGTAACACTGACATGGCCATTTCTATATTCCATGAAATTGCCACTAAACTGATTAAAAATTAAAAATGGAACTGAAGTACCGGATGAGTATTCAGAAACACAGCTGCCAGCAGCTTGCAAAGGCTTAGTTTGCCGACTTGAAGTAGTCCTTGGATCCAACAGGGTCAGGCTTCATGGTCTTTGAGCCGGGCTTCCAGCCAGCTGGGCACACTGAAAATAGACCATGGTTAGCAGCCAGCCAAAATCATAATCACGAAACAAAGGACTGGGGGAGTACACCTACCTTCACCGTGCTCGTCAGTGTACTGGAAAGCCTGCACCAGGCGCAGTGTCTCATCAACAGACCGGCCCACAGGGAGGTCGTTAACGGTCACCTGACGAAGGTTCTGCAACAAGGAGTAAACTCATGAGAATAAAAGCAATAAGTGACGACTGAGAAGTTGGAGCATTTGCAGTATAATTGCAGAATGGATTTTCCCCATGTCTGTGCGGAGGAGTGCAGGTACTTACTCCTTTCTTGTCGATGATGAAAAGACCACGGAAAGGAATGCCAGTCTCTTCATTGTAGACTCCGTAGTCGCGAGCAATCTTGCCAGACTTATCAGCCAGCAGGGGAATGGCCATGCTGCCAAGACCACCCTCCTTGCGGGGAGTGTTCACCCAGGCCAGGTGAGAGAAGTGGCTGTCGCATGAGGCAGCAATCACTTCGCAGCCAATGCGTTTGAACTCCTCTACTCTGTCTGAGAAGGCGATGATCTCAGTCGGGCACACAAAAGTGCTGTAAGAGAGGACACAGAATAGTCAGAACCACACTCACATACTCTAAAACCATCCCCTCCAAACACCCCGATGCTTACAAGTCCAATGGGTAGAAGAAAAGGACGACGTATTTGCCGGCATACTGGCTCAGCTTGATGTCCTTGAACTGGCCGTCAACCACAGCGGTGCCGGCGAAGGCGGGGGCGGGCTTCTGAAGATCGGGGACTGGCATCTGAAAAACACCACACCCACGCGTTCAGCGATTAGCCAGCACTGACATGTCAGCGGCTCCCCGCGCCAGGCTACAAGGACGGCCCCGGAACACCCGCTGGCCACGACAGCTTTGACAACCCCCGCGGTACGCCCCGGCGAACCGCCGCGCAGCCCCGAGGGCCCCGAGGCCCGAAGGCCCTGCGCTCCGGTGGCGGACGAGACAAGACGGCTCCACCAGAACCTTCCATTGCGCAAGACAATGACCGAGGCGGCGGCAGGCGGCGCGAGATGATCAGAGCCGCACCGGCGCCGCCTCTAGCGCCGCCAGGCCGGCGGATCCTTACGTAACCTAACATTCACACTTCCGATTCACGTGGCTGGAGAAGACTGCAGACGGGACGTAGATGCCATCCGACGCCCGGGGTGGCCGCCGAATCACCGGGTACCCAGGTGCCGCGCCGAGCACGGGCGAGGAACACGGACAAAAGGGCGCGGGTCCGCCTCCTTCCCGTCTGAACGGGGTGCCCTCAGTCGATTCGGTGCCGGTTGGGGTAGGCCTGCCCGGCAAAGTCAGGGCCCCCAGGGGACAGAGCCGACACCTACCTTGAAACGAGGGTTGCGAGCGGTGCTGCTGCCGGTGGGTGACCTGGTGCGGTCCGGTCCGAATCAGGCGGATGAAAGCAGTGCTGTGCTGTCACTCCGGTCGTGGGAGCCGAAGAGCCGAGCCAGCAGAGCGCCGTTGTATCTCGGCCGGGACCCCCCTCCCCCTCCCTCCTACCCCTTCTCTTTCGGGCCCCTTCTTCCGTCTCTGTCTCTCCCGTTGGATCACGTCCAGGAGGAAGAGGGACAAAAGATTGGATGGGACTATCCTCCTTTCGTGATTGGCCAGCCGGCGCAGGAATATGGGCGCCACGATAACGGACGTGAGCTCTCGTGATCCACGGGCCCAGTTGCGTAATCCGCTATTTTTTTCCAGACGAAATTTGGAGGCGTTGGGCAGAAAAGCGCGGGGAGGCGAAGTCTCAGCTCCGAACCCTGGTATTGAAATACGCGACTTCCGTTCATGTTCGTGGGGGTGGGGGCGTTCACTAGCCCAGCACTACATTTTACGGCGTGCAGCGAATGTCCACGGAAACAGTAGGACAACATCCGCGCGCCAGGGAGTATGAACACACGAAACGGCACGACTCGACGGCCTGCTTCCTGGATGCGTTTTTCACCCGTTCTGTACTACATAATTTCGTATGGCGTTAAGATCAAAGTCTCTATTTTTTAAATAAGGGTTCGCTAAGAGGTAGAAGAAAGTATTTAAGTTCTGTTTGGTTCAAAATGTATTTCAAGTTAAAACGCTTTTGGTCTGACTTTATCCGCTGGTATAAATCCAATGAAAGCTCCAAATTTTTATTTTTTCAGTACATGGCAGTTTTTATGAAGTGTTTTGAATAGGGGGTGGGGATGAAAAACCAATCAATGTTTGACACATTTATCTGATAAACAATAGAAACAAATTTTGAATAAGGTCCTTCAAAGCTGCAAACTTTTCTTTTTCTTTTTTTTCTCTTTTCTAGGGCTGCTATCCACATCCGTTTTGCTAGCAGATACATAATCAGATTCTATATCAACCATACCTGCATCTTCAACTAACTTCTTTTTCTTTTCCTTGACTGGAACATCAGTTGTACAGTCCTCCCCCTTTTCTTCACTAAATTTAGACTTTCTCCTTTTACTGCTAGTCTCCCTGGCATCTTCTAAAACGGGCTCACTCTCATCCTTCCTGGATTTCTTCTTCTTGCTTTTCTTTTTAGGGATTAGATCTACTTGAAGTTCCAAATTCTCGTCATTCGTGTCTGATAAAAGTTTTAAGTTGTTTTCAGAATCAACAATATCATTCCCATATTTTTCTAAATTACGTAAGTTAGTATCACTAATATGGGGCATTGCTTTTTTTCTTCTTTTACTTCTCACTGGAGCTTCTGTGCTACAAATTTCCTGTAACATTTTACCAGGTACATAGTCATGTTCAGTGCGCTCAAATACTGCTAGGAAAAATCCACTGGTCATGTCGATCTCAGGTTTAGAGTAAAACCCAAAATCTCCATGATCATACTCAGAAGACCCTCTTGACATCCATTCCACACCCCTGTCTGGAATAATAGGCCTAAAATTAAGTGTGTGTTTTAAAACCTTTTCAACAACTGCTTCATTTTCTTCTGGGTGTATTGAGCAGGTTGAGTAAACTATACGTTTGACTTTAGGAAAATTGGTCATGGCATGTTGAAGGAGGTCACACTGAAATGATGCAAGAGTCTCAAGACGCTGCTTTGATTTCTCTGCCGTTTCGTTAAATATTTCAGTGCGCAACCTCATGCCTAGAAAGAAAGAAGACAAAACAAAATCTGGAATAAGACTTACTTTAACTAGGTACTACATTTAATTTTACAGAACCATTATTAACAAACCTGAGCCGGAACATGAAGGATCAACTAAAATATATTCAACACCCGGAATTTCTTTATCACTGTATTTGAATGAATCCCCCAGAAGTGGTTTTACACAAGATGCTTCTGCTTGAGATACAATCTTTGTAAGACTGTTAAAGCGTTCAGCATTTTTTTCAATAGCATATATAGTCCTGCACAGAGAAATATCGTTCAAACAAGGTTCCAAGGTTAATACCAACAAAGAATACAAAGCCACAAAAGAAAAACCTACCCAACATTATTCAAAATGGCAGCAATGTGTGTTGTTTTCATCCCAGGGGCAGCACACATATCCAAAACTGTACTACCGGGAGGTGCATTCAACAAAAGAGCTGGCATACAGCTTGCCTGTGGAATGCAGTCAATTCGTTATGAGCTTGAATATAAATCAATGAGTCAAGAAAAGAGTGCTGCAGAACACATGAGGGCTGACCTTGTCTTGCAGGAGTAGGGACCCATCCCAATAATAATCCAAATTGTGAAACTCTAAACTCCTTGGAAACACAAGCAAATTTGGAATATGTGCATCCTCGATAAATTCATCATCAGACAAGGATGATATTGTCCTCAAAAAATGTCGATACTTTCTGTCACCCTCGCCGGTATCCTCATTTTTCAATTTGTGCCATCCCGCTTGTGCAAAAAAATCAATGATTTCTTCTTTAGATATTTTGATTGTGTTTATGCGTACAAATCTTGGTCCCTTTGTAATGGACACTGTAAAAAGAAAAAGAAAAACACTAAAATCAACAACGTAAAACACAGACCCTCAAGTTTGCATTTTTTAACCCAAACGGTGGTACTATCAAAAGGGTTCACTATCTGGTATGCATGTGTTGTGGTCTCCATTTTAGTTCAGTTCATGTTTGTCTGTGCGCATTGTCTAAGATAATGAAGGATGATGTTGGATGGAGATGGATGATGACAAGGTGTGTTTTACAGTTAACCTTGGCATGCGAACTAAAATGAAATACAGATGCAAAGTGAAGGTCAGGATAAAGTTAAAGGAGATGTGAAAAAATTTAGTGCAGAAGTAAGCATGTTTTATTTTCAGTTAAACAAGAGGTACTAGTGAAGAGGGTAAACCACACAACAATATTACTTTTAAAAGAATTAAAAATTGAATACACGTCAATCGCAGAATACTTCTGAAAATGGGGGCACACATTTGGGATAGAAGAAGTCAATGCCTGATATTTGAGCACAAGAAGTTATTTAAGTACCAAGTAGGAACATAAATTATCTTCAGTTTGCAAAAATCTTTAATGAAAATGGAATGTGAAGTATGTAAAATGGAATTAGATGTGTACATGTCAACAGTTATTCATAAGCCAATACATGATGAAAATGAATCCAGTTTTTAATTTAAGTCGATTGATTTGCCAAAAAATTACTAAGGGTTCCAGATTGAAGAAGTATCTCGGTTAGTCTTGTTTCTTATCACTTTCATCCTGACCCTCGGAGACCCCAGTAACATCTTCATCAATAGTATTATCATGAAATGCATTCCAAACGTAGGCAAAAATAATTAAGTTGACTACAACTACTGATGAAGCAACAGACCATGCTGTTTGAGCAAAGCCAGTCACATGTAAATGATCCCTCAGCACAGACTTAGTGCCAAAAAAGGCAAAAAATGGTAAGCTGAACATGAGGAGACTATAGAACAACAATATGCCAAATGTTCTGGCAGACGAATGTGCCATTGTGTTGAGATAAAACACAGGTTCAGTTGACTTTGCTTCTGATTTGTGGAGCAGCTTCCACTGAGATAAAGTGTCCACACAGCTAATTCCACTGTACAAACAAAGAAAATAAAAAGTACAAATTATTATAACAAACCTGGTTTCTTCACTTCAGTTGAAATACCAGCCTGCTTGGACAGAAACTCAGATTTGTAACTTCGTACAATCTGGAGAGGAATAGCAGGACCAGCAAGCGGTCGATTTCTCCACAGAAGTTCAATCATAAGAACACGAGTAACCCAGGGGTCCAAGCGTGGTTCTTTAACCAGAATGCCAGTTTCCCGAATGAGTGCATCCAGCTCAGATTCATGACGAAGAGTCTCATTTACCAAGGCAAACAAGCCCTTTGTATTCTAAACAAACATGGTTTCTCATAAGCAGCGAGTAAAGGAACACATCAACCTCACATGCAAGAAGGCCATGAATTACAAAATGGTACAGGTACGAACAGGAATATTCAAGAGGCGTAGAAATTACGAGACGCAGCATATAACATACCGTGTGTTTCAAGTCGTACAAGAGTCCCTTGAAATTTGCCCCATGAAGTCTTACTTCTTTAACAGCTTTCCCAGCACACTTGTAAAGCCGGGGTACTCTTGCCTTACTATGGGGCTTTTTGGCCGATTCCGACATGAAGCAACCGGTTCTAAGACCAGCTAGATAAATTAGGAAGAAGAGTGCTCGAAGCAAATTACTACAAACCGATCGTGCAGACAGCAAGCACAGGCAGCCCAAATCACAACTCCCCTCGTGGTTAGGTTATTGAGTGTGAATAACGACGATAAACGTTGATGACAGCCTGACACGAAGCGCGCAGCGATGCGCGGGCGCCAAGCCCAAACCGCCCGATCATCAGGAGTTTACATCAGAATTTTGAGGTAGAATGGAAGAGACAAAATGAAGATATGTGATAAATCGCATTTTATTGTTGTCGCGATGGGACATAAACATTAAATAAACTGTACATCAAATTTACAAGTTCTTAGAATATAATTCTCCAAATTACTGTTAGCAGGTCTTTGCACGCTCTAGATCAGACATGAAAGCACCAATCTCTGCCATTTTAGTAGTTACAAAGTCTTGTTCCTGGATTTAAAAAAATAAATAGATAAGTTCAAAAAATTATTTGGATCTGTGCACGGCAATGAATGTACAACTCTGCGTTAGGAAATTGAGACACTAATGTCTTACCTTTTGCATCATTTCAGCATACAACTTTTGATAAAGTATATTGCGCCTATCATTTTCTTCTATCAAGTCATTGACTTCTGCTTCCATTTTCTTGATGGCCCGTGAAGTCTCAGCCATCTCCGAGCTCTGCTGAGCTTCCAAGGACTTCTTTTCCCTGAAATTTGAGGAAAGGCAGCGTTTGATCTTCTGAATAGTATTCAGAACCTACAATACCCCACTGTTTTACAAACATTGAACTTTTTTTCAAATAATAGAAAACAGCTCACTCTTGGAGATGGCGGATAGTTTCCTTCATACTACTTTTGGTTTTTTCTCTCTGCAGCTGTAGATTAGCCAACAAAGCTGACAGACTTTCAACATCACTTTTCAGTCCAGTTAATTTGCTTCGAGAAGCTTTAATTTCACTACGCTTGCTACTTATATCCGATTTCAAATCTTCCAGTTGCTTTTCAAATTCCCTAGAGAGGGACATAAATACAATTAATATCAAGAGTGATACAGTGGATGAAGAAATACTTCAATATTTATTTACACTTACTTTACTGTCTTTGCTTTCTCAACTATATCATTTAGCCGAGCAAAATGAATATCAAGATCTTTGTCAACTGACTCAAATAATTTCAGGGACTTCTTCTTCACCTTTGCAGATTCCTTCACCTCCTCTAACTGCTGTTTCACTTCCCTCAGCTTTTCCTGGCAGTGCTTGTAGTTACTTTTCAAGATGTCTGGAGATTGAACTTGTTGTGCCTCGAGCTTTTGATGATCGGCTCGCAACTATGGCAGAACAAAAAGAAAAGGAAAAAAGACACACAAGTTTTAACATACTAGTGTACTTGACAGTTATTAAAGCAAAAAGCAATGCAAAATACCTGGGCTATTTCAGACTGGACTCGTTGATGATGTCGCTTTACATCTTCAAGTTCGGAGTGCTTTTTTTCACTCATTTGCTCAAGAGAAGCAGTTTCCCTTTTCATCTCATCTACTTCCAATCTCTTGGTTTTAACCTTGGAAAAGAGTTAATTATATTAATACAAACACTAAATCAAACATAACAAGAAATAGTGCAGCATTGTTGATTTATATCATACCTCTTTGGCAGCATCCTCTCTCTTCCCTTTGCTTAGTGCTCTCTGGTTAAGTTCCCGAGACAGCTTCTCTCTTCTCTCCAAATAATCTTCCATGGTCTTTTTTCGCTCTGTTACAACATCCAGTTTTACAGCCAACTCACCCACTCTGGTATCAGCAAAATTGAAAAAATTCAGGATATCGAACATAAATGCAGTGTTTCGAGATGAAGCTGCAATTAAGAAAAGAAAACCGGTAGAAGAATGAACCTCGGATTATTATATCAGCTCAGAAAACATTGTTGGCTTACTAGGTTCCACGAGATCATCTAAACCAAATTGGTGTCTATCACGACCGTGTAGGGTGTTGAAAAAAGTCTTCAGTACTTTACTTAAATTAAACAGTTGAGCAGTCTCCATATAAACTTCTGGATGAGATACTCCTTTCATTTGGTTTTCAATTGGTGCCTGGCAATAAAGATAGGAAAGCTACATTGTCTTATAGTCATCTAAGAGTTATCAGTTACCAATCTCTTATTGAAAATAGATACTCACGACCATAATTTTATGAAGATTGAAGTTCAGCTGTTCTAGAATGAATGTGTAGAACTGAAGAACAAAGTCTTTCTTTGGGAATCTTATATCAGTGATTGTGCATTTGAACTCAGGAAAAGTTGTGTTAACAATCCCACAAACATGGTTTTCCAACATTTGTTGCCTCTGTTGGGGTGGCTTAAGAGAGCTCATTTCTTACGATGTATCTGAAAACAGAATAGAACATTATTGACTCTTAACTCCTAACCTCTTAAGTTTGATAAGAGCAGGGAAACAATCAGTAAATTATGAACCGAAAATGCAATTGAAAGTGCAATAGAATTTTCCTCCTACCTCAAGCTTTCAGGTGTAAAATAAAGCCCTACAGGGGCGAGCTTCTCCGAAGCGTTAGGCCTGCCACAAGAAGAGACCGTGCACCAAACCAAGGAGTAATCGAGGGAAGGTAAAGCATTTCACCTCCCCTGGAGTAAACCGTTCACAAAATTCAAATCGAGTAGAAAAGGAGTAGAAAACAGAAGACAGCTGAACATGTTGCAGTGCACGAATCTACACAAACGAAAACATTATCGAAGATTTCTGGGAACTAAGGTGAGGACCGGAGAAAGGGTATGCAGTGTCATTAAAAAATATTACTAGTTTGAGAGACCAACCCACAAATCTCTCAGGCTTCTAAAACATTTTCCTCTCCGAATGTCATGAAGTTCTAGGTACAGGTTGTCACCTTGTGTCGTGTACCTCTCCCCCCCTCCCCCTCTCGGCGAGGTGTAGAAGGTCGTTTTTGGAGCAGACCAGCAGAAGAGATTTCGGTCCGAAGGCAGCAAACGCCATCCAGGAATCATGAAGCTCACACCTGTCACGGTAATTTACACTTTTACTTCACATCGATATGTCTGAGCGAATCTGTGGCTCGTTTCCTCTTTACACCAAGTAAAGGAATTTATAGACCCTTTGGTCCTCTTTATCTGCGTAGAGCTCTGGAAGTTTTCTTTGCCCCATCGCGTAAGACTAAGTTTCCCTCACTTGTGCCATATTTCTTGAAAGTACACTTCCCTTTTAAAGGCAATCCGTCTCTCGTGAAAATTGTGGTCCATGTCACTTGTCCTCAATCCATTCAATCGAGTTAGACTACGAATGACGTTATCCTAACCTCATGTATGCTCTAACTCTTGTTTTTTCCTTAAGAAATTAGTAAGTATTGGGATCCCATTTGTTATAACTGACATTTTCCCATTTCTTGTTTCAGCTTGGCCAAGAATGGGGCAAGTTAGCCAAGTACCGTAATATTGTCACCTTCCGTCTCTCACCCTATGAACTGAACCCTTTCGCTGGCACCATCTCGAAGGGTATCCCCAACCTTTTTAGAAGGTTTACAGGACAGATCTTCCGAGTGGGACCTCGTAAGTTGCTGCTACGGAGCTTTCATTTAGCCCCCCCCCCCCCCCCCCCCCCAGTTTGCCTCAAACGTTTCATGGATTCTGTTTTATCATGTTTGTTACAGCTTTTGCTATTGCATACCTTGTCTACGACTGGGCTGAGGCAGAAAATGCTCGTCTGTCCCGCAAAAATCCCAAGGACTATGAAAATGACAAGTAATTTTGTATCTTGCAACTAGTCCTGTTAAATATAAATGCAATTGTATGCGTCTCTGGGAATATGTATTATTTGTTACTTTCTTTTATTTCCACTCCACGCAAGACAACGGTGTGCTCTGCATCTAATTTATAAAGTTGTTTTTGTCATCTGGCATCATGTTAGCGTGAAAATAGAGGGATTGTAAACCGCATTCAATAAATTGTTTTAAAAATGCAAAGGCATGGTCCTTATTAAAAATCTTAACATAAGTAATAACAATTGTTTATTATAACTTAATGTTTACAATACAGGGTTGTACGCCCCAGCCGATCATTTTCACAAGATTAAAAATTTCTAGTCAAAGGGTGAGGAGCATGGTATTTGCGCTCGTGCAACATAGTCTCAGCAATTTTTATGTTATTACCATCATTATTGCAATAAGGGCTGTCCAGCAATAACTTAACAGTAGTATCAACTCTCTTGGAGGCTTCAAGTCCAATTGCAAATGCCATATTAACATCTGTGTCACAATTTCTCAGACCTATAGACAATGCCCGTGAGCTTCTTGCAAGAACGGCGGCCGATACATACAAGTCCACAGCAATATCTGCCAACCTTGCAAGGTTCATTTGTTGGTCATCTATATCCTTTCCCCATCTCACTAAAGTTTCTTCCGTACACCTTCCCAACAAAATTACCGCCTTTTCAAGTAGTTCTGCTGGCGTCTCCAATGAAGGGTGGCAGTGCTCATGAACTACAGCTTTGTAGTCAGGATCAATATCAAAAAATTTCATTTGCTTTGTATACATGTATTTTAAAGCTTTTGCGGGGTAAAATAATGGGTTCCTTCTTTCTATAACATGCTCTTGAAAATTCTTTCCTACATGGCTCAAGCAATGCAAAGCTATTGTCATGCGCAAAGAGTCTGCAGAAGATTCTACCATTGGTGAAAATAGTGCATCACGAAGAATCCGTTCATAAGGCTTGTCCTTTAGATATGCATCTGATCCCAAAACTGCCATACATTTTTGCAAAACAAACAGTAAAGTTTCAGAACTGTGGAGCTTGACAATTGCTGTTTCCACTTCTATATCAGGATCCTCTACGTTATCATACAGGTCAGCTGTCATGAATGAAATGCTTTCCAGGGCATAAATGCGAGTTGCAGCTTCAGCAAGATGTTGCTGAACTATATGATACTCAATTAATGGCTTGCCAAAGGTCTCTTTGTTAATGGCATGGTGTACAGTGGCATTCAAGAGATCTCTTAAAAGTCCAGCATAAGCTCCAGTCAATGTGAGTTTGCCATTAATCAATGATCTCAATATTGAGAGCCCTTCACCTTGGACACCAATAATATTTTCCATGGGTACCACAGTCTTGTCAAAAGTAACCTCCCATGCATTATAGCCATTAACTCCCAGAGTATCCATTGATCTAGCCGAAACTCCTTCAGCATGCTTGTCCACCAAAAAGCAGGTAACAACATCAGGGACCCCGCCAATTGGGTTTTTTTCCTCAGCAGCAAATACAATAAATTTATCAGCTATTCCACCATTGCAGACCCATTTTTTTTTCCCCGTCAATATAAATGAACTACCAAAGAAATCGGCAGTACAATTCAATTTAGATACATCAACACCAGCATTCTCTTCCCATAAGGCAAAGCCAATCTGAAGATCTCCTGAAGCTAGAGAAGGAAGAAACTTTTCCTTAAGTTCTTCACTGGCAAAGTTCGAAAATAAACTAGATATATAATGCACATGAGTATTTAGGGTATGGAAAAGGGACAGATCTTTAGCATAAACTTCAGCCAATGCAATCATTTCTGTACAGGATAATTCTAAACCACCATACTGCTTGGGAATGTTTGCCTTGAATATCCCCACCTGTTTTAGTTTTTCGATGAATTCAGAAGATATTCTGGGACCGGGGCTGAATGTTGAAATATTCTCCGCATTCAAGAACTTCTCCATCTCCAATTTCATATCGTCCACTATCTCCAAGGCACCTTGATCCAATTCAGGAAATGCAAATATGTGCGGGTCAATCTTCCCTCTGAAAAGATTCTTCACAAAAGGTTCCATCTTCATCTTTGGTGGTAGTGGCTCTGGTCTAATTGCTCTTTCTTTCTCCTTCATCTCTTCCAATGCTGAAGTATGACAGGCATATGATGTATGAAGAAACTTCAGCGATACCACCAAGGGCCTAGCAGAAGTAAAAGAGGCGGGATGTAGGCAATGCCTCCCTTGCAAGACAACTCGTAGCATCATGTACAACCACTTGCACACTGAAAAATAAAAGCACACAGACATGAGGTGGTGCTTAAAACATTAGTGGTTGAAAACCACGAGACAATTCGATTCAAAGTTTGACATTTATAGCAATTACCACAACGATCGTAAAACAGATTATGAGAAACGTAAAAATATATGCTTATAAAAGTAAAAGCATACGTGACGAAAGGTTATGCTTGTTCGACTGATTTTCACCCTATCTTCGCAAGAGAACTCACTCTACATTAATACTTACAATGATAGAAACAAAATCAAGCCATCGAATGTCAGCTCCTTCCGCAATGACAGGAAATGTTCTGGAGGTACTGGAGTCAATGAAAGGGCCGGTAGAGAATACCTAGAATATGAGCATCCAAGAGTGAGCCCAAGACAGCAGAAGACAGACAGACGGCAGAACCTTATTTGCAGGTCGAGTATTCACAGAGCAGCGCAGCTGACTCGCTCTGTGACTCTGGATCTAGACCTAGGTTTTGAGGCACAGGGACCTCCCGTCGTTTGTCTAATGTGTCTAAGAGGGCTTAACAGTTTTCAAACCAGGTCTAACAACGGAAGAGATGGTGCCACAGGGGACTGCTGCAGCTGGGTTGGTGCCGTCGGTGCTATTGCTACGGAAATAGACAGGAGCGTCTGCTGTGAGCTGGCCCCGTCTGCTTCTGCTGTAACCGGCGCCAGAGCTGGGTCTTTACATTATTACCTGTAAAGCGAGGCAGAAGAGCTGAAAATGGTAAATAACGCTTGAACTATTTTTATCGTGAGAATGTTTTTGATTTAATAATGCGTATGTTAACTGAGAAATGTGTTTTTGAAAGAGAACATCAAGCACACAGAAAATAAACTAACCTATATAATTAACTATTAGGATATTTGAGGATTTTGAGGTTTATATTTCAAATATTAGTTCTTAATGTGAGAGCTCTATATATGAGTTAGCACAGCCATAATGATTTATGTAACCCACCTTTTAAGAAACATTTAGTTGGTGTCAATGATATCCTGTTCCACCAAAACTTGTTTGACGATAGCTGCCTGTATCCTCCCCAATAATAGTATATTCTTTATTTCAGGCTCTTCTCGGGGCTCAAATGGTCATCACCTTGATTGTGGTTAGCGTATTTCAAAAGTTGGGCACTTTCTTTTCTTTAGCACGCTGGTTGCTCTGCTCTACAGGGTAAGATCAACTATATCTCACAACAATTCTGATTTAGTGAGATGTTAATTTCTTCATTTGATTTTATTTAGACTGGTCCGTTATCTTTATCCCACTGACAATGAGCTGCGCCAACTTGCTGGGATTCCCAAACTTTCAAAAGAGAAATCCAAAGGCAAAAAAGGAAGCAGATTTTCTGAGCACAGTGAAGTTTTCAGGATACCTAGGAGTTTAGACGTGCCCGTAAGGTTCTTGATTCATTGTGCTCAATCTTACATTTTCAGGTTGTTTTGGTTCAGGTTTTATAAAACGTTTGTCTGATTACAGCTGGAGAGTAGGAAAATCTCTCCACTAGATGTTATTCACTTGCGGTTTTATTCTGAATACCAATGGCTGGTAGACTTTGCACTCTACTCAGGTCTAGTCTTCCTCATGTCAGAGGTAAGTGAAGATTTGTATTGAGTTCATTTTACATAGTTTCATATTAACTCCGAGGTCCACTTCAATATTTCAGGCTTACCATTCATTTTATCCCATCAAAGATGAAGTGAATTTGTGCACAGTTTGGTGTATGCTCGTGCTTGGTTTTGCTACGTATCCTTGACTTATCTGTTCATTATTTGTGTAATTGTCGAGTGAGGATTTAATACTTTCTCTCAGTTTACCATTTTAATTTTCTATTTTAAATGTGGCTGCAACAGTTTTTACACTCACTATTGTATCATGACATTATTAAATCCTTAACTTAAGCTTTCAGAAAAGTCCTTGCTAGTTTGACTGTTCAGTACTTCAAAGGAGAGGAATCGGTTGGTGAACGCTCCACTGTTATAGTGGCAGCTTTTGCTTATCTTCTGATTGCTATGATGATAATGGTTGTTGATGAACGCAACCTTGAATCTGGTCTGGAGACGGCATATCAAAGCTTCAATACAAGTGCTGCAAGATTCCTTGGTAACCAAGGGCTACAGTCCAAGTAAGCTGGTCATGAATTATTGTTGGTATTACCGTTCTGTTTCTGTTAGAAATATTTTATCAGCTTTGTTAATGTATTACAGTGGTCCTGCATCAAAGCTAGTTTTGAAATTCTTCATAGCATTATGGTGTGGACTTATTGGTGGACTTTTTATCTTCCCTGGATTCAGAGCAGCTCGAATGCATTATGACCTCCTCAAGTATGTGTTAAGGTTTTATTTTTTTAATGGAAAAATTAAGTGTCTTATGCACTCTTTAATTCCTTTCTTTTGAAAATTTTTGTTTGCTCAGACATTATGAAGTGAGTCGTATCCGACGGCTTCTGCTCAACCTTAGTTTTGCTTCCCCCTTCTTTCTTGTACTGTTGTGGGTGAAGCCTGTTTGCAGGGACTACCTGACAGTAAGAATATTCTCGGGAATGACTGCACCTTTGTAAGTTTTTTTCCTTAATTACCGATGATTTATGTGATCTATCTGGCCCTAAATAATTAATTTTAATTTATGTCCTTTAGAATGACAGATGGTGCATTTGACAGCATGCGCTTGATAGCAGTCATAGTTGTGGTACTCCATCGGCTCCTTCTGATGCCTTTATATTTGCAAGCCTACTTAAATATGGCATACCAAAGGGTCCAAGAGCAACGCAAAGAAGCTGGTCGAATCACTAACCATGAACTTCAGGAGAAGGTATGGTTGCCTGATGTCAATGTTCATCTGCCTTTCATACTGTACTTTTCTACCAACACCTCATATTATTATTTTTTTCAGATTGCGAGCGTTTTCTTCTATTTGTGTGTTGTTACTCTACAGTATGTCATACCTATATTTTGTTGCCTCTTTTTCGCCTTCCTCTTCAAAATACTTGGTGGGTTTTCATGCTTTTGATTCAGGGTACCATCATATTTTAGAAAAGTTCATTTTGTTATTTTTAAATCTTATTGATTGGAATCTTGTCAAAGGTGGTTTATCATGGAGCGGAACCACTCTACCTTTAGAGAGTCCAGCTCTCTTTGATTCTGATCCCACTGGTGGTGATGATTCAACAACCATTATGCAATCAGCAAAGCAGTTCACACTTGCGCTGGACTCACTTAAGCAGGTATGTCGGGTTCAAGTCTTTCGTCTGTGCAATATACTGCAAATCAACTGCTTACTTGTCTATTTCAGGTTTTTACCATGGAAGTGTCGCGTGGTGTACTTGGATTTGCCCTGTGGTGGAGCACTTTTGCATGGTTCTCATCATCATTTCTTGGGATACTGTATCAAACATATTTTAGACATGCTTAGTCAAATGTTAGTGAGTTGTGCATTTTTGAAATGACACTGTCAAATGAAACGGCCTTTGTGGTCAAATGTATCTGAGCTCTCACAAACTGTGCACATCCTCTGCGAGGATACTTGATAAGGCTCCGTCCTTTAGTCACCTTAGCAGTATAAAGACCACTTAGTTATGAATGTGAATGAATTTTTGTATATTAAGTATTTTGTGGAGACATTTACCTTGTGACTTTGTGTGGTTCAAGCAGTGTTACCCATGTGTTCAGTATTTTATGTTTTCAAAACTTCATTGTATCTAGCTTTTGACTTAAAATCTCAGTACTGATCTCAAGTCAACTGCCTTGTTGAGATGCATTTAACAAATTGTGTTGTTGCTAGATGCAGTACGTCATGACATTTCTATCACTTGGTTGTGAGAGTGGCTTCTGGAACTAACAAGATTTTCTGAGATAGGTGTTCAAAGGTCCTATCTGTGACCATTTCTCATGAAGTCATAGATTTCTTTTTGGTGCTTTTGAAAGATCAAACCAATCTTCTAACTCTACTCCCATATTTGTTGTGTGTTTTATGAACATAAGTCAATCAGGGTTCCCTTTCCCTTTAAAAATAGTAGTCATTTGATTTAGATAATCTTTGTCTTGTTTCTAATATTCCTCTGACAAAGAGAAGAAAATGCTGACCTTCTGCAATGGACTAGTCTCAGAGGCAGATACCCGTCTTCCTTTCTCTTGAAGACTGTTTTTGTTGCCTTTTTGATATCATTTTTTTTTCAAAGTGTTTATTTTAGTATCCAACAATGACATAAGTTTCAGATTTGGGCGTTTTATGGGCTTCTGTGAAACAATTTGAATCTCAATTTTGCTCTTCCCAATGAATTTGTTGTGATACAAAAACAACTGAATAAAATATAAATTATTTTATATTGGAGTGTTTTTTTTAACTTATTGTTGTACTATACAAGTAATTAAATAACTTCACAGCAATAGCAAAATATCAAGATTCTACTGAAGTTGTAACACTTTAACAATACTTCTTTGGAACACAGATGAGAGGAGGCCAAGAAGTAAGGCACCTTACTGGAGTCTGTGTAGTTATGTCGTGCGCGTGTGCGCATGCATTGGCAACTAAACTGACGCCGAATTAGAGGGTTTATTTATTTTTTTAAAATCTCAAATGTTAAAAATGCTGGGATACAAGTACAGGACATCAGAACTCTCACCCAACTAGTTAAACAGATATAGTTTCGCACCGCGCTCGGGACCGCCGGGCTCTGCCCACACCCAGCGCGTTCAGCGAAGGCCGCTCAAGCATCCACGATCGGACATAGCCCCCGACATGTTAGTAGAAGACAGCCGACTAGACCGCTCGCGGGGTCGGGAAGGTTTTACTTCCTGGCACAACCCGTCTCGTCCCCACAGTGGACATTGAAACCGCCCAGACATATCATGGTCCGGTCAGACGGTATCAGCCGCGGGCAAAGCGCGCAGCAGTTTCACGGTGGCGCCATCTAGCGGCGCCGGGTCGCACTAGGCATGAGGTTTGGTGTCGAGGTAGTCGTGTAAGACCAACAGAAACGCGCCGCGCGAAAAGTCGGCTGCCAGTTGCACGGTGGCGCCCACTGGTGGCGGCCAGCGGTACAACTCAGTTACAGATGGCCGCCACCAGTGGGCGCCACCGTGCAACTGGCAGCCGACTTTTCGCGCGGCGCGTTTCTGTTGGTCTTACACGACTACCTCGACACCAAACCTCATGCCTAGTGCGACCCGGCGTCGCTAGATGGCGCCACCGTGCAGCTGCTGCGCGCCTTGCCCGCGGCTGATACCGTCTGGCCGAACCATGATGTGTCTGGGCGGCTTCTTCGTTCCCTGTGGGGACGGGAGGGGTTGTGCCGGGCTATGAAATCTTTCTGACCTCCACCGGCGGTCTGGTGGGTCGGCTTCCGGGTACTTGGTGAGGGTTACGTCCGATCGTGAAGGGCCGGCCGGTCTTCGCTGATCACCGTGAGTCTGGACGGTGTCCTGCTGTACTGAGCGGGGCGAATCTGTCTCTGCATAAGTAAGCGGGGGAAAAGTCCTAATCGGGTGGGTGAGATTTCTGATGTCCTGCACTGACGTCCCGGCATATTTAACATTTGAGATTAAAAAAAATAAACCTGCTAATTTGGCGTCATCTTAGTAGATTTAACTGCCGATGCATGCATGCACGCCCGCGCACGACTTACCTACACAGACTCCTGCACAATAGGTGACTGCGCCTCTTACTCTTATGAGCTAGAAATGACGCATTACATTACTATGTTTTCTCACAGCCTCTTGGACGCGAATCACAGAGAAGACTTACACTATGCCTCCCACAAGCGCACACACACGCACAGACACACACGCACACCGGGTGCTCGCCCTGAGGTCGACGAGCTCTCCAAAGTCTCAGGCTTGCGGGGCCTGTCGATCTGTTCGTGACTCCAACCCTCGGCCGGAGGATGGACGGTGGGGGGAGGCCCCGGCCCCTACCCGTGCGCGCGATAGAGTGACGGACTAGAAAACGAATGCTCCCGGACGGGGGTTCCGCCAGGGTCCCCTAGCCGTCGACGATCGTGGAGATGGGCCGCCGCCGCGGCCTCCGGTGCCACAGCCACGTGCCGCCCCGGAAGTAGTCCTCGATCTCGTTGAGGGAGCGGCCGTTGGTCTCCGGCAGGAACAAGTACGTCCACACCAGGTTGGCCACGGCCGCGGCGCTGAAGAGCCAGAAGAAGCCCGCGCTGCCGAGCAGGTCCTTGAGCAGGGGGTAGAGCTGCGGCAGGGCAGAGCAGATAGAGCGAGGCCGAGGCCTTGGGCAGGGGGTAGGGCTGGGGCAGGGGGAAGAAGATGGAGCGAGGCCGAGGCCGCACGCCGCGCCGCAGCCATGACCTCCACGCCTGTCGCAACATCTGAGGCTAGGCCTGCTCGTCGCGACACACCTCGGCAAGGTGTTGCGGGGCCGGGAGGACAATTTGGCGACGCGGACAAACACTGATAACGGAACGCCCGGGCCGGAGGGGGTCCCTCTGCGGCCTTGGTACGGCACGGATGCGGGCAGCACAGCGGCAGCACGGCGCTGACACTGAGCCGCTTGCATAACCGCTGACAGCACGGCGTCATCGTCATCCTGACTGCCTGCACGCTCACCTTGGCGTAGCTGAAGAGGGAGATGTTGAAGATGGACGTGGTGGCCGAGCTGGCCACGCCGCGTACGCTGGTGGGCAGCAGCTCGCTCATCATGAGCCCCGGCATGATGAACATGCCGAAGGACGTGAGCGCGACGTAGGACAGCGCCAGGACCGCGGCCACGTAGCCGGCCGAGTCCGCCCACCCGTAGAACAGCACCAGGCCGAGCTGCAACGCGACGGAGACGGTCCACCTGCTGGGCTGTCCTCTTCTGACGGCCTGCCCGCCGGGCGCCCCACCCCAGCAGAGGGCGGGGGCGGGGGCGCCTGGCGGGTAGGCAGCCCCGGCGCGGCCGTGTGTTGAGCGCGGCGGTGTTGCCTACCTCGCCGGGCGCTCGTCACTCACCGCGGCTGTGGTGGCGGCCGTGCCGCACGCGGAGACGAGGGCGATCGGACGCCGGCCCCACTTCTGCAGGGCGGCGGCCCCGACGGCGCTCAGCACCAGCCGCACCGCGGCCGTCATGATGGCCACCAGCTCGGCGTTGACGGAGGGCGGCAGCACGGAGGACAGCAGGTCCGTGGCGTAGAAGATGACGATGAAGGTGCCGGCCAGCGACTGTAGGGCGCACACGCAAGCGGCCGCGTCAGTCTGTGCTCCGCGCCGTGGAGCTGTGCTGTCGAGCGAGCCCTCACCTGCAGGATGTTGTACACGTTCATGATGACCATGGGCTTGACGACGTGCGGCTGCAGGAACAGGCGCCAGGTGCTCGTCTTCTTGCCGCCGTTGTCCGCCTTCTCGGCGGCGGCCCGCGAGACCAGCTGCTCCATCTCAACCTTGCTCTGCAACACGGAGGCGCGCCGAAGCGGGGGCGCTATTTACTCGACGGCCCGGGGCGGAGGCTTGGCGCGGGGCCGGGTGCCGCGCGCGCCCGACCAGTCCACCGACCTGCACGCTGCCGGCACCGCCCCGCAGCCAGTCCAGGGTCTCCTGCGCCGCCTTGAGTCGGCCCTGGCGCACCAGCCAGACGGGGCTCTCGGGCAGGAAGCGGAGGCAGCAGAAGGAGATGACGGTGGGCAGCGCGCACACGGCGCACACGTACCGCCAGGGCACGTACGTGCCGAAAAGGTACACGTACAGGATCCCGATGGAGTAGGACACGTACGGGACGCCGACGAGGACGCCGCGCATCCGCGGCTCCGACATCTCGCCCAGCAGCACCTGCGCACCGAGGGCCGGACGTTAGTGCATCGTCCTTGTCGCAATCCGTACAGAACGTATACGAGAGGGAGAGAGACAGTTAACGTATTACAGCGTGGACGCCTCCGGACGGTACCTGACTCGGCGCGGCGAGGATGCCGACGGCGGCGCCGCACATGGCGCGCGCCACCAGGATGGCGATGTAGTTGGGGGCGAGGCCCAGCACCAGCCAGCCAGCCACGAGCAGCGGCGTGGACACCTGCAGGGCGCGGTTGCGGCCCAGCCGGTCCATGAGCGGCCCGGACAGCAGCGTCCCGAACGGCGTGGAGGCCGAGTGCATGCTCACTGTGTGGGGGCAGGAGGGGGAGGGCGGGGGTCAGGGGCGGGTCCAGGCACAGGGCGGGCGGGGGCCGCGGGGGCCCAGCGGCACTCACCGATCCACGAGGCGGCGTCGTCATCGGTGGGGATGGACGAGTTGGGGGCCTGCAGCTGCGGCAGCAGCACCCCGGAGAAGCCGATGGGGCACCCGGCGCCGATGGAAAGCAGGACGAGGGCACCGGCCACCAGCCACTGCGCGGACACACACACAACGCCGTGCTTAGCTGGGGGCGGCGGCGGCGGCGGCAGCAGCGGGGCGGCCTCGTCGTCCTGCCCGGAGAGGGACGCCGTCGACGCCCGGCTGCTGCTCGTCGTCGCCATCCTCGGACCGCCCAGCCCGCGGCCGCGACCCGCCTCCAGCGAACTGACCGCGCCCGAGCCGCGAGCCGCGAGCCGCGAGCCGCGGCCGCGGCGGCCTACTTGGCTTCGCTTATTGCTTATTTGTTTCCGATACGCGTTGGTGCTGAGCGAAGGAGAAGACGGCGTCGGTGCAGCGAAAGAATAGAAAACGAGTCTGTGTGCGTTGTGGGTCCAGAGTGCGGCGGCGGCGTGCCTCCCGCGGCCTCCCGCCCCCGCCGCGCCCCGCAGCACTTCCTTTTGCAACAAAGAGCTGCGCGAGGCGTGAAGAAAGTAGTCTATGTTTGGAACGCGTCCATCGGCGTCGTCCTCCCCGCCTCAACCTCTTCCCGCCCCCGAGCCGGGCTCACCGACCTGGCCTGGCCCTCCCGCGAGCGATATAAATCGGTCCACGATATCGGGAGGGGGGGGGGGCGAGAGAGAGACAGTGTGTGTGTGTGTGTGTGTGTGTGACAGAAAGAGAGGAGTAAGATAAAGAGAGAGAGAGAGAGAGAGAGAGAGAGAGAGAGAGAGAGAGCCCGGCGCGGCGGACAGCACCCCGTCAGCAGACACAGCAGGCACAAAATCATCTTGTATGGAAAAGAAAACGGTGAGCCAGTATTCGAACCCGCGGCGTCTCATTTGAACGTACGATTGGTCCGCTGCCCGTGCAGCCTTTCCTCTTGAGCGCCACCGGCTTCCCCGTGCCGGGCGGCGAGGCCGTGATGGTGGAGGGCGCCTCGAACTTGGCCTCAAACCGGCCCTCGAGCTTGCCTCCCTCGGCTGCCTTGCTCTTCATGGTGCCGGGCTCCGCGCAGGACTACTGGAGGTGCGCGGCGGGCGGCGGGGCCGTGGTCGGCGCGGTGGCCGCAGGGGGGTCGGCCGCGGGGGGTGGCCGCGGGGGGCGCTGCTTCTCTGCCGGTGCGCCGCGGACGTCCGCTCCCCGCGCGAGGGTCACCGTCGACGGTCGTGTGCCGGCCGCAGTGTGGCGCCCCGAACACAACACATGCGGCGCGCCCACCCAGGGCTCCGTTATCACTGAACCGGGCCACGCCGAGGCACGAGGCTCGGGGCTGAGATGGGACGGGCTCGTCTCGCATTTCACAAGTTAGGCAAGCACAAAGGAGGCTGGGGAGGGAGGGAGGGCGAGAGAGACAGGGGGCAGAGAGAGAGAGAGAGCGACAAAGGTGTATTTGGCACATGAGCTAATGAGGTGTGATAAGATGTCAACGGCCGGACAAAAAACAAGGGCAGGAAGTCGCTACCGCGGCATCACGCCAGGACCGCAGGCGCACCTGGTAGCCGAGCGCCCACTCCCCCCCCCCCCCCCCCCCCCCCCCCCCCCGTCCGCGGGGAGGAGTCAGCTGATGACTCAACCCTTACTGCCTATGGAGCCGGACGCGGCGGGTTCCAATCTCGAAACCTATGGAAAGTCAGGTACCGACTGCGTCCTAACCGGCCCTTGGTGTCTGCGCTCGCCGTCAGCAAGGCACCGGGCGTGGGATCAAGATCAAATGTGCAGTTATGCCACATCCCTTATCGTCGCGGCTGATAGAAGGAGAACAGCGCAGCGGCCCGGCCCGGTGCCCCGAGACCCCACGGACCCCGCGGACCCCACGGAGGGCGCTGCAGTCCGCCTCACGGGTCGGTCGGTTGGGTTGCCTACCCCACGCGGCGGTGATAACAGAAAGCGCGAGTACTTTTCGCTGGCGGCGCGCTCTGTCGGCCGAGCCCGGAACTGAGAGCCTGCCCTGGGCCAGCCCAGCCTCACCTGCGCCCTGACGCCGGCCCGGGTCCTGCAGTCTATCCTGGTGGGCAGCCGGACCTCCCCGGACAGCGGCCGCGTCCCGGCGGCGGCCTCCGGCGCGGGCAGCCCCTGTCCGCTGGCGATCCTGGGCGCCCGCGGCGGCAGCGCCGGCGGCAGATCCACCATGGGCGTGTCCTCGCCGTCGTCATGGTGGTCGTGGTGGTGGCGGCGGTCGTGGCGAGCGCTGCGAATCAGACGGGCATAAACAATTGACATCAAATTGTCAGGGGCGGGTCCTCGCCGTCCTCAGAGTCCTTCGTGCGCTCGCGATGACCGTCATTACGGCGCCGTGCGTGACTCGTCCTCGTCCTCCGCGGCCCGCGAGGTCGAAGGGAGCGCGTCGCGTCCTCGGGCACGCGCCACTTCCCCGAGACTTTCGTTTTCTTTTCTTACTTTCGATCCGTCCGGGAGCATGTCCGTTGCATGAGAAAACCGTCATTGGTGCGGACGCACATTCGGCTTCCGCCGCCACGCCCACCGGCGCCACTGGCCGCTGGGCAGCACAGCGATCCAGATCTCTGTCTTCTCCAACCTCTCTCTCGCTCCCTTATCATGGAGCGGACCACGAGTGCGACAGAGACAGTTCTACGAAAGCAGTGTTCGGAATCAGCCCCGGCAAGAGGCCGCGCTCGGCCCCCTCCCAGTATATCTGGTTCCCGCTTGTTAAAAGGCATCCGCGACGTCAATTGAACGCCAAAATTAAGAGCGGCGCAGTCGCAGTCACGCGCTCGCATGCGCCGCCGGCCGGCTCTGTCCGTCCGCTCCGCGGCTCCGCGGCTCCGTGCCCGGCGACGGGTACGGGAGCTGGAGCTGGGCGGAGCCGGGCGTGATGCCCCGCTGTCGTGCTGCCGTGTCGCGGGGCCGGCAGCCGCTATGGAGGCCCCGGCTGCACCGGCCAGCCTCCGGTCTCCGCCCCTCGACCCGCCCTCAGGGCCGGTACGTCACGCTAGGTCGTCTCGGTACATCGCGTGCGCGCACGCACACACTATCAATTTCCAGGTCACCGCATCAACCGTCAGCCCGGTCGGGCATCAAGGTATTATACTGCCGGTGACACTGACGGATGCGACCCGTGAAGCCCGTGTGCATGTGTGTGTACGAGTGTGTGTGTGTGCTTGCAGGGCAGCAGTCCCGAGGGCCCCACCCGGATACAGCGGGCAGGACTGTGACGCTAACGCCACAGCCGTCACCCGAAGTGCTCGCCGCCGCCCGGCTCACCTCGCCGCCGTACCTCTGCCGCTGACCCTGCCGCGGGTGTCCTCCTGGCACCGCGCCGCTGCCCGCGCTTTGCATACCGCACACCCGGTTCGGTTCGGCGACAACCGGACTGCTTCGACTACCGCAGACTGCCCCTTCCGGTTTTAGTTCTGCCATGGTGTTACTTTTTTATTTTTCACACTTCCCATCCCCTCCCTTCTCTTCACAAACAAACTTATTCAAACCGCGGGCTTGCGCGCGTGCCCAAAGTCAACACACAGACACAGACTCACACAGACGGGAGGCAAAACAGGCAGGGCGCTTGTTGCTCCGCGCGCGGACAACAGCCCAACATTCATGACGACTCGTGTGCCTTCTCGGTGGTAATTCTCTGATTCGCGTCCACTCCACCACCACCACGCGCACCTCACCTGCCCCGCTACGCCGGCCGCAGAACGCGCGCTTAGCGAAGCAGCCTCCGATCGGCTCCGCTCTGCTCCCTGCAGTGTGGCCGGCCCCGGCTCCGGCCGCCTGCTGGGTCGGCAGCCGCCGGGCTCCGCGCGCACGCGTGTCGTGCGGGTGGGCCTACCCCTGCAGCGGCGGGCGCTAACCGCGCGGCGCGAGGGAGGCGCCGCCGTCTCCAAATACTCCTCCGCAGCTGAGGACGCGTCCTCCGCGGCATTTCGGCGGGGAGGCGCCGGGCGCGGCGCGGCTGGAGGGCCGAGTCGAGGCGTCGTGCCCCGGCACAAAGCGGAGGCGCGCGCGTGTGTTTGGCGCGGCGAAGCAGGCGAAGGCTGAGCGAGGCCATTCGCAGTCAGCACGGCGCGGCGCAGCGCGGCGCAGCACAAGGCTCACAAGGCTGCCCGGCCAGGGCAGGGCAGGCCGGGTCCGGGCCGGTGTGAGCCGGGCTCCGAGCCCCCGCGAGAACCACACCGCTGCCGAGGCGTCGACGGGGACCCTCATTCAGCCGTCGGAGGCCGGCGATAACGCGTCCCGGACCAGGAAAACCGAATCGCTATCGGCGGAGACAAGTGATAGGCGCACGGCGCTCGTATGACCGTGCGGCGGTGCGGCGACATGACGGTGACGCACCCAGGGCAGCGCCGGCTCATTGGGAGGGGAATAGAGAAGACGTCCCGCAGGCACAACGCCGCTGTGTCGCATCGACACAGGCTTCCCGCGCCGCCTGGCCGGCCGTGGGCGGGCGTCCCGCGGCGCCGAACACACACACGCACACACACACACACACGCACGCTGCCGCCGTCAGGACGACGCCCCCGAGTCGCCTTACCGGTAGTCCATCTGCAGTGCGGGGCGTGCCGCGTGCCGCGTGCTGCGTGACGCGTGTCGCGTGTCTGTCACGACCGGCGCGCTGAGGCGATGACGTCACGCCGACCCTCCGTCGGGGTCTCTGGGAAGTCCGGGGCCTTGTTGACGACGGCGGCGACGGTGGGGGTCTCGTGCGACGCCACCACCATCGTCAGGACTCCGGCGCGGCGCGCGGCGCGCGTCACATCGTCTCCGGCACGTCCTGGAGGCCGGCGTCGTCGGGAGTGCCTCGCCGCGGGTACGGCTCGGCGCGGTGCCTCGTCTGCTGACTACTACCGACTGGCGCTGACGACGGGGACCTCGTCGACCTCGCAGCGCAGCGGCCGCGCCGCGCGGGGAGGGGAAAGGAGGGGCGGGGCGGGGATAGAGGCGCCGCGGCCGGCGGGCTGGGCGAGGTCCTGCCGAGTCCTGCGGGGGGAAGGGGAACGTCGAGTCCGGCCGCCCGGCACTAGCGAAAGGGGAGCGGAGGGAGGGGGGGGGGAGGACCTTGGTACACAGCTGGCAGCCCGGCGCAGGACTCCGCGCGGCCGCGGACCGGAGGCGGACGTGTGGGCGGAGAGGAGAGGAGAGGAGAGCCCCCAGCCGATCTCCCCGCGGGGCGACGCCGCCGGGACGGTCCGGCGGTCCGGTCGGCGCCGTGATGTACGCGCCGACGGGGGCCTCTAGCGCCCCCCTTACTTACCGCTGGTCTCGGGGGGCTGCGGCCCGGGCGCGCTGCGGCGCGGGGACAGCCGACGTCCGCCGCTTCGCTCGGTATGGACGTCGCGTCCCGTCCGGTCCCCGCATGGCCGTGGACGCCACGCCCCGGCATGGCAGGGATGTCCCGGACCGGTCCGGGATCGTGGTACTTATGTCGACGTCGGGGACGGTGCCGTGCCGGCGTGCTCGTGGTTGTCGTGTCCAGCGGTCAGTCGGTCGGCCCCCTCCCCCTCCCGCCACCCCCGTCGCCTATCCCTGAACGGACCCCGAAGGCTGGGGCGGAGGCCGACCCGAGGGCACCGCGTTGACCTTTGACATTTCGACTGTGACCGGGAACAGTGGTGGGCCGGGGTCAGGCCGGGCCGGCTGCGTCTGACACCGAACGGTGCTTTCGTGTCTGTCTCATTCGCACTCTGATGGGACAGCCCATGAGTGCGAGAGAGAGAGAGAGAGAGAGAGAGAGAGAGAGAGAGAGAGAGAGAGAGAGAGAGAGAGAGAGAGAGAGAGAGTCCGCACTGCTCGGAATCGGCCTGGGTGGTGGCGGGCGAGGGGCGTGGGGACGTCTGTCTGGAGTTGCCGTCGGGTCTGGATGGAGTCGTGGCAAACCTGTCTCCTCCGGGGCGGACGGCGCGGACGGCGCGGGCCCGGCCGGCGCAGCACCCGGCAGGACTTACGCTTGGCGGCCAGCTCGACGCAGTGGCCCGGGGGGACGAAGCTGTCGGGGGGAGCAACGGTGACGATGAGACGCGGCACTGCTCCCCGCGGAGCACGCGGCGCGGGGCCGCGCGGGGCCACGCACCTGCTCGTGTAGGTAGTGTGCCCCGCGAAGGGCGTGCACGGCTTGTGGAAGCGGCCCTTCTGCATCCAGGGGAACTCCTCCCTGGCGGGGAACAGGAGGCGGAAGCGCGCCATTACGGGGACGCAGTGGCGGTGCGCGCTGCCGTTCCGGGTGACGGCCTGCGCTCGTCGCGTGTCGCGGCGTGCGTGGCCCGTGTCGTACCTGACGGGCAGCGCGGGCTGCGGGTAGCTCATCTTGTGGGTGGTGAGGCCCTCCATGGGGCAGGGCACCCTCCTGGTCCTGTTGGCGGGCCTCATGGACTGGGCGGGCTGGGCGCCCTCGGGGTGCGCGTACGACAGCCGCGTCGTGGTCCACCCTGCGGCACGGCTCGCGCTCACAACCAGGGCTACACCCGGCGGCCCCCGCCGTCCTGGTGGTGTACTTGCCCTCCATGGGCGCGTCCGGGAACGGCGTGCGCGGGTCGCTGAACGGCTCGCGCCGGCTCCAGGGCTGCGGCGGGAAGTCGAGCTTCTGCGTCGTGTCGCTCTGCATCGGCCCCCTGCCCATCAGGTTGCTGCCGAAGTGGCGGCAGGGCAGCGGGCGGCGGCCGTCGGGGCGCTGGTAGCTGAGCTGCGGGGCAGCGGCGTCAGCGGCCACAGCGGCGGCGAGCCCGCGGGCCACCTCCCCTCCACAGCCCACCCCAGTACCGAGGTCGTGGTGTTCCCGTCGATGACCCCCGGCACCTTGACGGCGCCCAGGTCCGGGCGGCACAGGCCAGGCTTCGCCTGCCGGGCCACGTCCGGGGGGAAGCCTGGGTACGAGTTCTTGTACACCGTGCTGCCCTCCACGGCCACCTTGGGGTGGCGGTACACCTGGGGCAGAGCAGACAGAGGTGTGAGGCGCTAGGGGTGGGAGGTCTCCGGAGGCGGGGAGGGGAGGGGAAGGGCGCCGGCCGTACGTGTTTGGGCGCGCAGGACGGCGGGGGCGGCGGCTGCACGTACGTCACCAGCTGTCAGAGAGAGATAGATACAGAGAGGTAAATAAGGAGAGATGAGGGGCTGCTTCATCGGGGTGTTTATGCCGAGCAAGGCCTACCTTGGGGCTGTGGCACATGTGGGCACTTGCAGAGGCCTCCCAGCGGTCACCCGCTGCCGGGCAGCGCGGGGGCTGCGGACAGGGCTCGGACAGGTCATGCCAGAGGCTCACGGCGCCCCGCGCCCCCACATGACACGCCCACACTGCGGGACACCCACCTCCAGCCGGGGGCAGTTCGCCGGCATGGTCGTTGTCGGGGGAGGTCCTCTGCGTGGACCGGGTGGATCTGGACGAAGCTGCACGAGGGCGTGGGCGGGGCCGGGCGGTGGCGGGTGGCCTGCAACAGCAGCACCAGCGACGCAGCGTTTCCCTGACAACACCACAGGCCGGCAGGCCGGGCGGGATTCGCACCGACACGATTGGAACGTGTACAACAAGCTAAGAGTCTTTCTTTTTTTTTTTGTCCAAGGGGCCGCTTTGAAAAACGAACTTCGGAAACCGGCACGGTTACGTTTCCCACGACAAACCAGGCCACGACTCCACAAACAAACACAGGCAGAGCAGACTACTTCGGGGCCGGATGGGCTGCCTACCTATCGGGCGCTCACCATCGCCGCAGCGCGGCGCTCGAAAGAGGGACTTCGGCTGCGCTTCGGGACGGACGTCGCCAGACTACGCAAGAGAGACGCTTCGCCACCGCGCTTGGCGGAGACCGCTTGGCTTGAGGGCTACCTTGCATCCAATCGCAATAAATCCCTTATTGTTTATCACATTCTCGCATTCTCAATTCTCCTGCCTTGAGCCACACACGCTATAGTACTAAACCAACCGGATTGGGGGCTTACAACAGTATGAACATGAGGGGTCGTGAGGGGCACACGGGCACGGGTGACACGGGATCGGGGCCGCGGGCGATCGCCGCCGCCGGCCGGCCGACTGCCCAAGCGGCAGCGCGGCCCGATGGGCTGCCTACCCTCCGGGCGGCCGCACCACCACCGCCTCCAACGCACAGCGCCTCCCTCCCCCCTACCGGGGCTGCTGCGGGATGCTCTACTGCCACTCCCAGCGGGCCTCAGGCCTCAGCTACCCACACTTACCTTATTAATCTATACAGGGAGTTAGGGAACTCTGTTTTTCTTGGATAACAATAAACCATATTTTAAACAAACAAAAAAAATAACGCAAGGCCGAGACTGGTGATCCTAGTAATCGTCTCAAGCCCGAGCAGAGCCCCCGCTAACTCCGAGAGAGGCGCGTGGAGTGGCGCAGTGTCGCGAGTAAAAAGTCGGCAGGCCACTGTAAGCGATGTAAATAAATCTGTTAGACCCCTAGAGGGCCAGCGCCGGGCCGGGCAAATGCAGATTTAGGGGGCCAAGGGCGACTAACATTTAGGCGACCGGCACAACTTTTCCGCCCGCAAACAGGCAAAGAGCGGGATACAGCCTGCCCCCCCTCCCTCAAGTCGGTCCTGGATCCGCCCCTGTGGCCGGGCCGAGGCGGGCCGACAGCCCGACACAGTCGGGACTCACTTCATCCCGGCTCCATAGAGGCTGACACACGCCGCGCGCGCTCCTCCGGCTCCTCGTACTTTTTGGACCGCATCGGCAGGGCATGGGCCGGGCGGCGGCAGCTGCAAATGCTTCCCGCTGGCCGGGGGCCCCGCTGGGACCCCTCGAGGGGAGAGGAGGGGGGGGGGGCTGGATGGACCCAGCCGTGTCGCTACCACCTGCTCTTTTTGAACGAGGCCCCCAGACCCCCCCCCCCCCTCTCCACCTCCTCCCCGGTCCGGACCCCCAGCCTGCTCCCGCCCGCTGCACCGAACACGGCAACTGCCTGTTGCTTTCGCCAGCTTTTTGCCAAATACATCTCATGATGCATCTCGCCGCGCCAAGTGGGCTGGACTGGACAGGACGATCAGACTGGCCGCAACTGGACCAGAGTCACTGGGAAGGACGAGGGAGAGAGAGAGAGAGAGAGAGAGAGAGAGAGAGAGAGAGAGAGAGAGAGAGAGAGAGAGAGAGACTGCAAGGTGAGAGGAGGATGGTTTCTAGTAGGACGGGCATGCGGCAGTACGGCGTGCAACCCTAAACGCCTCTTTGGTCATCGGCGGGTCGAGTAGTCCGCGCGAATATGTTTGGAAGTGTATCAGGAGCCTGGAGGAGCCTGAGGGAGGGAGGAGGGGTTAGGGCGCGTGTCGAGAGAAGGGTCGGAGGAGGAGGAGGAGGAGGAGGAGGAGGAGGAGGAGGAGGAGGAGATGTAGGAGGAACAGGAGGAGAGGAAGAAAAGTGCGCTCCTCTTTCAGCCTCCATTTTATTCTCCGCCTGCCGTGTGTGTGTGTGCGCGCGCGCATGGGTGTGCGTGTGCGTGCCAGGGTTACAAAAAATGACCGAGGAGCTGTGTGTGATGGCTGCGTGCCCTGCGGAGCCCTGCGTGCTGTCCCGTTCATCCTTCCATCCTGCTCCGGGCCGCGCACGTGCAGGCTGGGCTCGGGGCTGCAGCAGCGGGGGCAGGAGCAGGCGGGGCGGCGGTGGCGGAGGACTGAAGGGCTGCAGGGCTGCAGGGCTGCAGGGCTGCAGGGCTGGAGGGCTGCAGGACTGCAGGACTGCAGGGCTGAAGGGCCGCTGGCTGCTGCGCTGGAACGGCGGCGCTGAGGTGGCGGTGGTGTGCACCACGCCGACACCGGCATGGCGGCCGTCCTCACCGCACTCTGCCAAAAAAAAATAATCGCCGCATTTTAAGAAAAATCAATTGATGTCGTCCAACGAAAATAAGTACGACGATGGTGATTCATCTCCGCTTGAAACAACAACACAACATGGATTTTTATTCACGGGGCGGCGTCGGGAGGGGTCGGGGTGTGCTGGGCCTGTTGCTTCATCTCATTATCATCAAACAGGTCAGCAATCTCCAAAAGCCCGGGCGGGGCGGAGCGGGGCGGGGCGCACGGCTGCCGTGCTCGCCCTCGCCGCACCTTGGGCTCGCGTCTCGCACTTCATGATGGGGCCGAGGAGGGGAGAGGGGGCGGAGGAGGGGGGCTAGGGGCGGCCCCGGCCGCACGCCAGCTGGCGCGCCCGGGCCCCCCGCCCCATCCCCGGCCCCGGTCCTGGAGCCGCACCTGGCCCGGCCCCAACCCAAACCAAACCAGGCCTTGTGGACCCAGTGCCCCACACCTCCCCGCCACGGCCCCGCCCGCCACCGCATCGCGTCGTCTCTGTCGCACGCAGCGGCGGCGGCGTGCGCGAGCGAGCGAGAGGTCCGACACGCACCGCCACTGTTTGCCCGTCTGACCGGCGCGCGCCGCGGACGGAGGCAAAGGCACCGGGAGGTGTTGAGGCACCCCCGGCACCCCAAACACCCCCGGCACTGGGTGTGCCGCAGGCCGCAGCGATTCGCGTCCACATCCGCTTCCTGCCGACGCCAACAAGGCCCTGCGCAGCTCCGCAGCACAGCGCCGCGCCGTGGGGGAGCGAAGGTGCTCTGGTTCAAGCGCAGCTCGGAGACATTTACAGCTAAGACACAAGAAATAATTTTGTGTGGGTGCCCCGTGCACCGCGCACATGACGCATGGCCCGCGGCCCCTCATGAATGCCGCCATGTGGATTTGGTCACTGAAGCAGAAAAATACCTGGTCACTGGAGCAAAGAATATTTTTAGTCCGAAACGCGTGGCATGACAACAGGACGACGCCACGCCAAGCAGCAGTCCGACGGACACGCGTATAGAAGGAGGGGGCGGGGGGGGGGGGCGAATGAGAAAGGAAAGCAGAGGTAAGGATAAGAAGACTGGACAATGGGAAACGCAACAAAAGGCCGCGCCGTCCCTCCCTGTACCTATGTGCCACCCCCACGTGGTGGATTCAGCCTCCCCCCCCCCCCCCTTCCTCTCCCACCACCTCCGTCCCGCCTTGTCTTTCAGAGACTGGAATCAGAGTGTGGTCGGTCCGACACGTTAGGATGACCAAGAATCGTGAGGTTCGAGTGCACGTTGAGGCGCCGCCACCACTGCCGGTGCCGCTATATCTGCCACCGCCACCGCAACGCTTGCTGCGACACAACACCCCCTCCCCTCCTACCCCTCAAGCTCTTATTCATCACTACAATTAATACACGCCCCCGGGCCGCCGCCGCCGTCGTCGACGGGCTCGCGGTGATGGATGTGGAGCAAGTTCACGGCCTCCGCGGCCTCCAGGGGTGCGGCAGCGTCCGTGGCGTCCGCGGCCTCGAGTCCGGGAGACCCACCCCGTCCTCTGAAGTTTAGTGCGTCCATAGCGCGGCGCTCCAAAAAAAAAATTGGAATGACATCGTTGATCGCCTAAGCTGATTCAGCAGGTTATGTGTCTTGCCCGCGGTGGACCGCGCGGGTCGGCGGGGGCCGCCAGGCCGCGGTCACGGCCTCGTCCTCGTCGGACACAGGGGGACGCCGTCGACTGGCCGTCGGCCGCCGCGGCCCGCGCCGGTTCCCACGTCACCGTGACTGGGCGCGGCGCGGGGGCGGCGGCCACTGATGCCGCGGCCGCGACAAGTGCCGCCTGTTTTTGTTTCTCCCCGCGGGGGCGGAGAAGAAGGGGTTGCAGCAAGAGGAGGGCGCCTGCCCGGCCGACGCGCTCGGAGCTCATCAACCCCTTCCTGTTGTTGCCTCGGACCACACACTTCCCATGTCCCACGGTCCGGCGGCGCGGCGGCGGCGGGGGAGGCCGGGATGAGGCCGACGACGGCACGACGACAGTTCGTACACCGTCGTTGTGGGAAGCGCGCGATCCCGCCGAGCCGAGCCACCCCCTCGCAGCCACAGCCGCAGCCACAGCCTTACCGCACCGGGTATTGTCCCAGGGCCGGCGGCCGGCCCCGCGCCGCCCCGCCCTTGCTCGCACACCTTCCCACCACGCCCACCGCGTCTGGTCCGCGATGCCTTATCTGCGAACATGCGACGCTTGCGTGGCCGACGAATTGGCGCGTCGCATTCGGATGTCGATGATGGACGGCTTGATCGTGAGACGAGGCGGCGACGCGACATACGGCGGCGGGGGGCCGAGGGCTGCTTCAGGGCTGGGATGGGAACCGACCGGGAGCCGGGGCGCGCCGCGCTGTGCAGCCTGCCCAGCAGCCCGCGAGTGTGGGAGAGTAGGGACGGCGCTGCTGTTGCCTGGCGCTGCCCGCACCGACTCGGGCCAATCCTCTGGGACCGACTGACTATGCAGAGTGCACGCGAGAGGAGCCGCCGGCCGAGATTCCCATGAAACGGAGCGGTGCAAGCACTGTGCTCACTTCGAGGCATGTTGCCAGCGCCGCTTATCCGCTCCATTCAATGCGGAAAGCCGAAATTTGAAGAGGGCCGCGCCTTAATTCTCAATTTCGGTATCAACACGCGTTACTCATTGCCGAAGATAGGGAGGGAATCGACGAAATTTATTAGCTGAAAATTAATTCCGCGTGCGACGGGCCGAAGAAGCAGAAGTGGACTGCCAAAAGTGGCGCCTCTACACGACATTGGCAGGGTTGCCAAAACCGTTGGGGCGGGGCAGTTTCCCTCCCATGGATCTGCAGGAGCGTCTCATCCGTGGACTTGCGTCTCTCGCTGCATCTCGCTGCATCTCGCTGCTCTCCACATAAAATGCACCAGAAGTCGTCCCCGCGCAGCACATGTGCAGCTGCGGCCGGGCGCACGCCGCGCGCACGACACACACACGCGCACGAGCATCACCCCCTTTCCCTCCTTTTTCCGTTCCGTTTGTCGCTCTTGTCACTGGTGCTGGTCCCCGGCCCGCCCTGTCCCGCGCCCCGCCGCACCGGCTGCGCCATATTTCTATGAATAATCGGGGCCCTTCTGCTCTGCTTTCTCCGTATACATGGTGCGGTACTCCGCGGGCGGCGCATCACCATAAAACCTCTCGCGTCGTCGCGGCTCATCAAAGAGTACTCCCCGACAAAAAGGGTTTTCGCCGAGAGTCAATATTATGAAAACAGGCCAATATATTCATAATGTAGGAAAGGGGGTAAACGGGTCCCCGCGGAGCCGCGGCCGCTGGCTGCACCTCCTCTCTCTCTCTCTCTCTCTCTCTCTCTCTCTCTCTCTCTCTCTCTCTCTCTCTCTCTGCCACACCCTCCGCGCGCCGCGGTCCACTTGACACGGAGCCGCGCCGCGCCGCGGGCTGCAAGTGCGAAGTGCGCCGCGTGGCGTGGCGTGGCGTGCCGCGGCGTCCGCGGGGTTGAAGACTCCCCCGAGACCGCGGCCACCGCATGGCACCACTACCACCACGGCCCGCAGCCCGCCGCCCGCGGGGAGGCGCATACTATATACATACATACAGCAGTTTCCTTTACTATTTTGATGCTGGTCCTAAAGCGCCATTTTTTTTCGTTCGAGGATAAATGGCTCACCTCGTTATTTTCCTTTCTGCTGTTATATGCAGGGGTGTCGCTCGCTGATTTTAGTGGCGTGTGTGAGGGAGAGAGAGAGGGAGGGGGGGGGGGCTCTTTCTTGTCCTTATAGTATCATAGGCACCGTGGACCCTTTGGTAAAACCGGAACAGGATATAACGCGTCCGCGGGCACCCCATCGGCCCGGGTAACCCGACAGCCCCAGGCCCTCTTCCCGAAACTCGTCACTGGATCCTCGGATGTTCAGCAGTAATTTCATCGGAAATCCTGACCGAGTGGCAGCGGCAACAGCTGAAACAGCTTGAAAATCGTAAAAACTTTAGGACCCCTTAGCACCGTCCGGGGTGTGTTTGTGTGATACCAATCCACTTGGCGGCCTGCACTACCTGTGCTGCGGCGGCAACTGCAGCTGCTGCAGGCCGTGCGGGGCTGTGCGGGGGTGTGCGGGGGTGGCGGGCCACGCCGGCCGGCCGGCTGCGCCAAGCTGCGCGTGGCGTGTCGGGGGGTGGTGGGGGTGCGTCCCCACCCCTCCCCCTCCAGCCGCTCAGCCGCTCCGGCCGCTGCTCCCCCCCCCCCTCCCCCTCCTCATCCTCGGTCCCCGCTCTTTGCTTTGCTCTCCGCGTTGCCTCGCTCACTCAGTCGCTGAGGTTGGCCGCGTGAGGACGTGAGAGGCAGGACGCGGGACGGGACGGGACGGGCAGGGACGGACTCGTCGACGTCGTCATCGTCGGTGTTCGCGGCCGCCTGTGTCGTGTGTGTGTGTGTGTGCGTGTGTGTGAGTGTGGTCCCGGATACAACCACCATGTCCACCAAGTGCTGAACAGTGACTCGCGCCCCCAACGCCCGCTGACCGCTCAGACCGTACGGACGACTACCCGAGCACCACCATGCCCGCGAACCCGATGTCGGACCCGCAGAGCGTGGAGTACGCCGTCGTGGCCCTGCTGGAGCGCGTGGACGCCCTGCGCCGCGACGGCAGGCCGCTGGGGGGCGCCGGCGCCGGCCCGCCCCGGCTCCCGGTCCGCGCCGAGCTGCGCACCCTCGAGTTCTGGCGCGCCACCATCTCCGAGTGCCTGGCCACCTTCTTCCTGGTGTTCGTGGTGTGCGGCGCGGGCGCGGGCGCGTCCGGCGGCGCGTCCGGCTCCTCGGGCGCCGCCCACAACAACGGCGCCCTGCTGGCCACGGCGCTCGCGGCCGGCTTCTCCATGGCCACGCTGTACCAGTGCTTCGGCCACATCTCAGGTCAGTCCGCCCGCCGCGCGGTGCTGGAGCTGGAGCGGCGCTGGAGTCCTGCCGCCGAGGGGCCGCGCCCTGCTCATTGTTCGGTCGCCGAAAAGAATATTAGGATTGAATTAAATTACAAAGCCGGACGCGGCGAAGCGGCGCCTTTTGTCCCGGCAGGGGGCGCCAATGAATGGCCCGCAGGTCCTGCTTCCGGCGCCGCGCCCCCGTACAGGCGCCAGCGGCGCCAGCGTTGCTCACGGCCACCCCTCTTTGCTTTTGCTCCGCAGGCGCGCACGCCAACCCGGCCGTGACGGCGGCCATGGCCGTCACCAGGAACGTGAGCCCGCTGAGGGCGCTCATGTTCATGACGGCGCAGTGCGGCGGCGGCATCGCGGGCGCGGCTCTTCTCTACGGGTAAGTGCCGCACGAAACATAAGTTATTGCGCAGCCGGGGGGGTTCGAACCCGGTCCCGCCACCGCGCCCCTGACACTGCGCGGCGTGGATGCAGAGGTTGGCGCCTGCCGGGTAGGCAGCCCCGGCCTCCGCACGCACGCGTGTCGTGCGGGCCGGCCTACCCCGGCACCCGCAGGCGCCCGCAGCCGTACGCGACAGGAACTGCACGGCATTACTGCAGCGGTGTCGGAAACCTTCTCGGCGTGCGAGAATATAAATTATATTGAAATTATTGAAATTATCAGTAATGAAGCTCGGAAAGGTCACCCCCCCCCCCCCCGGCTCTCGTCACTGTCCCTTTCCTTTCCTCCTTTCACGTCGTGGGAGTGGCATTATCGGCAAGACAAACATGGCGAAGGCAGCGGCGGCAGCGGCGGCAACGGCTGACCAGGCCTGACCAGTGTGGGAACGTGTTGATCTCTCGTCTCTCGGAAGATGCAGCCGCCGCCGCCGCCGCCTGAGCCCGGCCCACGGGGCCCACGGGGCCCACGGGGCCCGCGCGGAGGGGAGGGGGAAGGAGGGGGATTCTCTCACGTTTGAGGCGCATCACGGTGTCTGACGGTCCAGTCCGCGCGCAGCGAGAGATGAAGTGAGGTGGAAACTCTTTTATTATTGTTTCATCACGGAGATAAAAAATAAAAAATAAACTTTTCAAAAGGGGTTATTTCTTTGGTCGTTCGGAAGCACGGCGCCGCGGTGTCTGTGGGCCCGATTGAGAGGTTGAGGGTGTGGGAACCGTGTGGACGTGCGGACGCGCGGGGGGGATCGGGTACTGCCGACCTACGTGAGGTGAGGCTGCGGGGCCTCGTGGCCGCCGCCATAGGGGCTGCGCGGGGAGCTGATTACCATGAGGGGTCATGGGAGGGGCCTCGCGGGGGCCCCGGAGGGGGCCGTAAGTACGTGTCGTGATTTACGCAAATCGTTGCTGACTTTGCCGCGCACGACGTCGCCGCGCTGTATAGTATTCGGGCTTGACAGCCGCGGCGGCGGGGCTCGCCGTGCCCGTGCGTGTGCGTGTCATGGGCGCTAATCATCCCGGGCGCCTCTCTTCTGCCTGTGGCGGACGATGATTCACCTGCTTGTGACGCCGCTTATTGGCAAGAAAAGGCTTAAGCCGGGGGGGGGGGCGTATGTGTGTACCTGCCTATAACGCATCGGCGCGGCGGGGCAAATAACGTGTGGGAAAAGTGCTTGTTGTAGTTGATCGGGTCGGGTCCGGGTTGGGGAGGGGGCGTTTGGCGTCGGTCCGGTCCGGCCATATACAACCCGCTGACCACGACACCCGCCTCGACTCGACTCGGCCGCGCCGCGCCGCGATGCCGAACCCGCCTCTGATGGATAGGCTCAGGCTGAGGCGCTCGGCTCGGGTGCTCGGATGCCTCTGGAGGGCTCGGCTCCGCCGGCTCCGCTGCGCAGAACGGCAGAGGCGGCAGACGGGGCGACCCCTGATGGGATGAACCGAACCGATGCCGCGTGGTTCACACGGAAATTAACTTCTCGTATAACGACCGGACCCCAAGCGGCGGACCGGCTTCGGCTTCGGCTGGGCCGTTGGTGCGGGCCGTGCGGGCCGGCGGCGAGGCGTGGGGGCAGACCCCACGCGGCCGGTGTGCTCAGCGCACCAAGGCCTGCGCGGTTATCGGGAAAAATCGAATTCAAGTTCAATATCGGGCGTTTTGATTAATATTGAAAGTGGCACGTGATTTGCCGATTTAAATCGATGTGAGATCGGAGGAAACTCTATCCGCGGTGCGCGAGAGCTGGAAATCAAATCGCAGAGGGAGTGGGGGGGGGGGGTAAGTTCGTCGCGCCGCGACCTGGGCAACAGAGGGAGGGGAGAGGGAGGGGGGGGGGGGCGTCGCTGCGCGGCGGCACGCGGCGCCGAGGACCCCCACCCCCCGCGAGGCCACGGCGCGGCGCGGCGCCCCGCCTTTTCGCGATGCCGCGGACGACGGCGGCGCCGCGGACGCCGCGGGCCGAGCCACCTCCTCGCGGGGCTGGCGTCCGGGAGCCCGCCGCTCCACTTGGTGGCCGCAACGTGCCGCGGCGCCGCGGCGGGGCGGCGGGGCGGCGGGCCACCCCGCGGGCACCGCGCCCGGACCTCCCCCCGCAGCGCCGCGGCGACGCAGTTCGCATGTCTGATAGCACGTTTTCCATCCGAGCGCCGGGCCGGGAGAGAACGACGATAGAGAGAGGTGGACCGTCGTTACCAGAATCTCCTCCCCCCTCTCTGTCTCTCTCTCTCCTCTCGTCCCGCCACTCCTGCCCCGCCGGGTTCCAGGTCCATCGCGGCCGGTACATCGTTCCCACGCTGGCGGCCCCCCTCCTCCGCCCCCCGCTCCCCGTCCACCTGTCAAAAACGCTTTGCCGGGCCGTACTCGGCGAGGCGCGGCCAGGCGGCCACGGCGGCGGTCGCGCGGGGAGGCCGTCGATCCTCTGACGCCCCGCTTCGCCCTCCGCGGCCCCCCGCAGCCTCCCTCCGCCGCCGCCGTGGTCGTGGACCCCGTCTCCCACGACGGCGGCGCGGCGGCCCCCGCTCGGCTTGGAACCGGACGAGAAAATGTCGCGCGGCTCGCGGACGATTGAGTGGGTCTGCGGGCGTGACAGGCGGTGGGAGCCGGAGGCCGGAGCGGCGTCGACGCCGGCCTCGAGGTGTGCCGACGACGTCCACCCCATTCCGGGCGTTCCGCGGCGCTGGCGGCGTCCCGTCCTGGCGGCGGTATTCCTGAGGAGGCCTCCGCGACTGCGGCCTGCGGCCTGCTGCCGGGCCCGAGGAGGTCCGAGTCGCTGATTCTCTGATTCACACGGGCCGTCCCGGCTGACCCCTCCGCCCCGCCGCCGTCCCACCTCTGCCCACCTCCGGCTTGTCTTCCTACAGGGGAAATTAATTACCGACTTTTTATTTTGCCCTCCCGGCCCGGCTGGTGCCGACCGGCGGAGTGGAGAGTGGAGACAGCAGGGATTTCAGGAATGAACTTTTGGTGGCTCGCCCTCTGCGCTACAATTAACGGCCCCAAAAGCCTCGGGAGAGCGAGCGGCAGGGAGGCGGCGACACACCTCGCGTCCGCAAGTATGTAGAATATCCCACTGATAGCGCGCCGGGGGCCGGCGGAGCGGCAGCGAGGCAGGGCAGGCAGGGCAGGCCGAGCAGAGCCACCGCCGCGGGGCCGGGACGAGAATGCGGTTAGGTCTGAGCGCGGCGCGGCAAGGCCGAGGGCTTCTGGACCAAACACGGTTCTCACGGCGATTATAAGCGAGAGCCATTTGTCGACCTGGTTCGGGAAAACTCTGCATTAGCTCCTCGAACGGCGTCGACGCTTCTTTCCTCTGACGTTTGCAGCTCTCTTGCAAACGCGCGACATTTTCTGAAGATTGTGTTAAAAAAAACAGTTGCAGCCACGTGCTTAATGGCATGTTTTTCTCCGTGTATGCGGCGCGGGGTGTCACTTTGGCGCCGACAGCTGCTCCCGATTATACCTACCATTATATTTACTATTTTTATCTTTCCCGCTCCCGCTCGCTTCTCGGGACTCCGTCCCCATATTTTTTCCCCCTGCTAAGCAGCAGCCAAGTATAAGCAGATGCGGTCACGCGCCACGCAAGACATTCGTCAAAAGCGGAGGATAACGGGGGGGGGGGGGGAGCCGGTGGCGGCGCTCAATTCCAGTAGCCGTTGTCCTGAACCCGACCCGAGCCCGATCCGGCAGGACTCGCTCGCGTTCGGAACTGGCCCGGGAGTGATACGGCCTGGCCGTGACTGCTCCTCCAGCCCCCCCCCCCCCCCCGATGCCGAGCAGTAGCTCTCTCTCTCTCTCTCACACACACAGAGCCACGAAAAGCAGAGCTGTTCGGAATCACCACACAGAATGTGTGTGGCTGTGGCGGAAGCAGCGTTGCATGCGGAGCAGCAGAGCAGGGCTGAGTGATGCGGGGACTCCATGGAAAATAAAAACGCCGGGCGTATATGTCGAAAAAGGGGGGGGGGCAGGAGGGGGAGGGGGCAGGAAGGCGCGGGGTTACTTATACTAATGGTATTCTGAGCACAATCTGGCGTGCCGGCGGTGGCGGCACGGCCGGGGTTGTAGGGGTTACCTACACCACACGCCCACGTGCGCGCGGCGCGGTGCGGCGGCGTGCCCGTCCCGGCCGGCATCACGGCTCGGCTCGGCGGGGGTCTTCTACTTCTCCTCGGCTCGGCGGCGGCGGCTCGGTCTTTCCTCTTCTTTTTATGCCCGGGATGGCCGGGCCGATGCAGCCAGGCGTAACCAGACCCACGGCAGCAGCAGCACGAGGCCCGGTGCGCGGCGCGCGCGCGACACACAGCGCTGCCGGAAGTCTCCCCCCCCCCCCCCCTCCCTCTCTCTCCACCCCCGCCCTCCATAGGAAAGGGTTGAGCGGCGACGACGCCGGCCGCCGGCCAGGACGTCGGCGTCGTGGGGCTCGGCGGCCATCGCGGTCCTCGTCGATTCCCGCGGCCACCACCAGATGGTCGTCGCCCCCGTGTTCCAGACAATAATAACACAACTCGGTAGGACACGCGATAATTAGGAGCACCGGGCCGGACTGGGCAGGCTAGACCTCGGAAAGCTAGACCCAGGCCTGAGACGGAAGTAGTATCGGGTCCGGCCGGCCGCGGCGGGGAGGGCAGGGAGGGCAACGCCTCGCGGCCCGGCCGCCCCGAATAGTGGTATGGACGGCGGCAAATTGGGGTCAGTCGGACCCGGTCGACGTCGTCGTGCACCTGGAGGAGGAGGAGGAGGAGGGACCGCGCGGCGAGAGAAGCCGGCGGAGGAGGCCGCCGCCGACGACACCCGGCCCACGCCGCAGACGCCGACGCCGCCGCCGTGCATGCGGCCGTCAGCGTTGGTGGCCGCCGCCGTCGAGGGACGGACTGAGAAGGATTAGCAACGAAAACGCACGAGAAAGCAGAGCTCGGCTCGTTGGAGCGGGCAGGCCGGGGGGCCGCCGGCGTCCGTCACGCGACTGGAGGCTCAGGGCGAGGCGGACCGGGAGGCGGAGGATTTCGAGTCCTCCGACCAGGTAGCGGGCCAGCCGTGCGTGCGTGCGTGTGTGTGTGGGCGTGCGTGGCGGGCCGGCGAGTAGTTCAGGAAGCAGACGGTGATAAGCAGGGCAGGGTTCGCATTCCTACGGAACAGAAAATAAAAACCTCTGTGACAACGTGCAGACCGACACACCCCCACACCTACACACACCTACACACACACACACACAAACACACCCTGAGGTTGTGATATCAGAGAGTGTTGTATTGTCCTGCGGCAGACGGCGGCCCGGGGCGGCGCCCAGCAGCGCTGCCGGGCTAGGAATGCAGAGGTTATCTCTGGAGCCCGTGACGGCGGCGACGCCATGCGGCGCAGGAAGGACGACACTCCGGAAGTGTGGGCAGCGTGCGTCATCTTCTTCGGTGCGCCGTCCGCGTGTTCGTACACAGAGGTCTCGAGGCGGTGTGTGTGTGTGTGCGTGTGTGTGTGATACGTGTGATACGGGACAGTAGGACGTCTGTGGGGCTTTGGAAACACCCTGTGTCGTGTTTGGCTTGGCGGCAGGAGTATAGAGAAGCCCCCTCAGGCACCCTGTGTCTCGTCCTCGAGGAGGAGGAGGAGGAGGAGGAGGAGGGGGTTGGCATCTCGAACAGGAGGACCGATTCGCGCCAAAGCAGCGCGGCGCGGCGCGGCTCCGGGCCGTCGTCTTTCACGGGGTGAAGTCGAAGCGGGCGCGGACGGAGCCGCGTACCTGGGCGCCTGCTGCCGGCAGCTGCGGCCGCGCCGCCGGGCACAAGTGGTGTTTGCGCAGCAGCGGGGGGAGGCTGTGCGGGGTCCTCAGGATCACAGGGGGTAGCGCGCAGCAGCGAACCACCCGAACCCATCTGCATATTACCTGGCACGGGAAAGGCGGGGCCGAGAAGAGGGGAAGGGGGGGGGGGGGGCACCGCGACAAGGGTTAATGAGGATCGGCACGGGGTGGCCGTTCGCCGCCAACGCCGCGTGCTGTGTATCCGGAACGTGTCCGCGCGGCATCCGTGTCCGGCCGGACCCACTCGCACGCACGCGACACGCCGACACGCCGACACGCACGCGACCGCAGTGGGGCGTCAGCGTGGCCAAGAGCGCCGCCGCCTTGCCCGCATTGCCGAAGATCGGGGCCATCGCGGGGCGGCCCGCAGGCCGGAGAAGGCGCGGCCGCCGACAACAAGACCGCAGGGCTGCACGCCAGCGCCGCCGGCCCCTGGCAGTCCTCGCGCCCATCCTGGCACGCCTGGCCCAACCCGCTCCACTTTCACATGCAAACACCTCGCCGAACAGAGCTCGGCGGCGCGGCCCATCCATCCGGGACGTGGCATGCGACGACGTGGACCCGCGGCGGCGGCCCCGGATCCCGCGGATCACTCCGCGGCCGCCGATAGCCTCTAATGGCCCCCGCGGCCCCCGCGGACCCCCGCCTCGCGTGCTCCGCGGGTCCACGCGCCGCAAGTCGCCGACGTGCAACCGCGCGACTTGACGGCCTGGCAGGCAGCCGCGAGGGGCGGCACGATGCGGCGGCCGGCGGCGGCGCCTCCGACCGGCCGATTCGACCTCAAAACGTTTGGCTCGTCCGCGACGGCGCGGCGGACACCGCGGGGCTGGGATGGGCGGGAGCGGACGGCCGCGAATGCTAATCGTGCCCAACGCGTCCCGGTCCAGGCCTCTCCCTCCCTCTCCGTCTCCTTTCCTTTCCCTTTCTCCGACGCGTGGCCGGTCTCCCTTGGGCGTTGGTCGCGAGGACGCCGTCAGGACCCCGGCGGCGGCGGCGGCCGGCTCCGGTGGCTACGCCGCTGGCACCGGCCCGCACCGCACGGGTGCCTGCACACGGGTGTCTGGCCTGCTCCTCGCAGCTCTCGCCTGCAGGCCGTTTGCTCTGCTCGGACCCCGACTCCCGACCCCGCCGACCCCACCCGGTGCCGCACAAAGGCGCAGGGGAGTGCAGGCCGGGGACACGGCCTGCAGGGGCCTCCGCAACCGCCTCGTCCCGCGCCGTCCTGGCGCGGCGTGGCGCGGCGCGGCGCGTTTTTGTCCACGCACCTAACGTCTCCAAAGATGCGTAAGGGGATCGGGATGCGGCCGGGATGGCCGCCGGGCTGCGTCCGCACCGTCGCCTCGCCTAGCCTACCTCTGTCTCACTCTGTCGTCCGCGCGTGTGCCATCACCGTCTCTCTCTGTCAGACCTCTCTCACGCAGCCTTCCCTGACGCGGTGAGCGCAGGAGGAGACCGTTGGGGGCGATATCCCCCTCCTGCTCAGCTGTCAAGAAAAAGAAGGGGCGGCGGGGAGGAGTACGGGGCGGGGGGAGGGGGGGGGTGAAAAAGAGAAGCTAGAGGGTAGGATTGCGCCGTTATGAGAAACAGCTACTCGCTAAAGCCGGGGGACAGGGAGGGGAGGGCAGGGGGGGGGCGCCAAACGCTACCCCCTCCTCTGCTTTTATATATGACGACGAAAGGACGACACCGGTGGCGATATTCTTTTTCCTATCGATGAGACGGACGGAGGGGCAGCGGATTCCGGCACGGGGATTGGAGAGAGAGAGAGAGAGAGAGAGAGAGAGAGAGAGAGAGAGAAACGCGACCTCATATTATACCGTAAGAAGCAGGGTTCGTTCGTCGCCAGTCTCCTGGAAGACCCCCACCCTCACCTCCGCCCTTCGCCCCCGCACGGCGCTGGCGCGGCGCCCCCCGTGCCTCTGCTTTATATAGATAAATCCCCGATATCGGCTATCGCCAGCCGTATTAGGTATTTTCCTCCCCGACGGTTATTCGAGATTTGCGCCACGTAAAAGAGGAAGGCGCGAGCGATTTGTTATTTCTTTTGATTGTTTCTTCTTTTTTTCATATTTTATCTGTTCTCGCGGCGACAGGTCCGTATGGATGAGGACCCTTATTGCGTGGAGGATGCACTCGCCAATCGTATCATTATTTTTTCGCACACTTGTTCCTGCATATATTTTTTTAAAATATTATATACAGCACAGCAGAGCAGCCCCTTTCAGCACCCTTCTTCTCATGGTACTTACACGGGACTTGCTTTCACTCTCGCTCTCTCTCTCTCTCCCCTCTATGTCTCTCTCTCTCTCTCTCTCTCTCTCGCATACGATTAGCATACATCTCACCATCATCGTCATGGCGTGCTGGCGAATTGGCACGCGAAAAGAAAGACGTCGCGTCGCACGTGCACTCGAGGCAGAGTGAGTGCGTCCGCCAAAGTGTGTGCACTGTATCTGTTTGTGATTATAGGCAGCGCGGCCGCTGTGTGGCGCTGTTGCTGCGGCGGAGGGTGGCGGGGCGACAATTGGATCTACACCGGCCCGCCCCGGCCCGCGCGCATAAGCAGGCAGAGGGGAGGAGGGGGTGCGGGGCGGCGGCACCGCAAATCAAACACAATCACCGCCAGCCCCCTCCAGGCCGGCCGCGGCTCCGCGACTGGCCGCGGCCGCGCCGCGCACTTGCAGCAGCGCGCGACCGGGGGTCGTAAAAAACAACGTGTGTACGCGTAATGTCAAACCCCATACGTATCATGTGTAGCAGATGCGGGGAGAGGGGAGGGCGTGAGGAAGGGGAGGGGGGGGGGGTCTCCTCCGAGCCCGCGCGCGTGGACGTGGGCAAGGTGGAGGTCGCCGTCAGGGCCATGACGAACCTCGGCGGCCGACATCCGGGGGGGCAATGTGGATGATAACAGCCCCCGGTGCCCTCCCTCCCTCCCCCTCCTCCTGTACTCCTCGGTGGCCCCCTCATGAGCCTCATGAGCCGCTTGCCTCGCGTTACATCTCAGACCATCACGCGCAACATTATCAAAGGGTCCGTCCGCAGCCGCGGCAGGCGCCATGTGGCGTGGCACTGCCGCTGTCTGTCTTGTTGTCGATCTGTTGTTGATGCACCTCATGATTTTCCGGCACTTGATTGCGGCAGGGGTGAGGGAAAGGGAGGGGAAGGGGAGGGGTGGTTTATGACAGTCGGCATACAATGCGAGCGCTGTCCATATGTGAGGAGGGCCGCGTTGCGCGCCGCTGGCGCTGTTCAACGCGCCGTGCTCGAACCCGCAAAACTGGACCGAAAAGCGCAGAAGTGTAGCAAAGAATCGTAGAAACGTCTTCACGCCACGTATGTGTATAGTATTTTTTAAAAAATAATTAATTTAGTCATTTCATTTTTTAAAAAAAATTTTGTAGTCGAGGTGGATGAGACTTTAAATGAGACGGTATATATCTCGCCGCGCCGCGCTCTCCGCCTGGACGCTGAAATGAAAAGCTTGCCAAGTACACTGTTATAACTGCCCCCCCCCCCCCCCCCTCCACTCCCCGCGGCCACTCCGCTGAGGACGGGTTTGTGGAACTGTAGCAAAAGTGATAGGGGTCGCGGTAAAGAGAGAGAGAGAGAGGGAGAGAGAGAAAGAGAGAGAGAGAGAGAGAGAGAGAGAGAGAGAGAGAGAGAGAGAAGGGGGTGGGGTGGTAGACCGCAGAGCGGACGCGTCATTACACACATCGCAAGTCGGGTGGAAGCCGCGCAAAGCTTTTTGCCCCCTCCCCTTGTCTCTATCTCTCTCTCTACCGCACTGCGCGCGGGCACCTCCCTCTCCCCCCCCCCCCCCTCTCTCTCTCTCTCTCTCTCCCATCCTTTCTTTCCTGTGGATTATTCACTTATGCAGTTTACTTACTTTTTTCGGGGTGTTGTCCCCGGAATGATTACGTCCAGCTGGGGGGGTGTGTCCGAGCCGAGGAGGGCAGCCGAGGGCCCTGGAGCCCCTCATCCCCTACGGCCGGCCCGCGCCAGCCCTTGATAAGGATTACAGCTTATCACTCCCAGGTGTGTTTTTTGTCTCTCTTTCTGTCGCACGCCCGCGCGCGCGTTTGTGTGTGTGTGTGTGTGTGCTTTACTTCTGGATGGGGGAGAGGGATCATGTCGTACGTGTGCGCCTCGGATTTGCATACAGCCCTCCTTGTCCCTCCTTCTGATTGAGTGGTCGCGAGCAAAGCGGCAGCGGTATCGACACATGTGCAGAGAGGGAAAGAGAGAGAGAGAGAGAGAGAGAGAGAGAGAGAGAGAGAGAGAGAGAGAGAGAGGGTCGGGCGCTCACACGAGAAAGAAAGCAACGCCACTCTCTTTCTCTCTCTTTCTCTCCCTCCTATCTTAATTTTTTTTCGGACTGACCCAGCGCGTTTTTGTCATTACCAGGCCGAGCGGGAAGTCATCTGCCTGTGTGTGTGTGTGTTGAATGACCTTTCACTCCCTCCCCCAACGCCCCCCCTTTCCCCTCCCCAGCCTGCCGGCCTGCGTGTCCTTACGTGATGCGTGTCGTACTACGCGGCGAGGGGAGGGAGGGAGGGTGCATCAACACTTCATCTTGAAAAGCGCGTTTAATTGAAAGTGATGGGGCGATTTTACAGCGGCTGGCCGCCTGCTGCCGCGGCCGGCTGTGTGGACTGGGCCGCACGCGAACTGGACCGTGGGGGTGGGGGTGTGGACGGGGGCGCGGCGCCGCACTGGCCGGGCCGGCCGCCGCCGACCTCCACCACCGCACCGCGGAGGTCGGCGTCGGCGGCCGAGGTCGCGCCTCGAACCCCCCCTTCTCCCTTCCTCCTCCTCCTCATCTTCCTCGTCGTCGACCCTCCACTGATGCTATATATATATACTCTTTGCAATCGGTTCTGCACATTGCAGGGACGTGTTGCGCTCGCGAAATAAAGACGTACACGCGACTCGTTTGTAGTGCACACACACACACGCGCGGCACACAGATCCCCAGAGGGAGAGCGCAGGCCGCGCGTTGCTCACTCGCACGCCGACGCCGTCCTGGCCTTTCTCATGGACCGCGCCCGCGCCCGCGCCTCCCGCCGCTGCAGCAGAAGGTTTCGCGAATCGCAAATGTTGTAATGAACGAGGCTGCGAAGTGGCGGCCGGCGCTCTGCGTGTGTGTGTGTGTGTGTGTGTGTGACAACGGAGAGAGGAAGCTGTATAGCGGTTTCATTTGCTCCGCTGTGTGTCCGCCCCTCGGTGCCCATGCAGTGCAGTGCCCGGCTGTGTGATTCTCCGTGTGCCCCCCCCCCCCCCCCCCGCAAGTCCAGCTGCTGCTTATCGTCTTGTGCCCCGCCTCTCACGGCATCCAATATTTGCTCAGCTTGACTCGCCGCCTCCGCCACCGGCCCGGCGCGCCCGTGAAGCTCTCTGTGTTGCCTACCTACCCGTCCAGTGTCGGGCCGACGGGTCGGGAAGGCGGCTACGGCGGCGGCGGCGGCCGAGACGCTTTTCCCACCGCCGTGCGCGGCCAGCCCCTCGCAGCTCGCACGGCGCTGCCCCCTGTCCTGTGCTCCTGGCTCCTGGCTCCTGCCTCCTGCCCCGCTCTGCCCGGCTTGGCTCCGTATCGGGACAGTGGTTGTGGTGTGAGGCCGGCCGGGACTGCGGGCTGTGGCCGCGGACGGGGCAGCTGCGGTCGTTCTCGGTCCCAGAGAGTCCCGCGGCCCCGCGGAACTGCGCGCCGCCGCCGGCACAACGAGCGAGTGCGCTGCCAGCAGGCCGCGGGAGGCGGGAGGCGCAACCCTATTACTGCGTTCCCGGGGCCGGCGCTCGTAAGACGGCGCACACCGCCCGCTCGCCGCGGGCCCGCTTCGCTGAATTTTTCATACGCGCTCTCTATAATAATGCATGCCGCGGGGGCCTCCGCCGGCCGCCGTGCACGGCCTCGGCCTTGGGGAGGCAGCCCCGTCCTTGTCTGGCCGGGTGTGGTGTCGGCGTGGGAGCCCGACGGCAGCCCGCGCCGCGCCGGCCGTGTCTGCTTCGCACCGTCACCGCCGTTTCGTCGGCGGCCGAGAGGTCCTTCCTCGGTGGCGGCCGGAGCGCGCGGGCATCGGCGGGTGCGGTGTCGGTGTCGGGTACGGGGCGGACACGGGACACCGGCACGGGGGGCGCACGGCCGGGCCGCCAGGGCCGGCAGCGTGCGCTCCATTAACTCCCCGCGCCCTCTGCCCCCCCTGACCGCCCCGTGAGAACACGCGGACCTGTAAGCCAATACACCCGGCCCGGCCGCACTGCGGGGCCGCCGGCCCCGGTGCGTGCGGCACCTGTGGAGGGCCCCCCTCCTGATGGGTGCGGTGAGTTTTTGGGCGGCCGGTCGTCGTCGGGGTCGTTGCCGGACAATGTTGCGGGGACGAGGCGCGATGTCTTGGCGGCGGCGCCCCGCTCCGCGGCCCCTCCGAGCCCCTCACCCCGCTCCCCGCTCCCCCGGTGTCTGCGCGGCTTCGGCTCGCCGCCGCCGCCGCCGTCGGTGTCCCGTTGGCGGAGCGGCGCGCGGTGCGGCCCAAGTGCCACGACATGAGTGTCATTGTCGAGTGTGGGAAAGGTTTCGAACTGCGGCGGCGCCGGCGCCTGACGCACTCCAGTCTGTCCCCGCGGCGGGTGCCTGTGCGGCTGGCCGTGCGGTACGCGCGCCGCGGACGGCCACGGCTGTGAGTACGCCCCACCCGGCGGCCCCGCAAAGGCAAAGGGGCATCCCGCGCTCCGCGCACCGCACTCCGCACTCAGCGCCGTATTAAAATGTCACACCGCACGGAGCCGGCCGCTCAGAGCCGCACCAGGCCGTGCCGTGCCGTGCCTTGGCAGCCCGGCGCTGCCTTTTGCGGAGGACGTCGTTACCCGCCCTTCCCTTCCCCTTCACCCTTCCCCTCCCTCCTCCCCTCCCTCCTCCCCTCCCCTCCCCGCCGTGCGGATCCGTCGCCGTCGCGGTGTAGCAAAAGACGCAGCGACAGGACTGGGGACGGGACGGGACGGACGAGTAGAGATTCGGCCCGATACGGCTGACGACAGGATGCTGGGAAGCCGCCGCAGCCGCCGCTGCAGACTGCAGCCGTGACGGCACTTACAATTTCGTTTTATTTTCGCAATGAAGACCGCAATGCCAACTGTGGAGTCGCTCCCGGGCCGCCGTGATTAAGTTGGAAGTTGGGGGCGACATGTGTGCCGGCGAGCCTGTGCGTGTGTGTATGTGTGTGTGTGAGAGAGAGCACCCCCTTCTCCCCGCCCCGCTCCTCCCCTCTCGCTCGATGGCTCCTCCTTTGCCGCACAAGTGTTCGTGTGCGGTGCGAGCGGGAGCGGTCCAACAAATTATCAGTTGCAGACTTGGCCCCCACTTTACAATCAATATCACGCACACTTCATTTCAGTTCGATTGCGGGGGAGAAAGAGATATGGGGTAAGGGGGAGGGGTGCAGGAGCGAGAGAGAGAGAGAGAGAGAGAGAGAGAGAGAGTCGCCGCGTGTGCTATCCAGCTGATTATTGAGGCATCGCCCCTCCCCCCTCTCATATCCTAAGGGAAAGGAAGTACCTGAAACGCATGAGAAAGTTTAGCTGCCATTGGCCGTCGGGCCAAGGCGCGTTGCATACGGCGTCGGTCATTCATTCCCACCGCGTCATTCATTCATTTGACCTTTCGCCATTCATTCGCTCGCCGTGGCCATTCGCACACCCGATGGCGATTTATGTGATCCCCCGCATGCACGCTCATGGCACGAATAAAAATAAAATAAAAGGGGCGGCAGTGGGCTGCCACCTTCTGCCGCCCCTCCTACATGCGTTTGCGTGTGTGGGGGCTGCGCGTAAGGTGTATATATATATACGTGTGTGTGTATTGCGAACAAGCGGAAATCAGGGACTTCCGGTGCGGTCCCGGCCGGCGGCCGTCCGATTCCTTTAGTACACCCCGTCTGTTTCCGGTCTGAGGATGGCCCGGGCAAGAGACAAGAGGAGGGCTCCCGCTCACCCACACGACGACACCCTACCCCCCCCCCCCCCCCTCCTCCTCCTCCTCCTCCTCCTCCTCTCCTCCTCCTCCTCCGCACTTCCTCCAGAGGACGTGAGAGGCTTATAGACGATTTGGACGGGCATTCCAGCGCGACACGGTGTTGACCGCGCGTCATTCTGCCTCCTCGAATGGTCACGGAGTAGGGTATATTCCGGAAAAGGGGGCTTCTTCCCCCGGAGTACCCTATTCACGGTAAGCAGCTTCCTCGCGTGGTTCATGAAGAGCTATGGTTCCCGAATGCGCGGCATGTTTGCCAACCTTCTTTTCGCTTGTGACTGGCTGTCGCGTGGCTGTCGCGTGGCTGTCGCGTGGCTGTCGCACGACTGTCGCACGACTGTCGCCCTGCGGCGGTCCGGCCGGCGGCGGCGTGCAACATGACGCCTCCGCCGAGACAAGTGCAAGGCGCCTGTCGCCTCCGACCGCTCTGCACTGCGCGCTGCGCACTGCGCCCTCCGGGCCGGTTTTGCCACCCTCAAATCGTACATAACAAAAAAGATAAACAGAATGGTCCGCGGGCGGGCCATTGTCCCCCGTCCGCGAGTATGATCCTCTGGGGAGGGTCGGACACCCATCACTGCTCCCGCCACCACCGCCACCGCCACCACCGCAGCAGCAGCAGCAGCCGCCACTGTTTTTTTCGGTTTCGCGGTCGCGACCCCGCGGCTGATCGGAGGGGAAGGGAAGGGGGTGGGGGTAAACGCTTATTAGTCGCATTGTGAGTGGAGTGCGCGGCATCTGGGCCGCGGCGGCGTCGGGCCGCGAGCGGACTCGTGTCGGAGTGGGTGGCCGGCGGCCTTTTAAAAGCCTTTGTAATTGATATTAAATTCATGTGGACAGTGTGTGCGTGTGTGTGTGTGAGTGTGTGTGTGTGTGTGTGAGAGAGAGAGAGAGAGAGAGAGAGAGAGAGAGAGAGAGAGAGAGAGTCGGCCGGGTCGGCTGCTGCGGTGTATATTAGCACTCTCTGTGCAGCTAACACCGGAACACTCAGTGTATCATCGACGACACTCACACGACACACACACACACACAAACACACCAATTATTCTTTTTATTGAAAAAATCCGCGGCGGAATCGGGAGAGTTAGCCACACGTCGGCGTCGGGGCTGCCGGCATTTCCAGACGTCTCCACAATGCCCCCGCATCGCTGCACGAACTCCGCGGCTCCGCAGTGGTGCAAGGAATTAGTCCCCGTGGCATCGAGGCAGAAAACCGAAACGCCGCAAGGTTATTACACGGATCGGATCGGATCTCGTTAAAAAAAGTAAAAATAAATTGAAAATGCACTTTGGCCGTGACGAGTGCCGGCCCGCTTTTCGTTATTTTCCGAATGCCGATCCGTTTCGTCCCCATGTCCCTCCTCCGGCCCGGTCCGGGGTGACCCCCGCACCCCGCGGTGTTCTCCGGGGCTCCTCCAGGAGGGGCCCGCTTTCCAGTTCGACACACACACACGCGCGCGCGGCTGTGATAACAGGACACAGCAGCGGGGCAACATCATCGGCTGTACAGGCGGCATATTCATGTAAATGGCTGAGACGGGGGCACTGCCAAGGCTTCCCCGCCGCCGCTGAGGCTCCTGGTCATGACGGCGGTGGCGGCGGCGGGGCGGGAGGCCAGAGAGAGAGAGAGAGAGAGAGAGAGAGAGAGAGAGAGAGAGAGAGAGAGAGAGAGAGAGACCGCGGGGAGGGCGGGAGAGACGACGCATTGCTGCCGGGCCGACGCGTCGTCTGCTGCCGAGGACCGGGCCGTGGGGTATGTTCGCTATGCCGCTATGCCGCACTGCGTTGCCTTCGATACATCGATCCGCTCTTAATTTGACCATCAATCTGCCGGGCCGCCTGATGGCTGCTGCTGGCCTCTTTGCGGCTGCGGCGGCCGTGCTCTTATTTTATCTTGCGTCGCCGTCATTTCCAGAGAGAGAGAGAGAGAGAGACATGTCGTAGTTTAGTCGACCCCACTGGCCGCCGCGTGGGGCTCTCGGGGGTGCGTGAGGAGACAAGAAGATGACTCCCTGATTCCGACCACTGCCCCCGCAGCGCTGCCTCTGTCACACGCACGCGGTGGTGGTAGGGGAGGGGGCGGCGCGTCGTCGGGGTGCGAGAGAGACAGCAGCAGCCCGCTGAGCTGAGCCCCCTCGCCGCGGATCAGGCACGCGGCGGGGCCTGATTTCGGGGGCCTCGGCTCCCCGCTCCGCGACGCAGCGCGAGGCCAGCGAGGAGGCCGGGGACGAGGCCGCGGCGGGGGCACGCCTGTGAGGATTTGCGAATGCAGCTGCAGCTGGGGCTGGGTGTGCCAACGGCCGTAATGCCCCGGCTTTCTCACGCTGCTGCCGCCGCCGCCGCCGCTGGACCGCCTGCCTGGCCAGGCCGGCCCGCGATGCTCTGGGATGCGCTCCGTGCCCCGCAGAGAGGGGGGGGGGGGTAGTAGTAGTAAGAGTGAGAGAGAGAGGGAGAGAGAGAGAGAGAGAGAGAGAGAGAGAGAGAGAGAGGGGAGGGGGGCCCTTTTGCGCGTCGTCTGGGGGGCGCGGAGCCTCGCGGGGCCGCGCAAGTGCCGTCGCCGCCCGTGAGACCCCCGCACCGCCGCGGCAGCCGCGGCCGACGGCGCTGGGCTGACGGCCTGCTCGGACAGCGCGGCTGTAATGGGAACCATCCCCGCCGCCGCCGCCGATCCCACCCGTAATTCGACGCAAATCGCGAGAAAAGAAATCCCCCCCGACGCGGCCGCGGCTGTCAGGTTCTCCTGGAAAACCCCCGCGCGACGACGGTTTTGAGGAAAGAGCTGGTATCCGAACCCGCGGCGAACACGCGGCGCTCGTGTCGACGCCGTGGTGTACCGCGAAAGGTTACACGGCGATGATGACACGGGGCGGGACGCGGGCGTCTCCACGGCCCTGCGCGCCACGCCGATGAGACAACAAAGGACGATCCAGTGAGGGGGGCTGGGGGGCACGACGGCGCCGCCGATCACGAGCGGGGCCCTCGACATGACATGACCCCCGGGGGGGACCCCGTCGTCTGTAACGATTTAATTGTTGCCGGTGTGTGCGTGCGTGCGTGTGCGTGCCGTGTGCCCACGACGTGGGGGCCGGGCTCCGCCACAAGGGCCGCGCCGGGACGGGACGGGCCCGAGTGATCGGTCTCGCCGTCGGAGAGACACACGGACTCGTTGAGCGCGATAGGGATCAATCAATGGCGCAATCAGGCGCATGAAGCCGTGGCCGTCCCGTCGGGCCGGCGTCCCGGGTCCCATGCTGGGCCGCGGCCCGCGGGACACGGGACACGGGGACGGGCACTCCACACGGCCGCCGGCCCCGGTATTACGGGACGCGGGGATGCGCTGCGCGGCCGGCGTCTTGCTCGCCTCGGCTCGACTCGACTCGTCTCAGGCCTCGCGGGTCGGTCGGGACGGCCGCGGTCGTGCCGTGCCGTGCCGTGTGTTGGGCTCCCATCGGGATCCCGCGAGGTTCCCACGCCTCCTCGCCCTCACTCATCAGCCCATCCTCCCCGCCCCCCTTCCCCCGCACCGTCCCTTTCCCTTTCTCTTCTCCGGCCCCGTTCACCTTTCGCACGGTCAACAGCAACGACGAGCTTAGCTATACGTACACATCCATGCACACGTACAGTACGCGGTGTACGTACAGAAAAGTGCGAAGTCTCGGCGGACGGGGCTTCCGCAGCCTCGCCGCGTCTCTGTCACTCCCGTGACGGAGGACCAGCCTTCTCTCTCTCTCTCTCTCTCTCTCTCTCTCTCTCTGGAGCCTTGTCTGACCGTTGTCCTCCTCTGTTGCAGCGTGACGCTCCGCGGCTACCCCGCGCTCGCGGCCATCGCCGTGCACCCGGGGCACATGTCGGCGTGGGAGCGGTTCGGCGTCGAGCTCATCCTCAGCTTCCTGCTCGTGCTCACCTACTGCGGCGCGACGGACGGCCACCGCCGCAGCGCCGCCCTGGGCAGCGCCGGCCCCGCCATCGGCGCCGCCTACCTCGCCTGCACCCTGGTCTCGGTACGTACATCACATCATATCCGGGGGGAGGAGAGGCGCCTGCGGGGTCGGCAGTCCGCCGGCCTCCGCACGCACCCGTGTCGCGCGGGCCGGTCTACCCGCCGCCCGCCGGGCGCAGCTCAGCGCAGCGGTAGAAGTCAGTCAGAGCTCTCCTGGGGGAAATCAGAGCAAATCAAAATAACACGGATCACGTCATCATCGGCCGCGTGATCAGAATCGGAGGCCGTCCCCAGAAGGAGGCACACCGACGCCCCCCCCCCCTCCCCCTCGCTGTCGGGGCCGCGCTGTTGCACACCACGACTCTGCTCTGCTCTCCCGTTGCTCCGCGTCACGTCGCGTCGGGGAGTCCCGGCTGACACGAAGCAGTGCCTCTCGGCGGCTGCCGGCGGCCGGCGGCCTCTGTGCAGCGCCGTGCGTACGTAACGCTAACGCTGCGTGTAACACGGCGCGCACGCCTAAGCTAACCGGAGCGGCGTTGCGGTACGGCACGGCCCTGCACGCGGTCTCATGTTCCCGCCGCGCTCGGAGTATTTCCAGAGCCCCGCCGCTCCACGCCACACCCCGCCGCCCCGCACTGTATACGTCTTCCATTGGGCGCGCCGCGTTGAGTGGCGGCGCGTCGCATTGGTGCGATAAGGACAGGGCTAAGGCTGTGTGTGTGTGTGTTGGTGGGACGGAGATAACAACACGGGAGGGCGGGCGGCGGCGGCGGCAGTGGCTGGGCAGCCTCCCTGACCACGCGCGCGCACCTGTGTGTGTGTGTGTGTACCAGGGGCCCGCGGGCGTGCGGGGCACGAGTCGAGCCGGGGGCACCGAATCCCCTCGGGGGGCCAACCCTTCTATCTTCAGCTGCCCCTGCGATAGTCGGGGGAGGGGGGGGGGGGGGCTCGGGGGGGGGGGGGGCACAAGACGGCTGCCGCGAGCCCGAACAGATTGCACCCGAGCAGCACACACGGCGCAAGACGAAAGGGAGGGGGGAGGGGGGGGGGGGGGGGGGAGGTCTCCGGGGGACCACCTGCCACCTGCCGGGTCTGGGTCTGGGTTGGCTCGGCGGGCCCCGGCGATTGGAGTGCCTCCCGCTGGCTGCCGCCAGGCCGGGCTCCAGGCAGCGGCGGGCGGCCGAAAGCAGACAGGGCAGGCAGCACCTCTGAGGTTTCTCCTCCTCCTCTCCTCCTCCTCCGCCTCCTCCTCCTCGTCTTCCGCCCGCCCATGCCGACCCCGATGCTGACAAAAGAAGCTCCTTTACCGCCCGCCGTCGGTCGGCCGCCGGCCCGGATCGCACGTCCTGCGATTTCACGCGTGGTTTGGGGATGGCCAGAACAGAACGGGGCTGCCGCGGCCCGCAGCAGCTGCCGCGCCGCGCCTACTCTCTCGGAGTATTATTGCAGTCGGGCCTAAATTCTGTGCTGAACCCCGAAAAGTCCAGCGCCGCTGTCACGGCCCCGCGGCCCGCGGCCCGGGGCCCGGGGCGCGGCTCGGGGCCGACGGGCAGGTGCGGCACGGCCGTCCACGGCCTGCCGGTGTCGGGGACAGTCGGACAACCGGACTCGCGTGACGCGACGCCGCCGCCGCCGCCGCCGCCGCCGGTCAGCAGACACTGCTCCTGCTGCACCTGCCCAGCCTTGTTGTCTCTAAATTATAATAAAGAGCGATAAAAAGGAGATTCGTCCGACGGACGCGAGTATCGTGCTAACGAAGGGAGGGAGAGAGAGAGAGAGAGACAGAGAAGGGACGACGACGGCAGGTGCAGCCAGTGAGTGCCCGCGCAGCGCCCCCCCCCCCCCCCCCCCCCCCGATCCTGTCCAGGCGCTCGCTTACAGTCTCCCGCGTGGCTGCGGCCCACGCGGCCCTCGAGAGAGTCCCGAAACCGAACTCGAACTCGAACGGAACTTGTCTGCTGAAGCTGAAAGCGGCCAGAGGAATGCGAGATGCGAGGCGGGCCGCGGGCGGTGCGCCGTGTCTGTGCCGTGTCTGCAGGGCTGCTGCGTTCGCCGCGCTGCTTCCCCCTTCCCTACGACAACGAGGGGCGGAAAGGGAGCTTGAGGTTTATGTGTCTGTTGAGGGCAGAGAGCACAACGCACAACGCATCCGTGTACGGCACGGCATGTGTTGCGCGGGGTGTGGTGTGTGGCGCGGCGCTGCCCACCTCGGGGAAGGCCAGGCCACTTGAACGGGTTATTGCCGGGGGTTGGCCCTCCGTCTACTCACACTCACACACACACACACACACACGCTATCACTGCGTTATGCATCCAATCCAAACACAACCCTTCACCGTGGTTACTTCCAGGAAAGGCTCAACTGCTGTTTTTTTTTGGGGGGGGGGGCCTTTGAGAAAGGGCCGGCCGAGCAGCATATAGTTTTCACTAAAACCTTGCACGGCTTTGACTCCCACTGAGAGGTGCCGGTATTTAGCACAGAACCAGAAGCCCGTGCCCCCACCGCCACACCCATCCGGTTCTGCCCCGCCCGCCCGCCCCGACGTGCCCCGCCCCTCCCCTCTGGACCCGCCTCTTGCTGCTGTCATGCCAAAGCAGGATGCTTTGAAAAATGTGCCACATTTGTGGAACGCAGGGCTAATTTTAAATCGGGAGACTTCCTCCGTGTATATATTTTTTTCACGCCACCGAGTGCACATGGTTCCTTTTTCATATGCGTACGCACAGTAGTGGCTGTTTAAAAGTGCTGTTATGTGGTCGAGACATACGGGAGGGGGAGGGGTGCAGGTGGTTGGATATGGGTGTGCGTGGGTGCCCCGGCACCCTCCCCTCCCCTCGCAGTGGAGTGCTGCGCGGTCTGCGCAGCCTGTGCAGGCATCGCAGGTGCGCCTTGTGTTTGAGGGGGACGAGGACGAGGTTGCAGACGCGGAGGGGAGGGACCCTTCCTCGCCCTTCCTCCGCCCCGCTCCGCTTCCTGCCCCGCCTCGCCGTGATCCTTACTGACGTCCGCCTTCCCCCGCTGTTTGCAGATGCCGGCGCTGAACCCTGCGCGCGCCCTGGGCCCCGCCTTCGTCATGAACAAGTGGGAGAACCACTGGGTGTACTGGACGGGCCCCGTGCTCGGCGGCGTCGTCGCCGGCCTGGTGTACGAGTTCGTGTTCAGCCCGCGCCGCCAGCCGCGCCGCCCCAGCGACTCCATCGACGGCGACTCGAGCTCCATCCACTCGGACGAGGACCCGTACGACGACCTGGACAAGGGCGGCAAGCTGCACCACCAGGGCGGCGTGATCCGGGCCGTGCAGCCCGGCGGCGACATCTACCGGCCGGTGGGCCCCGTCGGCCCCTCCACGCTGGGCTCCCCCGCGCCCGGCGGCGCCGGCGGCTACTGCCCGTCGTCGGCCAGCCTCTACGCCGCGCCGCCCTGCAAGCTGGAGCGCGTCGAGTCCCTGTACGGCGGCACCAAGTCCCTCTACGCCAAGAGCCCGCCGCTGACGCGCGCCAACCTGAACCGCAGCCAGTCCGTGTACACCAAGAGTCCCGGCGCCATGGGCCCCGCGCTGCCGCGGCCAGGGCCCCTCGTGCCCGCGCAGTCCCTGTACCCCATGCGGCTGGGCCAGGGCCTCGGACAGGGCCTCAGCCAGGGCCTGGGCTCCTCCGCCGGACCCACCCCCGTCATCGGTGAGTACTGTTCGCCTGTGGTGCACGCCGTTCCACGACGGCTGTGAGGTTGCCGGGCACACCTTAACGAACGGCCTCTTCTTGTTCCAGCTCCGCACTGCCTCGCCAACCAACAGGGCCAGAACCAGAACCAACAGCAGCAGCAGCAGCAGCAGTCCGAGCAGGTGCTGAGCAGCGCCACGCACAGCGCCAACACCACCGCCAACCAGAACGTGCAGAACCAGCAGAACGCGGCGCGGCACGAGAGCGTGTACGGCGTGCGCGGCGCGGCCTCGGGCGCCGCCAACGCGGGCAGCAGCATCTACGGCGCCACCACCGCCATCAGCCCGCCGACCCAGCAGCAGCCCCAGCAGCCGCAGCAGGTGCCGCACCCGGCGCCCAGCCCGGCCAGCTCGGCCAACTCGTCGACGGGGACGGGCAAGCACGACCGCGAGCGGGAGCGGCGGCCCGAGTCCGTGTACGGGCTGGCGGGGCGGCGCCAGGACTCGAACGACTCGTCCTACGGCTCGTACCAGAGCTCCACGCCGGCGGAGCGGGAGCGGGAGCAGCGGTCAGCGGAGAGGGAGCGGGAGCCGAGGACGGCGGCGTCGGGGCACTCCAGCGGGGCCACCACCCCGGCCAACGGCCACGCCAACGGCCACGCCAACGGCATGCCCAACGGCCACCCCAGCGGCATGCCCAACGGCTCCGGCGGCGGCAACCCCGCCGGCCGGCAGTCCAACTACAGCCTGCTGCCGCCCCTGCCGATGGGCGCCCCCGGCCAGCCCATGTCCATGCCCGGCCCCACCGTCCCCATGGGGGGCAAGTGCGTGGTCGGCACGGTGGGCTCCATCACGGTGACGGGCAGCGGCAACTACGGCGCGGTGCGGCACTCCCCTCACGGCATGCCCGGCCACCAGGGCCACCAGGGCCACCACCCGGGCCACCACCCCGGCCACCACCCGGGCGGCGTCGGCGGCCACCACCCGCACATGGCCCACCACCTGATGCACGGCGGGCACGGGCACCACGGCCACCACGGCCACGGCCAGGGGATGAGCGTCAGGCACTCCCCGGCCACCGCCGGCACGCCGTACTGACGAAGCCGGTCCGCCGAGCTGGTGGACATCGACGAGGCCGCGGCCCCCGTCGACCGCCTCGTCTGAGCTCGGCGCGGGCCGCCAGCCCCGTCAGTGGCCAGCGACTGGTCGGACGCCGGTGAAGGACGACCTTCTGCCTTCCTCTCCCGCGTCCTCCGGGTCCCCCCCTGCGTGTAGTGCAGAGGAAACACAAATCGTGCTGCTAGTTACCCACCCACCCGTTGGTGAGATGACTTATCCCCCTCTCAACCAAACACAAGGCGCACAGTCTGTCGTTAAGTGGGCTCCTAAGTCAGTACGATGAGCTCAAATGTGCCAAAATGATGTAAAATGCTTCTGTTGATGAAGCAGTAATCATGCGACTGATTTTTTTTGTTCAATTTATGTTGCGTTGCTTCACTAAGTTATTTACTAATTTATTGTTACCCATTCCGCCGTCCTAAAGTGGATTCAGACTTGCTGTGTAATGTTTTTCTTTGCTCTATATTGTTTCCTTCGATTCAAGGAATGTTTTGTTATTTTTGTTTGAAATTTTTGTTGTTTGTAACAGCGCTGCCATATTTTTCTTTAGTTCTTGAGCTAAATTTCAACCCAGAGATTTCTGATTATATTGTGTTCTGTATGTCAAACTATAATAAATCGCCGCATCTAAATCTTTTTTTTTTTGTAAATTTGAAAATTTCACATTTAGTCAAATTAGTTTTCATTTCACCATTGTATGTAAGTTCATTCATTGTTGTTAGTTCTTTCATTTATACCCCTGTGCTACTGTAATGATTCACAATTCAATTGTTACTATTTGAGTTGTAAATATCTTGGCTGACTTATTTCTTTTTGTCATAAGTTCGTATCCTCTGTGTATATGAAATTATGATTCTTGTCATTTACAAATGTAAGTGTAACTGTAAGAATAGACCAAATACTGTATGTATTTGTTAGCCTAGTAGTTAGCAAATCAATATGCCTAAAGTCAATAAATGACAGATTGGTCCGAGTGAATTGTACTACTAGTTAATCTCGAAGTAGGCAGTTTGACAGAACCCTACTTTAGAGAGTCTTTGTTGTTAAAATTTTGACTAAGTATTTAAAGTTGATGTGATATATGTATGATAGGCTAGTTACATGATTTGTTATTTGTGACTCATATTTGTAGAGAATGTATAAAACAAAAATGTAAATTATGTGACAAAATAAAAAATTCGAATTATTATAAATTGTATTGGAGTACTTTGGTTTATTTTTGGGCCATAAAAATCAACGTACAGAACATATCACAGTTTAATCACAACTTGCTAACACTGATCGGATTCTTGATGGAGTCCTCGAGGACTCTGAGGACCATGTCGACCGTCATGGGGTTGGCGTGCACCCCAAAGAGCCCTATCCGGAAGATGCGGCCGGCCGTGGGTCCGAGGCCGCCGCCGATCTCCACCCCGTGCCTGAGGGAGTACAAACACGAGGGCGGGATGTTCAAAACGTGTCGGAGGGAGAGAGGAGACAGGGCAGGGCACCGCTCACTCGATTCCTCACCTCGATATCGCCGTCCTCAGCACGGAGGCAGGGTCGACGCTGGGGGGCACCTTTACGGCGGTCAGGGTTGGCGTTCGATGCCGCGGGTCCTCCACGAACAGGCTGAGGCCCAGCCCGAGCCGGTCCAGGCCGTCGTACAGCCTCTGCGCCGCGTCCGCGTGGCGCCTCCAGGTCGCCGTCAGACTCTCGGACGCGAATATGGCGAGCGCCTCGCGGAGCGCCAGGAACAGAGTGATGGGGCACGTGTGGTGGTAGCTGCGGCAGAGCCAGCAGGGCGTGGTGTGAGATCCGTGCCGCGCCGCGCGGCAGCAGAACAACCAGAAACGCGTTCGCTTGACTCACATCCGCGGCCTGCCGAAGCAGCCCCAGTAGTCTCCCAGCACCCTGACGTCCCAGTAGTAGACGGAGCAGGGCTTCTTCCTCGCCTCGATGCGCTGCCTGCAACAGCAGCAGACGACTCTCGACACCGTGTCCGGGGAGCGCCCGGCGGGTAGGCAGCCCATTCGACTCACATGGCGCGTGGGCTGAAGGTGATGGGCGCCAGGCCGGGCGGCGCGTTCAGCGCCTTCTGCGAGCCCGTGTACACCACGTCCAGCTCCCAGCGGTCCGTCCACAGCGGGGCGCCGCCCAGGGAGGCCACCGCGTCCACCACGAGCAGCGCGCCGTACCTGGGGACGGGAGAGGGGGACGAAAACCAATCGATGATCAAAATAATCGATCTGCAGTTCGGCGTAGTTTCTTTTACAATCAATCGAAAATTGTCACGCGATTTGTGGATTTAAATCTAAAAAAATGTTTAAGTGAAAGAAGTCTGGTGGAATGGTATTGATTTTGTATTAATTAAGCAAAATCGTAATGCTAAAAATCATTGTCGATTATCAGAATAATCGTTTAGATTTTTGATTTTTCGGGTAGTTGCACAGGCTTGTTGAGAGGCACACATTTGCGTTGCCATCTCCAAGCCCGCCGTTACCTGTGGCACAGGGGTCCAAAGCCCTCCAGCGGCTGCAGGGCGCTGGTGGAGGACTCGCACTGCACGAGGAACAGGAGGCGGGGCCGGTGCTTAGCCAGGGCCTCCTCGGCGGCCTCCAGGCTGACGGGCTGCCCCAGGGGCGTCTCCAGCAGCACCACGCGCGCACCTGCGGCGACACCCACCCGACACTAGTACCCGCGCCCGCACTGCCCGCGCCCGCACCCGAGCCCCCGAGCCCTAGAAGCACTGACCGTGCCTGGTGGCCATGTCTGCGGCGCGGTGGCCCCACAGCCCGCTGACGGCGATGACGGCCACGTCGCCGGGCTCCAGGACGTTGCTGAGGGACGCCTCCATGCCGCCGTGGCCCGCGCACGACAGGCACAGCGTCACGGGGTTCTTGGTCTGGAACGCGTACTGGAGTCCCTCCTTGATCTCGTCCATCACCTTGAAATTGAAACGAGTTTTGTTAGAGCAGACCACCGAATTGTGAAAACAATTTTTCAGACCAATTTCGCAATGGCAGGGGGGGTAGCTTACTGCGATGGTCTCGGGGTGCATGTGTCCCAGGATCGGGAGGGAGCCTGCGAGCAGCACCCTCGGGTCGGCGTTGACGGGGCCGGCGCCCATCAGGGCCTTGTGGGGCAGGCGCAGGGGCGTCCGCAGCGACGCCGGCGCGGCCACGTCCAGGCGCTCCCGGTTGTCCCCCATGGCGTCGTCTGCAGGAGTGTCAGCTGGAGTCGTCTGCTTACACGGCCTCCTTCTGCGAAGAGCGGCGGTGCAGACGCTCGTCGTCTGCGTGCGGACGTCCCGCCGTCCAGATCCGCAGCCCGGCGCAACTACTGTACAACTGACACCAACTATTATCAGCTCAGCTGGCTCAGCCCGCGGGGATGCGGGGACGGCTATCTCGTGTTGTTATGCGAGCCCGTCCTTTCTCCGACCCACTCCTCCCCGCGTATATCTCAGCCCCCCCCCCCTCTCTCTCTCTCTCTCTCTCTCTCTCTCTCTCTCTCTCTCTCTCTCCTGCTTATTTTACATACCTTAAGTGGCATCTGATCCGAAATTTGACACAGAAAAACAAATTATAAAAGTATAGAAACTAATTGTGAAAAGTTCTTGGCAATGTTTCCGAGACCGGAAACATGGCCACACTTCCCCCCCAGGTTAAGCGTTAAGCGCTGTGCTGAATGTTGGCTCAATTTCGAATCACGATATGCAGCTCGAACACAGCACTGACACAGCAAGTAGGCCCGCCTGTCCGTGGCGTGCGTAGGCGACTCGAGTGCACGCAGTTTCTATTTGTACTTCTTTCCGTCGCTACCCCGTGCCGCGGTAGACTTCACCCCGCGGTGCGGCGCGGCGCGGCCGACAGAGCGCGCTGCCTGCACGGATCCGCCCGCGTCCAGGACACCGCGAGGGCCGGGTCGCCGGGTCTCGGGCCCCCCTCCCCTCGCGGCCGGCGGCGGCGGCCCCCCCGACCGGCACCGCACCGCACGGCACGGCGGCGGCTCCGGCCCTGCCTCCCGGCCGGCCCCCGGCCCCGGCTCGGCTCGTCAGTCAGTATCACACTTGTTCGGGACAAGTGCGCCTCGTCGTGGAGCGCGAGGCCGGCGTCGAACCGCGTCGTCTCCTTCGCGCTCAGCCTGCCAAAATATTCGGACCGGGAATTTTTCTTTCCTGTCGGCGCTTGAGAGTGAGAGGGGAGGGTTTTCGGCGTCCCCCCCCCCCTGAGTGAACAAGGAGCCCAGCCTCCTGGACCCGTCGGCCCCCGCGCCCGCCGCGCCGCGCCACAGCCGCGCTAAGATGGCCACTGCCACCGCCACTGCCGCCACCTGTTGCCGGGTTGTTTTGCTCGCGTATCGCCACACCTCGTCCTAACAAAGGGCCGTTCCACTAGCAGTGCGTTGCACTCACTCTTCCGAGGCCCTCCACGTACTCGTCCTCTCTATCTCTCTCTTTCTCGCGTGTGTGCGTGTTGAAGTGAAGCAGTGCGCCCGGCTCCCTTTGGATTTATTACCACCCTCGGACTGGATTTTAACACATCGCCGCGACGTGCAGCCCCCCCGGACTCCTGATGAGTTCCGGCGGGCAGGAGAGATAGGTAAGTGTGAGAGTGGTGCCGCCGGTCATGTCACGTGACTCCGGAGGCCCTGGCGCGTTTCTGCGGCCCCCCCCCCCCCCCCCCCCATCCGCTCCCTCACCGACCACCTTCCAAGTCATCCCTCTTCTTCGTCCTGGCCAACATTATGGGGAGAACTTGCGTCTAAATACAAAGGCGATGCGAATCAGCCAAAATACTTCTTTTCCCACCCTCTTGACATTTCGGGAGGAAGGCCGCGAAAGAAAAAGGGGGGCGAGGACGAAGAAAGTGACGTTTCTGACGCAGCTCTCCGTGCTGCCTGTCAAAGCACGGAGAGTCGATGTGTGCAACGGATAAGGGGGGATACGCATGAAACACGCGAGGGACGACGCCTCCTTCCGCAGCCCTCCGACCTCTGCCGTGTGTGTGTGTGTGTGGGGGGGGGGGGGGGCTGCCGTTGTATTGAATCTCGATCAGCCTCGCTGCGGCTGCATTCGGCCGACCCTGACGGCGGCGGCGGGGGGACACGGGGAGACAGTCCAGAGGCCGCAGTCCGCTTCAGGTGAGGCGCGACATTGTAGCGCTGATTTTCGTTGGCGGGACGACGTTAGGCCGGGGGGGGGGCGGCGCTCTTACCTCACCGCCGGCGCCGAGCCATAGGATCCTCCGAGATCCGCCCCGCGGGCTGATGACCTCTGGAGAAGCCGCTGCTGCTGGAGCTGCTGCTGGAGCTGCTGGAGCTGCTGGAGCCGCACAAGTGCACGCGGAGCCCGACTGGAAAGAGGCGGATCGAATCCTTGTTGGCCTGGACCAAAACGATACGGTGATGCTGCCGGCCGGCCTGGTCTAATCGTGGAGGGGCCCATCACGGCGCGGACCGGCGGCCCCCGGCCCAGCGCAGCCAGGCCTCGGGCCGGCGGGCGGGCCGGACAGCCCAAACCGGCAGCTGACCGGTTGGCGTGCTGGAGCCGCCCGGAGCCTGCGGCCCGGAGCCTTCTCTCCAGCAGCTGGAGCCGCTGGAGCCGGATGCCTCTCGCTGCCGTGCCGGCCGGCAGTACAGACCGCCCCGATGCACCTGCCCACGCCACTCGCATCGTGATCAAGTTTTCGGAAGGGAAGAGATACAAAAAATAAGTTCCAGCGCCTGCAGCACGGAGCCCTCGTCAACCGAAAAACGATTTTCCCATTATAAAAATATGAAATGATTTGCCGCTGGAAACAACGAGTTGTTGTTTGCCGCTTCGGTTGCATTCGTCGCAGCGCGAAGCGTTCGGCGTGTCGTGCGGTGGACGCACCCGGAGGCCGCGGAGGAAGGCACCACCAGAGCGTCAGCACCCGGCCGACCACCCCGACGACGACGACGACGAGGCAGCGCGGCCGGCCGGCCGGCCGGGGGTCGCTGGGGGTCAAGAGCACCGGTGCGCGCGGCGCGGTGTGTGGGCTCGGACCGTGCGTGTCGCGCCGTGCCGCGCCGTGGCCGCGCCGTGCCACGGCCCGAGCCCCGACTGGCTGCCCTGTTCGGGGAACTTGGCGTCCACCTCCATCTATATTTTATCGGCATTAGGTGCTTTTAAAAAGAACCCTATCGGCGATTATTTTTTTACCACCACCACCACCACCACCACCTTACTGCTTGGGATTAAAACAGGATCCGCGGCAATTTTTATTATTCTTGTTGTGTGATTATATTTTGGCAGTGCGCCGTGTCGCAGCAATACCTTGCGTATAACGTGTATGCCGTTTGACCGCAGAGTGGCGGCGGCGCACCGCGGCGCGTGGCTGCTCGGCGGGGGCTCGCGGGTCGCGGGGGGTCAGGGCGCACGCAACGACTCGGTCGCGGTGCGGGCCGGACGACGGCGGCGGCGGCGGCGGCGGCTGTGGCGGCGATTGCACAGCGTCGGCGGGTGTGGCCGCGGCTGCCGCGGCCCGCGGTGCGGCGCTGTGGCTGCGTCTGGCCGCGCCGTGGCCGCGTGCCTGCCGTCGGTCCCCCCCCCCCCAACACACACACACACACACACACCGGTACAGTACCCACCACCCGCCCCCAGCATTCAAGTCTCCGCACGGACTACATACGATATGAGATTGAAAAAAATAATAATTCTGCAATCATTTTGCAACCCAATTTTTGCAACCCAATTTTTAACCTAGTACAGCCTAACAGGATATGTAGCATAAACCTTGAACACTACTTTTCGTTTAAAAAAAGCTACTCAAAGGGACCAAAAACCGCGTGACGCAAATAATTTCTTTTTTCGGCGCTTTGCGGTGGGTCTCGCTCCCTCCCCCGCTGCCTGCTGCCGCTGGCTTGCGAATGCAATGCCTCAGTTTTCTGGTCCGAGCCTGGCAGCAGCAGCGGCGAAGGGCGAAGCGAGGGCGGACTCACTCCACCAGGACTTGTACACCCAGATTTCAGGATTCCACCGGTCTTCCCAGGACGGATTTATAAATTGTGAGCTCTTATCTCTGTTTTTGGCTGAATGACGACCCGCCACTGCATGAATTTGATCTGAAAATCCAATCGGAACGTCGAATCTGATGCGTATCACACGATCTCTGAGATGGGATTTCGCGAACTTTGTGCGCAGGACTTCACGAGTTCCGGTCGCGCCCGCACGCGGCGCGCGCACGCTGCAAGAAGAAATCCGCGCAAGTAGTACTAGTAGCTCACCTCACGCGAAAACTCCCTCCCGAGTTGCACACATTCCCCAATCGGCGGCGCTGCTGTGTCCGTCTCGCTTTATCGGGACGCCATCTCCTCACGTCACGGCCTCATTATGTCAACGCGGTCGTTTGAAACTGAGCCAAGGCTGCGGGCTGCGGGGTCGGGACCGGCTGATGGTCCCTGCGCAGCGGGGAGCGCGGTGTAGTATCACACCGCCGCCGCCGGGCCGCCGGGCCGCCGGGGGTGCCGGGTATTAATTAATCTCCACCCGATCACCCCGTATACATGCATAATTGGAACCGCGAAATAAAATAGACGAGTATGCTGCTGCTGCGTGTGTTCCACGAAGCTACTGTATAAGCAGGAGGACATCGAACTCAATCTCCATCTCTCTCTCTCTCTCTCTCTCTCTCTCTCTCTCTCTCTCTCTCTCTCTCTCTCTCTCTCTCTCTCTCTGTGTGTAATTTAATTAACACCCTCCGTATCACAGACAAGCAATTTGGTAGTCATGTCTTAGGTAAAACGGTATGTAATTTTCATTCCTACCCCCCTTTCCCTGTGCGACTACATTCTGTACTTGTCACCCTGGCGCCCCCCGCCGCCCCCGCCGCCCCCGCCGCCGCTTTGTTCAGCCGGGTTTCCTCCCAGCTCACTGATAACCTCTGCCGCCGCTGCCGCCCCACCGCCGCTGCCGGGCGGCGCCACACAATAAGCAGCTTTCTCACGCCTCAAAACCTGTGTCCCCCCATCCTCCCCGCACATGCAGTCTCTCATCTCTGCGTCCATACATTCCGACACCGCCGCTCTTCCCCAAGGCGCCGTGTTTGTGTGTGTGTTTGTGTGAGTGTGTGTGTGTGTCGGTGAGCTTCACTTTTTAAAATGTCGCTGCACTACTATGCCAGTCTGTGAGGCGGTCGCGTACACAACAGAAATAAAACACGTACTCGATGATGCGGTGTGTATGTATACTCGGCGAGGCAGTGCCATCTGGCGAACGGTGTGCGGTCCAGGAGGTGCACCATCCACCTCTCTCTCTCTCTCTCTCTCTCTCTCTCTCTCTCTCTCTCTCTCTCTCTCTCTCTCTCTCTCTCTCTCTCGGCCCGTTCCCCCGAACTCGGTCACTCAGGTAGGGCTACGAAGCATCCTCGGCCGCCCCCACCACCACCGCCACAGCCCGGTGCAGGTGGACCGGCGAGATGCCGGGAGCAGATTCGGGTGTCCTTCGGCTTCGGGTCCTTCGGGTCCTTCGAAGTAAACGTTCGGGTCCTTCTCGGGCCTCGGGACTGCTCTCGCCACCGGCACCGCTGCTGCACCCGCGAGCCTCCTCCACCGTCCTCTTCGTCCTCCTCGACGCCCCTGTTCGCCCTCTTCCTCATCAGCGTCTCCATAAGCTCCCACAAGCTTATTCACAGTCGTCCCTTCTGGCCGCGCCGCCGCGCACGTTCGCGCTTCCCGAAGCGAATTTTCATCGAGCAGCAGCAGCGGCGGCGGCGGCGGCGGCAGCTGGCGAGCAAGTCAACGTCCTCCCGTGCCTATGAATGAGCCCGACTGTTCCGTCCGCCGCCGCCGCCGCGTCGCGGAGCCGGCCGGTGCCGCCGGTCTCACAGCCGCGGCGCGCGGCGCGGGTTCGAGTCCCGGCCGCCGCCGAGATTATTCCGATCCTCGCGCCGCCCGGCTTTGGCACTTCCGGCCGGCGGCGGCGGCGCCGGTGCCGGCCGCCGCGGTCATCGCCTTATCTCTTATCAGTGGCCGTGGCCGGCCGTGCCCGGCCTGGGAACGCCTGTGTGGGCGGGCCGGCGGGCGTGTAAACTCATCACGGCCCCGTCAGCCGGCTGCCTGCAGCGCTTGCAGCGCCCGCAGCGCCTGCAGCTCCGCGGGCTCACATCCAGATTGGTATTCGACACCTCATCATCAGGCACCCGGCCGGCCGCCGCCGCCGCCGCTGGGGTGCTCGTCGGGGTGTCGGTATTATTTATGGCACCCGTTTGTGGTTTATTTCGTTATCCACCGCGGTGCACACACACGTACGCACACACACACACACACGCACGCACCGCAGCGTGTGCGCACATCTCCGTGGGAGATGAGATCGATCTCCTGGCCGTTCCTGGAAGAGCCCCCCGGTCCCCTCAGCACGTGTGTGTGTGTGTGTGCGCCCCGGATGGTTATAGATTATTAATGGGGTGCGGAGGGCGGCCGGGTGCCCCGAGGTGAGTGAGAGCCCCCCAAGGTGCCGCCGCCGCCGCCGCCGCGGTAGGCAACCCGCGTCTCGGTGTGTGAGCCCGGGAAGTAGGCAACCAGATGTTCACAGGGTGTCGTGAGTCTGTGCGTAGCGAGCGCTTGAGCGTGGAGGTGTCCAAGTCCAAACACATTGTGCAAAAAAAAAAAAAATAATTCCGGCTTTTGTAAAAAAAGACCTAGGCATAGAAATTGGCGGTGTGAGTCGGACGTGTATTCGGATGAGAACCGTCCGTCCCGGCTCTGATTCGGCATCTACGTAGCGATGGCCGGCCGGGGTCGAGTTGATGGGTTTTCTGGTCGACTTCCCGATCCCCGGGAATAATATAAGAAATGGGCCAGGGCCGTAAAGCGACTGACTGCTGCGCGGAGAAGGGGGGGGGGGAGGGGGCGTGTTTTCACTTATCTCTCTCTCTACGCCCCAATGTTCCGGCCGGTGATGCGTGTGCTGTGAGGGGTCCTCGTGGAGCTTCTTGCTTCTCTCTCTCTCTCTCTCTCTCTCTCTCTCTCTCTCTCTCTCTCTCCCGCGCTCCCTCGGGCCTCGGGACCTCCTCCACACATCACCCTTCAATCCCTGGCCTGTCAGGTGCGTGCCTGCGTTTGTGTGTGTGTGTGTATGTGTGTATGTGTGTGTGTTTGTGTGTGTGCCAGCACTTCGATAGCCCTCCTGTCTACCAGCAGCAGCCCCTGCTCCTGCCGCAGCCGCCACCGCCGACGCAAGTGGAGAGGAAACGCCACAATAAAAAGAGTTAGGAACGGTCAGGTAAAATCGACAGAGGGCAGTTTGTTTTACGCGTTCCGCGCCGTCGGAGGTGCGAGCGGAATCCACTTATAGATCGCTTTCAGAAAGAGGGAGAGAGGGAGGGAGGGGGGAGGGGGGGGGGAGGGGCTATGGTATCCCTCTCCAGAGCCGTTCCCTCGCCCGCGAATATGTTCAGGACGAGAGGGGGAGGAGGAGGAGGAGGAGGAGGAGGGGAGGGGGATCCGTGTGTATGAAGCAGAGCGGTCGGTCAGCCCGCCGCCGCTGTCCGACGGGTCGGCGCTATGTTTACTGTATATTTACTGCACGTTCGTTACATCTTCACGGTGCGACAATTACGGGCGGCATTCTGCCCTCTTTTATTCGTTTCCCGCCGCTTTCCCGGAAAGCGCATCTCGCCTCGCGCTCTTGTTGTTGTTGTTGTTGTTATTGTCCCGTTCCGCAAATAAAGGAATGCGACGGTGGTGGAGGATGTAAGGGGGGAACTGCACCGAACACTCGAACTTTTAATTCACTTCGGCTTCAGGAGGCTCGTGTCACCTCCCACAATCATTTGGTGCTGGGAGTCTGATGACCATGTTGATTCTTGCATTATATATCGGAACCGGAAGTCATATCATGCTGCGCGACCGCGGCAAAAAAAAAAAAAGAAGCGAAGTTGTCCAGGAAGGAAAGGAAGGGAGGGCCGCACATCATCTGCCGTATCGTTTTATATTTAAATGAGAAAACGGCGCCGTACAAATCCTGTGCAGCTGATGCCGGGCGCGCGCGTGCCAACAAAGGACAGAGCACCTCTCTCTCTCTCTCTCTCTCTCTCTCTCTCTCTCTCTCCCCCAGCCCAGCCCAGCCCAGCTCAGCAGACGTCCTGATAGACCATTGTGAGTTATTTTTAGCGCGACGGGGGATTGCCTCCGCCGGTGCGCGCCGGGCTGCTGTGTGCTGGGCGGCGGTGAGTCAGGCTGGACGGCGGCACATGCGGCATAGGCGGCCGTAGGCTGACCGGTACCGACGGAGGAGAGGGAGAGAGACAGAGAGAGAGAGAGAGAGAGAGAGAGAGAGAGAGAGGGGAGGGGGCGCAGGAAGTGCGCCATGGATGGATAAGGGTCAGAAGGACACACCCTCCTCTCCTGCCATCTGCATCATCTTATGCCATGGTTCCGTCCGTCCCTCCCCCCTCCCCCCCCCCTCTCTCTCTCTCTCTCTCTCTCTCTCTCTCTCTCTCTCTCTCTCTCTCTCCCCCCGTGTTGCCTATGGAAAGCAAATATTGTGAGCGTGGAGTCGTCTTGGGCGTGTAGCAAACAGCAGACTCTGCGGCTGCGGCGTGTCATCTGTGTCCGTTCCCATAAGGAAAAAGGCACGGTCGCCTCTCGCTATCAGTGCGTGAGGAGGGGTCCGCTCATGGCCGAGGCTCATGGCTGGGGCTCATGGGGTGGGGGGGGGGGGCGTCACGTATACTGCTGGGGGAGGCGAAGGGGATCCCTCTGCAAAGCTAAATGAAGAGCAGCGAGATGTCGGGACGTCGTCACCCGATCCCCCCCAACGCTGCTGTCCAAAGGCGCCGGCGGCGAGGTGTGTGTGTGTGACGGAGAGAGAGAGACAGAGAGAGAGAGAGAGAGAGAGAGAGAGAGAGAGAGAGAGAGAATGTTAAAATGTAAAAACACATTGTTTACTCAGAAAATGTGCAGGAATATTTTCATAAGGAAATGCGCAAAAATAATTATGTTGAGAAAATGAGTTTTGCGTTGCTGTGGTGACACGTTTCTTGAGCCTTGTTACCGCTGGAGTGGGCGTGGAGTCTGCTCGGCAGCGGCGGCGGCGGCGGCTTGCCGCGGTGACCTGTTGAGCGGCAGCGGCGGCAGCGGTGGAGGAGTGTGTAAAGCACATGCAGCGATCATCTGGGCGTAATCACGGTGCGCCGAGTGAAAGCACGTAGTACGGCCTGATGAGGGATTGCAGAGAGGTCCTGCGGCGAGGGCTGCGGCTGCCGGGACCTCAGGGCCGTGTGCCGCGAGGGCTTCGCTGCCCCCCTCAAAACAAAAAAAAAACTACAGAAAAGCTACGTATTTTAATATTCCCGGTTTACTTTGCAATTTCTTCGAGTAAGCATTTCTCGACTGGGGGCTGCGGGACGTGCGCTTGCTCTCTCGGAAGGCACTGGCATCGTCGGGCGGGCACGCGGGGTGTTTGTGATGAGAGAGTTCGGCTTCGCCGGGGGTCTCGGTGGGGTCGCGGCTGGGCTGGCCCGTGGCCTCCTCGCCCGGCCCGACGACGACGGCTGCCCGTCGCGGTCCCGGCTTGACGCTGGATGCCGCCCCCTCAGGTGGGCGGCGAGGGTGCCCGCCGTCAGAGGCCCGCCTCCGGTCCTCCGGGACTCCAGGCCGCCGCCGCCGCCGGCCGTCAGGTGCGGCGCGGCGGACCTGTTGGTAACCCGAGCGCGTCCCGTTCCGGGCCGGCCTCTGCCGCCGCGTCGTCGCCCCGTCCCTCTCGCACCACCGCCGGGGGGAGAGCCTTCTCTCTCTCTCTCTCTCTCTCTCTCTCTCTCTCTCTCTCGCACCGCCGGCGGGGGGGAAAGGCTTCTCTCTCGGCGCGTTCGGACGCGGCCCCAGCGGCCCCAGGCCGTCCTGGAGGACCGTCTTCACGCAACATCGGCAACAGCGTCGCACGGCACCCCGGCCGACCGGGACGCAACGCTCCACGGTCCGCCCTCGACACGCACCGACCGAGGAAAGGAGAGAAAAAGCTTTCGGGGAACATGACGGCGAGCCCCTCCGAGGGGTGAGGCGTTATTTCGTTTCACCCCGGCTGAGGAGACGGCCATATGTGTTGCTGTCCATGTTCCCCGAGTGCGTTGTGGTGTTTGCCCCGGACTCCGGGATTTTGGTTGACTCTCTCACACTCTTTACGGTGTATATTACCATAACTGCGAGTGTGTGTGTGTGTGTGTGCGTGTGTGTGTGTGTGTGTGTGTGTGTGTGGCCGGGCCGCCGGAAGTCATCCCGTCTCATGTGCACGGACTGGGGGGTGGGAGCGAAGCGGCGGAGCTGAGGCAGCCCGACGAGTGCACCACCCCGGTCATCCCGACGTTTAATCCGGGACCCGAACTGACAGCGCGGGGCCCGGGGGCCCACCCCGGTCATTACGTCCTGATGATTTCGTTATAGCGTCGCATTATGTACACTGTGTGTGTATTATAAATTCTCCATCACCTGCGGTAGGCCACCCCCGGCCGAGGTGTGCGGCCGCCCGCCGCCGCACGGCTTCCCCCAGCCTCGCCTCGCCTCACCCCGGGCGGCCTTTCCCATTTACACACGCCGTCAGGACTTGTGCTCGCCTTCCCGGAACCCTTCAGTGCCTTCAGCGTGGAGCGCCCCGCTCCGCAAGTGCAGTGCCCCGTTCTCACCTGTGCACCGCTGGCATACACACACACACATGACAGACATGCACACACACATACACGGCCACTGTGCCGCGCACCTCCGACCGCTTCACCCTAACCGTGAACTCGTGCTGCACGCACGGCCGAAAACCGAGAAATTCTCCATGAACACCTTGAAGAGTGAATTACATGTCAAATCCTTTATCAAAAAAAAAAAAAAAGGCTGGCTTGCAGGTTAGTTTCATAGAAAGGAGGAGGTCCAGCTGGGGCCGATGGTCAATATGATACGCGTCTGAAATATTATAAGAAAGTTTGCTCATCATGGAGATTTGTGGTGGTTCATGTTGCGAGGCGTTAGAGATAGTACATCACTGCGGCAGGCCGCGCGTGTGTGTACAGACGGGGGCGCGGCCGTGACCTTTGTCAAGTGCATTGTCCACTTTCTGCGCGCGGTTGCCCCACGCACATGCAAACTCTCGGCCACGCACGTCGCCGCTGCGCGGCCGGGGCGTGGGCGAGCACACATGTCCTGGAATTTAATTTGTCACGGCCAATCAGGCCGAGGTTTATATTTATATACGGCCTGCACGGAGCGTGAATAGGATCACACCTGGCGTGAGCGGCCACTGCACCCGGCCAGTGCCGGCCCTGGACAGTCTGCCGGCGTCCGCGCTGCGGGGTCGTTGGCCTCTGCAATTAGCCATTCGTTTCATAAGAGAAATTGAGCCGGCGACGATGGGCAGAGAGATGGTACTGTGCGGTCACTACCTCGGCGGGGGCGGGGCAACCCGAGGAGCCACGAGGGTCCTGGGGGTCTCTGAGGGAGCGGTGCGGCCGTTCGTAACGCTTCCTTTCCAGAGGGCGCTGGGAGAGGAAAGCTGTGCGAACGGGCAAAGGGCAGCAAAGGGCAGACCGACGGGCGGAGTCCCCGGCAGGACCCCGTCAGGTGAAAGAGAGGAGGAGAGACATGGCCGCGTGGACGCGGCTCGCGGCCCGAACCCGGCTCACTCACCGAGCAGGCTAAACGCGACTGATGGCAGGAAAATAAAATATTCAGTGGAATTGGAACCACATTCATCATCTCGCAGGCCAGCTTTATAACGTCGCCTATGTTTCCCCGCCTGGACGAGGTTTCGGAGGTTGCGCCGCGGGTCCGCGGGCTCTACTGCAGGCTCTGCAGCTGCATGGCGAGATGCCCCGTAAATTGGCCGCCAGCCCCGCCCAGGGCCCCCCAGGGCCCCGCCCCCCCGCCCCCGCGCTGCCGTGCGCCGCCGTGCGCCGCCGAGCGCCTCCAGCCGCACACGGATCATTACTCCTGCTGGAGCCGGTGCTGGAGCTGCTGGAGATCATAAGGGATGTGCAGTGATGCCTTTCATAACACACAGATGCGGTCTGGGCTGATGACGTGAGTGGCGCAGCTCAGGTTATCTGCGGCGGAGTATCGGCTCCCCGCCCTCCAGCGCTGCTCCAGCGGAGAGGGCGGCTCTGTGAGCACTGCCGCTCGCTTGCGCAACGCGTTGCTTCTGCTGCCGGCAGAGACGGTGGTGGCTCCCCGAGGTGCGTCAAATAAGTCATTCAGTCACCGTGCCACATGCGATGGGACACCGTTTAAAAACGTACTGTATAAGGCACTGCGTCGTAGATTTGCGGAGTGAGGTAGTCGTTGCTACGGCAGGATTATGGTGGGTGTCAGATGATAACACTACTCGGCCCAAAAGTTCATCCCCTGCACGAGATTCACTATCGCTGCGCCATTAGTCGGCTGGCTACCCTGCGGTTGCACACAGAGCTCTGACGACGCAAGCGCACCAAGCTTCCATTACCGAAATAGGTCATCCGTCATGTGCCGAGCCGCTTGGAAGTCCATGCCCAGATTTGATCACCGAGCACGCATGGCGCGCTGCACGCACACGCCGCTGTCTGCCGGGGGTCTTTTCGGTCCGGGCGGCTGAGCAGAAGCAGAGGCAGCAGATGCCCGGCCTGAGCGCCCACTCATTAGGACGGGTAGCCGGGCGGGCGAGACACTGAGCAGGATGCAGTAGGGCCTAAGGACTCCACAAAGTGTTGCCCCTGGATGACCGTCGGGCAAAGTCAATCGTTTGAAACCTTATCACACTGGCACATGCTGTGAATCACAAAGAGCAATTTCGGCCGTGAGCTAAGCTGAATCCCTTTCCGAGGACGTATACCTAACTTTACGAACAAGTTAGTCCCTCTCTAAGAAGTATATTGTAACTCCAAGAGCGGAAATTGTTCTCTCACCTAAATGCAGCGCAACGCTCAAGTGCTGAAAACATCCGTGTTTTTAGAGGGTTTCCCTTTGGCCTCTGCTCTGGCTCTCCTTCCTGTAAACCCGTTTGTTTCTGGAGCGCAGGCCCCGGCCGCCCAGATAGCGGCTCGGATGGACGGCGCAGGACTACACAGAGCCTAGATCTAGATGGCCGTGCTTTTGGGGGGAGCGGCCCCGCACGTGAAGGGCCTTAGCGTCACGTGCCTTCCATGTAGCAGGTCGGCAGCGGCTCACCTTGCCCCCCCCCCCCCCCCCCCGTGTACACAGAGAGGAGCGTCAGTCGCAGGACCATTCTGCGTAACGGATCCGATGAACGGTTCGCAGAATTATTTTTTTTCAAAAATGGGCGACACGTGTCCTTGAGGTGTCCTCCCGGTCGCTTCCGGACCTCTGCGGTTCGCGAAGCTGCCATCCGGACTCGTATCGATTTCCTCCCCGCACAGCAGAGCATGTGCATTCCTCTCTCTCTCTCTCTCTCTCTCTCTCTCTCTCTCTCTCTGCCGTTGTCCCCTATATCCGGCAGCGGCGGCGGTAGTCGACTGAAGTCCCTAAAAAAAGGAAAGAACCGACCCATCCATCCCGCGACACATCATGTGAAATGATATCCCGCAGAATGCTATGCGGCGTGCCGTATCCTATGAACATGGCGGAAAATGTTCCTCATGGACTTTTTTTTTGTGAGATGCAGGCGCCGAGGGTCGATTCACCCTGTACAAAGATTCTGTCGGTGCTCTGTAGTTCACCTGCAATACCTCAAATCTGGACTTTTCCGGTCCCAAAACAACCACGAGACACGGAATAAACGTTCGCCGTTTCTGCCCTGTAGCAGCACTCGCTGCAGAGACGTATAACCAAGGCAGTGCGAGAGAGACGGCCAGTCAAATGGGGCGTCGTCCCGTCTCTCTCACACTCAGGCAGGCACCGCCGCCGCTCTGGTCGTCACCTCCCGTCACTCGTGCTGCTTCTCTCCCACCCAGGGCAGCGGGTGGGTGTCGGAGCGAGTCCTTGGGAGCGGAATGCAGCTCGCAGGTATTTCACTGCATTACGCTGGTTAGATCTGCATGGAGACGCGGGTAGACTCCCCCCCACCCCCACCTCCTCCTCTTGGCGGGGGGTCCCGGCGGAAGACTGGTATTATTGCTTCCGCTGAACGCCTCACTGCACACAATGCCCCGAGAGCGCGGTCCCACAAGGGGGAAAATAATTGGAAAGTCGTCTTATCCGGCGCGGCAGCCAGTCTTCTTTTTATTTTATTTTTTCAAAAATTGAAAGTAAGTGAATTGAAGGGGGGGGGGGGGGGGGGTGATATTTTATAATAATTTGAGTGTAAAAGTCTTGGCGGGAATGTTGTTGTTGTTGTTTAGTTTGTACACTGAAGCCCTTCGAGCACGGCGCCTCGGGATGGGCATCGACACGTGTCCGAGGGCGGCTGTTGCGCAAGCCACGGAATGCCGTCCCGCGTGAGGCGGCCGCGGTCAGTGTCCTGGCCTGTGTGTGTGTGAGAGAGAAAGAGAGAGGGAGTGTGAGAGAGAGGATTCTCCTGATGGCCATTACCCGTGATCATTATTGATAGGTAACAGGTAACCACACCTTGACCACGGCACAACGGCCCCGAGCCGGCGGACTGTGAGGAGCCGATGGGTCCTCTTTCTTCCAAAAAACTGTAGGCTATCTATGAATCTGGTGCGAATAGGACCCCGCGTGTCTAATTCGCACCGGACTCTAATATTTATAATATCCTATAATACAGTGCCTCGCGTATATATGACGGCCCCCGTCGATGATGCTATGATGGGTGTGGCCGTATCTGCGGTGCGAATAGTGTGTATTTATTACAACTTAAAAAATTAAAGTAAAATCAAACGAAATTCTTCATTTTGTGGCTTTTGCGGCCCGGAAGATACATTGTAAAATAAATCGACTATAATGGTCATTCTATTTTACTTTTCCAACAACTGTCGCCTCCGGGCGCCACTCGCGTCGTCACGTGAATCACTCGCGGCCCGCTCCCATTCATTTTCTGGCCGAACTTGGTCGTCCGTCGAGCCGTTCACGGCGGCGGCGAGGCGCGGGGCTGGCGGGGCGCGTGCGTGCGCGGAAGGCAGCGGAGTGGAGTGGGCGCCGGCGGGCGCAGCGCCGCGCGGCCGCGGGGGAAGAGGGCAGTCAATTGAAACGGCTCTGCTGGCCGAAATAAAAAGCCAGCCCCGGTCGAGAAAAAAAAACGCAACAAAAACACAAAAATTGGAACACGAGCCGAAACCATAAAATGTAAAAACACGCACGCTTATTTACTTTACAAAGCGGGGCGTTTTTGCGCGGGGCCGCGGTGTATCGCGTAGCCCGGTAGTTTGTGAACGCGGTGATCACAACAACAGCTGGTGAATTAATGGTGAGGGCGACACGAACGCGGCGGCGCTCATCCGCACGGAGACACGGCGCCGCCCTGCTGAAATGTTTAGCTGTGCGACTCCCTCATCGATATGAATCGCTGGCCGGCTGGAAATAACGCTCCCACCGCCACAACCGCCGCCGCCGCCGCGGAGGGCCGTGTTCGGCGGCGGACGACACGACCGCGGCGAACACGGGCAGAGAAAAATATACGAATGATAATAAATGTGATACCACGGCGCGGAGGACCGTTTTTAGAAGCGGGTTATCGTCCGCATTAATTCAATAAGTTCACTCGATGATTCGGCTCACGTAATATAATGATGATGAAAACAGGGAGAACACTGACTTATCGGTGTAACTACGATTAAACTACTGTGCGCCCAAACTGTAGTTCCACAAATTGCAGTTGACTGTAGTTGACGCGGAAAACTGTAGTTTGTCTCAGATATCTGGTATACTGGTATACTACTCCAGTGGAGCTTTAGTCTCTTGTACCTTTTCGCCAGTAGAAACTGTAGTCTTCTGTACTTTTTTTATCCAGGGGAACTGTAGTTTTCTGTACAAACGCCACAGAGTGGCTGTATTTCTGTGGTGTAGTTTACACTGTGGAGACCCTGGCACTATAAAGTGTAGCAGTCTGCCGGCCACAACAAGAGCGTGGCGCCAGCCGGTCTGGGGGGCTGCGCTGGCTGCGCTGGCTGTGCGGGCCGCGCCGGCTAGGCTAAGACTTGCCTAAGTAAGTGTTGGTAAACGCTTCGGAGATGGCGGCCCGATACTGCAGCAGCCGCCGGCCGCGGCCCTATCCAGCCAGCCAGCCCCGATAGCCGTCGCTTCGCGTCGCTCTCCGATGATGAAACGGCTTTTCGCGGTACTCGACGCTGCTGCGCGCCCCCCCCCCTCCCCCCGCCCTTTCGTGCCACAAATAAGGGCGCAGAGCTGCGCATAGCCGCGGCGCAGCGCTCCCCGCCCAAGGACAGTCCAGCCAGCCGCGAGGGGGAGGGGACGTCGCTAAATTCAAAACGACAGAACGACGGTCCACTCTGCTTGCATTCGGAATGTGCTTGCGTCTCGGTGGATTTCGCACATTTCCCATATTTTTTTTTTCGACTGCGAGTCGTGAGGTAGGGCACTCTTTGGAGGGGGGGGGGGGGGGGGGGGGGGGCGCGTGGCGCGTGGCGTCATGTGCCCGACTCATCCAGCCAGCCGGACACGTGCACGCACGCCGCACGTTTACTGGAGCCGACTGCCGGTGACGTGAATGCCAATCGATGGCGGGCGCTGCGGCTGACCCCCCGCGGCGGCTGCCCCCCACGGCTGCCCGCCACCCTCGTGTGGCGCCGGCGGTGCCCTATCGGAACGGACTGACAGACAGGCAGACAGACAGGCAGACAGACAGACAGACCACACCTGTGTCGCCTTGCGGCCCCGCGGAGGGGTAGGGAGGACGCCCCCCCCCCTCCTCCCCTCGCGGTCGCTATTCTGGACAGGAGGGGTGCTGCGCGCTGACGTAAAACGCGCGGTCGTCACCGATATACGATGACGTCCGTCTACATGCCGAAGGGGATTTTCATTCTCTGTGAATAAAAGACCCGCCTCGTATTATCAGACCTGGCGTCCGCGTTCACCTCTAAAACTCCGGCCACTCCGTCGTCGTCCCGCCCCGTTCTTCACCCCACCAAAGGGAGATGGGAAGGAGGAGGGGGGGGGGGGGCTGACGGGCGAGGCAGTTAGTGCTCCTCGCGACGACGGCGACCTGATTGCGTCTGTGTCCAGCTCGCGTCCGCCGGCTGCCGCCGCGGCCCGGCGCTGCCCCGTCGGGGCATCACGACACGCCGGCCCTGCCCCGCCCCCGCCGCCCCCCGCCGCCGCCCCCGCCGTCCCCGCCCCGTGCAGAGGTGTGCGCACCATTGTTCGCCGTCCCTCCCGCGGCAGTCCGCGGCTCGCGGCCGGCCTCACAAAGGCCCTGCCGGCCGCCGCCGTGGCCGACGGCCGGCTGCAAATGCCAGTCATCATTCCGATACCGCCATCGTCCGCCGTACGCCCTGGTCATTGTGTGTGTGTGTGTGTGTGTGTGTGTCGGGCTGTTATAGTGGGTGTGATTGGCAGTGTTATGTGGCGTGTGTCACACGTCTGTCTGTGCACACACACACACACACAACACACGTGCCCGCGCGTGCCACCGGTGTCTTACCTACCCTCATATCGTCACGTGACCTCCCCACCCCCCTCCCCTGCAACTCACCTCTTCCGCCCCTATTCAATATCCGGCTTGCCCTCTTGCCATACCGGGCGTCCTGCCCCACCCCCTCCTCCCCCTCGGTGCTCTGTACGGCGCGGTGCGGGATGGGTTGGGATGCCGAGGGCGGCGCCGTGAGCTAAGCGTCGAGCGGAGCGGAGAGGAGAGGCTAGGCGGTTAGAGAGGTGCCGGCCTGCGGTGCCTGCCGGTGCCTGCGGTCCGGGAGAGCTTCAGCCGGCTTCAGCCAGCGTCAGCCCCCACATCCGAGACGGGTCGCGCAGACGTGATCCACGTGCAAAGGTCACCCCTCTCCCTCCCCTTCCTCCCCTTCCGCTCCTCTTCCTCTCCGCCCCTTGCTGCTTTCTTTCCGCGCAATAATGGTTTAGCGGAGCGCCGCCGGAGATGTATGGGGGACAACGAAACCGAGGCGGGCCCGCCGCGGGCGCGGCTGCAGGCCGACTCCGAACACTGCTTTCGTAGCCCCGTCTCACCCGCACTCGTGAAGCTCTCCGTGAGAGAGCGAGAGAGAGAGAGAGAGCGAGAGCGAGACAGAGAGAGAGAGAGAGAGAGAGAGAGAGAGAGAGAGAGAGAGAGAGGCCCGCGGGTTCGAGGTGTGCGGAATGAGCGTGTTGCGCGCCTCCAGCGAGGCGGTCCTCGGTCCTTGTTAGCGGCGTGTGCGGTAACGGCCCCGTCTCTCTGTGTTCCAGGGCAGGCCGGCGCGGAGCCATGGAGCCCCCGCCCCTGTACTCGCCCAGCCGCCGCCCGCTCCTGCAGTTCCCGCCGCCGCCGCCGTACCCGCCGCCCGACTGCGACGCCGCCGCCCTCATGATCCCCGGCATGCCCGGGGCCGCGGCGGCGCCCCTCTCGCCGCTGCACCACGCCCAGCACCGGGCGCCGCAGCACCACCACCAGCAGCCGTCGCCGCAGCCGCAGCAGCTGCAGCCGCACCAGCTGCAGCAGCACCTGCTCCAGCAGCTGCAGTCGCCGCACCGAGCCGCCGCCGCCGCCGCCGCGGCCGCGCACCACCAGGCCCAGCAGCAAAGGCTGTACCACCAGCACGGCCAGCACGGCCACGGCCAGCAGCAGGGCCAGCCGCAGATGCAGCAGATGCAGATGCAGCAGATGCAGCCCGTCGTGCACCACGCCGACTGCCCGTACTCGTACTCGTACGCGTACTACGAGCCGGGGGCCGCGTCCACGCCCAGGCACATGACGGAGCGGCAGGCGGAGCGGCAGGCCGAGCGCCAGGCCCGCCACATGTACGTGACGCGCTACGGCACCGAGGAGAACATCTACGAGGAGATCGGCGAGGTGTCGGCCAAGCGGCAGGCCGCCCTGGAGGAGGAGGTGCGCTCCGTGCAGAGCCGGCACCGGCGCGTGCTGGGCGAGCTCAACCTGACCGTCGAGGCCATGCTCATGCCGGCGCCGCAGCCCGGCGAGCCGCGGGAGACGCGGGAGCCGCGGGAGCGGGGCGACGGCGGCGACCAGCAGCAGAGGGTGGCCACGCCCTCCGACAGCGAGCAGCTCGCCCTCCAGCACCACCTCCAGCAGCAACTGCAGCAGCAGCAGCCGCGGCCGTACGTGCCTCCGGCCCCGGACCTGCTCGAGGACCTCCTGCGCAACGTGGGGCCCACGGATGAGCTGCTGTCCCCCGCGGGGTGCACGCTGAGCATGGTGGCGTCCTCGACGGCGAGCTCCCCCGCCCCGCAGACGCCGCAGTCTCAGACCCCGCTGGGAACCCCGACGCCACAGCCCGCCCCCCAGGAACAGCACAACACGGAGTTCTCGGGCTCCGTGACGGGGGTCTCGACCGCGGCCGCGGTCAGCACGATGGGGTCCTTGCGGAGGCCGCCGCCGCCGCCGCCGCCGACGCCCCTGCCGTACCAGTCGCCCGGCGGCTACGGGGTGGTGCCGACGGCGCTGCAGGCCAACGCCCTCGCCGCCATCGCCGCCGCCACGACGCCGAGCGTGTCCTCCAGCGGCGGCAGCACGCCGCTGATGCCGTCCCCGGGCGGCGGCAGCACGCCGCTCATGGGCTCGCCGCAGCACCAGCACACGCAGTACGTGTCCACCTGCCCGGCGCACCCGGGCACCGTGCTGGCCAGGCCCGTCCCCGTGCACCGCCAGCACCGCTCCCTGGACCTGGGCCGCGACGGCAAGCCCCAGCTGCTGCCGCCGCCCCAGCACCTGCTGCACCCGCGCGGCAGCCACCGCCAGAGCGGCCACCACCCCGGCCACACCCACGGCCACCCCCACGGCAAGGAGGCGCCCGGGGCCGGCCCCCAGAATCACGGGCCGGAGCGCAGCGGCAGCGGCCACGGCTTCTGGAGCAAGCGCGCCTGGAAGAAGATCCCGGGCTTCCACGCGTCGTCCAGCAAAATAAACGGTGAGTGCCGACACGCTGTTGTGTCGCTCCTCGTATTGTTCCAGCGCAGCCGATTCCCACGGCGCTGCCGTGTCCCCCCGTCGTTCCGTTCCGTCCAACAGGTGAAACCTTCGGCGTCGCGGCGCGCCCCCCGCGCAGTCGAGGCACGCGCGCCCATCCGAGCCATCCGCGGCGGCGGCGGTGCGGCGGCGGCCCGTGCCGCAGTGCCGCGCGGGCCGCGCCCGTGTCGATTTCGATTTCATCTGCATTCTGGCCGTGTGAGAAACTTTCCCGATCGGGCGCGGGGGGCCGCGCCGCCGGGTCATCGCATGCCTCCGCCGCGGCCGCCGCCGTGCAGTTTCGCCCGACACGACGGCGGCCATGGCCGCCATGGGCGTTGAAACAGGGATTCGATGTCGCCTCGCTGCGGGTTCCAAGAAAGCCTATAAAACCCCCTCTCTGTTCCGTCCGGCGCGGCCGACAGTAATGCGTACAGGCTCGGAGGGCGGGGAGGCGCTGCCGCCGCCGCCGCGCTGCCCGCCGGCCTCGAGCCTCGGGCCAAGCCTGCGAACCCACCATAATCCCGGCCTGAGGCACGTCCCGCCGCGTCCCGCTGCGTCCCGCCCGTGCGGAGCGGACACGTCATGCATGTGTTTTGGGATTCTGTCCACGGCGCGGCGCCGCTCCCCGCTCTGCCTCGACTTATCATGTGTGACCGCTGCACGAACACCCCCCCCCTCCCCCTCACCGCTCCCCGCGGCTTCGCGCCCCGGATCACGCGCCGCGGCAGCAGCAACACAGGCATTACAGGTGCGGCGTGTCCCCTCGCGATCTGGCCTCCTCGAACGAGACCGCGAGCACCGACTGTTTTCATTGGGGTCGGCGCAGGCCCGGCGCGTCTTTACCGGGCGGGGTGCGAAACGTTATCCGAGCGAGTTCCGACCGGAGGCGTCGGAGATAGGCTCGGTCAAGCGTCGGTCCGCACGCAGCCGGTCAGGGCGCTGACACTACACCGGCCCACACCGGACGGCGGACGGCGCCTGCGAGCGCCGGTGTCGGCAGCCCGCACGACGCGCGTGCGTGGAGCGGGCCGCGGCTGCCTACCCGGCTGGGCGTCCGCACAGACGGAAGACAGGCAGACAGACGGCCTGACGGCCGCGGACGGCCCGCCACCCGCGCCGTAATGGTCTTGACCGCGCCCGGCGTGCGGCGGGATCTAATCGACTAGAGGCCCTTCCTGGCGGCGGCGGCGGCAGCGGCGTCCGCCCGCCACGGTTTGTTGGCTAATGAATTGTCGCTTAGCCCCCCCCCCCCCCCAACCCCGCCTGAGATTGGCTGCCAAGGCGCTGAGGCCGCGCAGCTTAGCGCTTAGCGTGCGCACCGCCCGGCCGGAGTCCGCGGTTCGGTCCAGGAGCGGCGGCGGCGGCGGCGGCGCGGAGTCCGTCTCGGCTCGACGGGGTGCGCGGCACAGCGGCCACAGTGAGTCGTTAGCGCCGCGCCACGGCCTGATTCACTCGCTCCACGCCAAAGCTCATTTTCACCACGACCGGCTGCTGCTGCTGCCGCCGCGGGAAGAAAATAGAAAAGTAATCGGCGTGCGAGCAGGTGCGGAAGGTATATGGAGGTATGAGGTGCGGAGGACGGAGAAGAGAGAGGGAGAGAGAGGGGGGAGAGAGAGAGGAGAGAGAGAGAGGGAGCGATTAGTGAAGGGAGAGCAAGACACGGGGCACGAGAAGTGTGTATGAGTATATGAGTCTCAATTTTTCTTTATTTTCTTTCACCATTAATTAGGCGCAAGTCGTCTTTGTCAGGGACCAAAAAATCACTGCAGACAAGGTTCCTACCCTACGCTAAAAACACTTTTTTCCAAATGCATTTTTTTTCTTTTTACTGAATGGACGAATGAATGCGGCCGTTTGTTGGGCCCACCCGCGCCGCTTACGTGTGTGCGTGCGTGTGTGTGTGTGTGTGTGTAGCACACAGCGGAGTCTGTGAGTGTCCTCAGGCCTCATTGCTCACTCTTCCTCTCTCTCTCTCTCTCTCTCTCTCTCTCTCTCTCTCTCTCTCTCTCTCTCTCCCTCCCTCTCGGGTGGTCGCCGGGCTCAAGGAAAACAGAACAGACACCGTGCTGCTGGGCCCCGTGGGCTTCATGTGTACTCCCCTACTCGTCGTTGTGTGCTCGAATCATAAACGTCGTGTACGGCCGGCCCGAGGGCGGGTGCGGGCCTGCGGGCCGGCGGGAGTGTATAGCGGCGGGGCCGGGCCTAGGCGCCCTCCCACCCGCTCCGGCCCGGACCCCAGGCCCCGGACTCCCGGTCCGAACTGGAAATGGCCGCCCCGCACGGCGCGGTGGCGGCGGCGGCGGCGCGGCGGGTCCCAACGGCCAACTGCCCGCTACGCGCTGCGCCGCTTGCCGGACCCCGCGGCCCGCGGTGGCGTGGCGGCGGTCACTACAGTAATGTTTCACTGCGGTGCGCGGCGCCCAGTTGGCTGCCGTGCGCTTATATGCCCGGTACACTCCGAGGCTCCCAGCAGCGGCAGCGGCAGCGGAGGCCTGTTCTGCTGGCCGAGCGGAAAATGCCCGCCGCCGCCGCCGCCCGCCCCTTTCGAGCTTTCTTCTCGCTGCCGCATGGTAACGCTCCGGTAACCCCCCGGTACCCAATCCGGTACCCAATCCCGTACCCTCTGTCGCCCCCAGGACCGGTGCAGCGCGTGTGTGCGTGCGTGCGCGCGCACGAGGGCGTCTCGCTCATTATGCACTGCAGAGAATAACTTTGGTTTTGGGGGGGGGGGGTACGAAGTAGGGCACTCCTCGAACAGTGCGTTCTCCCAGCACGGTACTGTATTCCTCGAATAGGGTATTCCGCCAACACGACATGTACCTCCAATAGGGTATTCCGCCGACAGGATGTTCATCCAATAGGGTATTCCGCCAGCAAGAGACCCCCCCCCCCTCGAAACGCCTATATAAATCCAGGTCGTTTTGTCGGGTCCTCGTGTCGCGGCGCGGAGGGGCCGCGGGCGGCCGCGGGCTTGCGGCACTTGCTGTGCGGACCGCGGCACAGACCGGTCCCCGCCGAGGGCACTACACTACAGCGGACCGCTACGCCGTGGCGGCGGTGTGATACTGGCGGCTCTCTTAATTAAGCCGTCATCAGGCGGACTGACTGAGAGGCCCCGCTCCGCGAGCTCCGCTGCATCAATATTGATACTCTCTCTCCCCCCCCCCCCCCCCCCCCCCCCCCGCCACCCCTCTTTTGTTGTTCCTCCGCGGCGCGCGGCGGGTGAACGACCGCTCCTCTCATCTCGCCGCGAGTCTTTTCGGGGGGCCGCGGCCGCAGTGCCGGCGGCGAGCTTTCCGTGTCACGCGCACCCCTCCCCCCTCCCCCCCACTCCACTCTCCGGCTGGTCGTGGTCCATGGCAGTGCTGCAGACAGCAGCAGCTCCACTTGCACGATGGGGGGCCGCCTTCTGGGCGTGGCGCGCTGCTCCGCAACTCGCTTGTATTTGCAGCCGTTTCTTTAAAAGTTTCTCACGAAGATGTGCATGAAGATGTACGCTGTCCGACGGCGGCCCCTGCCGGGTGCTCCGGGCCCCCCGCTGCCTCCGCCCGCGCACCTGTCCGCCGCTCGTGCAGTCGGGTGGCCCCGCCGTCCGTGCTCGGTCAGAGGGGTATCGGGTGGGGTGGGGGGCGCGGGCGGGTCCCTTTGCCCTGCTTTCTGCGGCGGTGGCGTGTCGTTGGGACACGGGCTGGCGGTGCACGCGGTGCACGCGGCCCGCGGCGGGCCGTGGCGGGGCGTGGCGGCCGCGATCAGGACTGACTGCGCATTGCATTCCGCTGCGTGCATGTCACTCACTGCGGCTGCAGCCGGCGCTGCCTGCCGAGGCGGCAGGAGGGGCGTGGCGGTCCGTGGGGGGTCGTGCGGGGGGCGGACGAGGTGCCAGCAGCAGCGACGGGCCGGCGCCGTCGGGGCGCCCCGCTCCCGGTCACCGCGGGCTGCTTTACGCTGTCTCTGCACTCGTGACGGCTGCCCCCCCCCCCCCCCTGGAGATGTGTCTGACCAGCAGGTCCGGCCGGACGGCGGCGGCGTCCGCGCGTCCACTCGTCTGTCGCACAGTCCGAGAGAGGCCTCGAGAGCACTCCGGGAGCACCTTTGTGTGGACCCCATGCTCCTCTGCCCTCGCTGTCAAACGCACCTTTCTCTTCTTTCTTTTTTCTCGCGGGGAAAAAAAATAATAAGCACCTGAAAGGGCCCCCCCCCCCGCCGCCGCGCCCCCTGTCCTCGTCCCCCCGCGCTGTCCTCACGGCTCCCGCTTCCTGTTACCCCCCCCCCCTCCCACCCTCCCTCTTGCGTGCGCTGTGTGTGTGTGTGTGTGTGTGTGTGGCTGCTGAATGTCAAGGGGCACCGCGGAGCGGAACGCAGCCGCGAGATAATCGATATTGCTTATCAATTTACAAATCGATCGGGCCGTGCGCGTTTTCGAGTGTGCGGTTTGGTTTTATACGGTCGGTGTGGTCGGCGCTTTTCCTATTCCACGCGCCATTCAGGAGAGGTCAAGAGCGGTCAAACAAAACCCTGAATCTGAATTTAATATATTTTCAGATTGCCTTGATTTGTTGTGTGAAAACTGAGCATCTCTCCTCAAATAACTGTCGAGATTGTTGCAGTTTTTTTTCCTAAACGTGCAGTGCCCGAGGCAGACGTATACACACACCTCACCCGGCCTGGACTAGGTTAGGTTACTGTCTACTGTCTTACAGTACAGTAACGGGACGTGGTTGTCGGCGCCCGTGGCCTCACAATGGTGGCTCTGTCGTCTGCTGCAAATCCTGGCCGCTGCTCGCGGCGCGGTCCTTGCTCCTTGCTCTGCCTAGACGCCGGGGCCCGGGGCGTCCGGGTCTAGACATCGCAGCCCAGATCTCCCATGGCTCATGCACAGAGCGCATCCTGTGTGCTCACACTCACGCACTTCACCGAGTCTTTGTGCGTGGCGGCTGGGTGGCTGACGGCCACCAGGCAGGCAGTCCGCGGGGGCGGTGGGGCGTAGCCTAGGCGTGGTCCCCGGGGGCGACGGGCCGGAGCAGTCGACGGCGACGTGTCGACGCGGAGGCCTCCCGGGGGGAGGGGGGAGGGCAGGGGCCGGAGGGCGTGTCGCGCGTCGTTTGGACCCGGCCCGCTCTGTAATAGGGTCCCGTCGAGGCGCCGAGACAGACGGATCGCCTCCTGAAGAGAGCGGGCGGGGAGGCGGGGAGAGCGCGGCCCACCTGGGTTACCGGGGCCGCGAGGCCGCGGTGCCATGGGCTGGCATGGGCTGCCATAGGTGGGTCAGGAGGAGGCGCGCTCTCCTCATGGCAGCTCCCTTTCAATAGGCAGGGGAGACATGCGGGGGCACCGCTGCCAGGCGGGCCGGTGAGGCACGCCTCATGGAGGAGAGGGAAGAGAAGAGTCGGGCCGCGATGCCGCGGGAGAGTTTTTCGGGACATAATAGGAGTTCTGGCGGGGTCACCACGGCTAGCTCCCTCGTTCGGTCATGGTGTTGGGCTGGACTTGGCGCGTACAGCGGGCGCAGCGGACGCAGCACAAATGCGCACAGACGACCCTCCTTGTTGTTAAGTCCGTCGGAGACGCCGCCGCCGCCGCCACCGAGCCGACCTGAGCTGGGCTGCTGACGGCGGCCGGTCGTAAAGTTACAACATGCGTGGCGAGAGGTGAGGCGCGGGGCGCGGGGCGGCGCGGGGCAGTAGCGTGGCACGGCCACGGCCCTTGTTGCCGCGAGGTCCGAGGCCGCAGGCTCCGCAGGCTGCGCGGGCACGGCCTCGCCTCACAGTTTCGCTCTCGGCCCTGACTTGACGTGACGACGCACTCGCCGCGCCATTTCACACAGCGGCGTTGCCAACTCGCCGGCGCGGAATTTCTCATATCGTTGGAATAAGGGTTCATTCTGGCGCGTGAGGCGCGGTTTCGTGGGGTTCTGTCGCCGACTGCAAGAGCGGTGTGGTGCTGTGAGGAGAGTTTGTTCCCAGCAGCGCCTGGACGAGCCCGGACGGGACGGGACCTGACGGGGTCACACGGGGTCAGCCGCGCCGGCTGCCGGCTCTGGGCATTAGTGCCCCCGCTGCCGTGCCGTGCCGTGCCTGCTGGACGGGTGCAGCCCGAGCGGCAATAACCATCGGCTGTGTTCGTCAGTCAGTAACCTCGGCCGCCCCGTCCCGCACCAGCCGAGGCCGCCGAGGCCGCCCATGGCTGGGGTCCCGCGTGATTAATCAAAACATCGAAATTATATTATTTTAAATTTAGGCAAATCAACGATGATTTTCAGCATTTCGATTCCGGCATGAAAATCATCGCAATCGATGCAAATCAGAATTAGCCAATCGATGACCGATCTTCGATTTCTTTCAATGGTCGCGCACAGGTGGCACAGGTGTGTAACCCCATGGCCCCGAGGGTTTCGCGCTCGGGCCAGACGCACTTTCGGGGGCTGCCGGGTTGTCTTGCAGTTGGCAACGCTGGACGATCCGTGGCCTGGTCTACCTGCCGGGGGGCCTGCGGGGCTGAGGCTACACCTCACCCGCATTATTCAGGCCACACAGGCACCGGCTGTCTGGACTGTGGACCAGTGCCGCCAGAGGCAGCCAGAGGCGGGCCGCGCGCGCGCCTCCTGTGGCCCTGCAGGACCTGCGGGCGGGACCTGCGGGAGACAGTGCGAGCCGAGCCACGCGGCGGCCAGTGCCCAGCCGAGGCCGGCGGGGAGCCGAGCCGGGAGCTGCCGGGCGCCGCCGCCGCCGGGGGGCTGACCGAGGCAGCGGAGGCCGAGGCCATTGCCAAGCAGCCAAGGCAAGTGTGCGCAGTGCAGAGAGCCTGCAGAGCCGAGCCGAGGGCGGCGGCGGCGGCGGGCCACAGGGAGTAGAGTAGGAGGGTGCACTCCGCGCCCTGCCGGCCCCCGCGCCCCGCCGCCGCTTCGCATTCCCTCGGCGCCGCCGGCCGCCGCATAGAGCGCGCCACCGGGCGGCCGGCGCGGCCGCGGCGCAGCGCGGGGTATCGGCGCCCCGAGCGGCGCGGGCGCGGAGTCTCGCCGCGCGCGGAGTACCGACGGCGAGCGGGGAACGACCGGAGGAGCGGGCGACCGGTCGGACCGGACATGCCGGTAGCCGGGCCGCTCGGTGAACCGTACCCGCACCTGCGGCACTGGGACTAGAGACCAGCGGTGCCGGCTGCGCTGCACGGCACGAAATGTGATTGTGTTCCATGTAGAGGATGGACGGCGCGGGCACGTCCCACTGCTGCCCTGCCCTGCACTGCCGCCGCCGCCGGCCTGGCGGGTCCGAGCCTGAGGTCGTCCGGACGGGTGCTACGTGCCCGACCGTACACCGCGCAGGAATGCCGTCCATCCCCCCCTCCCCCCAACACCGAGATGTCCCATCCCATATCCCCCTCCTCCTCGTCCGTTCTAGGGAGTGCAATTAGATAAGAATAATGGCAGCCATCCGTAATACGTAATTGGTGCTATCTCCGGGCGCGCGCCGCGCTGCGTCCGCCGGACAGCCCTCCTCCGCCTCCTCTGCCGGCCGATGCGATGCGATGCGATGCGATTCTCTGGGGGGATATTCACACAGCACGGCATCGCGGCACATCACATCGCGCACCCAGAGTCCATAGTCTGGCATTATTCGCCATCATCATTTCCCTTCTATTTCTGCCCGGATCGCAGTCAGCGGCTTGGGGTCGGCCGGGCGCCCCCTCGTGCAGCGACTGCACTCGCGCGGTCAGCCGGTGTGTCCTGTCCCTGTCTGGCACGGTGGGGCCGCCGGGCCGAGCCGTGAGGCAGACGGAGACAACAACAGCAGAACAGTGTGGGAGCGGCCTTGACATCGCGGCCGCCGCGGCCCGCCTGACGCAGTACACGCTCACACACACGCGGGCGCCCTTACGCACACACACACACACACACACATGTCAGATAAGGCGACTGTGGCGGCGGCCACCTGCCGGACGGACGGGGGCTCTCTGTCGCCGTCTCACTCTCACGTCTCGCCCTCTCTCGCTCGCACTCACGCGGGTCCTCATCATCAGGGACGACACGCCGTGATGGGTGCGGTGCGGCGCGGCGGACCAGGCCTTCCTTGATGTGCTGATTTGACCGCTCAAGACACCAAGAATAAAAAAAAGGAAAAAATAAGAAAACGAAATAAAAAAATTGTAAGAATGAAAATGGAAAGAGGTCGTTGCACCTTGCGGCGGGGAGCAGAGAGCTTCTCTCGTCGCAATTCATGGAGAAGGCGGGGGGGGGGGGGGGGGGCAGGGGGGCACGTGACTTGATTGGCGTGATTCACGCCGGTAAGGCACGGGCGGCCGCGTGTCCCCCGTCAGGCACCTTCGGGCACCGCCGCCCAAGGACGAATATAAATGCTGTCATTAGACTGACCACAAATTCGATGATGCTGTGTGTAGTGTAGTGTAGTCTTGAGTAGTGCTGCTGTGTATAGTTACGCCGAACCAGTTCTGTGCTACGACGGCTGATCCTAGAGGCGCACGTGTAATGTGTGCGTGTGCGTGCGTGCGTGTGCGGTGTGTGGTGAGTCATAGCGGATGGCAGCGGAGTGAGCGAGAGGAAAAGGGAGGAGGGGGAAAAGGAGCGGTACCCCTCATCATCATCATACTCCGCGTTCTGGTTGTGGGGTAGGTGCTTTGGCGGGGTGACCCCCGATAATACACCCCCCCCCCTCCTCCTCCTTCCGTAACCCCTTTGCGGATGTCTCTCCATGTTTGGCATGCGTAGTCCGCGGGTCGTGCGGGAAGTTGGCGTTGGCTGCTACTTCATTTCACTGTCCTCTCTCTCTCTCTCTCTCTCTCTCTCTCTCTCTCTCTCTCTCTCTCTCTCTCTCTCTCTCTCTCTCTCTCCTTACTGCCGGTGATTCATCGTTACCTGGCCTCCAGAGGGAGGGGGGGAGGAGGAGTTGAACAGGGTGGCGGCAACAGGTGGCATGGCGGCGGCGGCACCGCCGGTCCGTTCGCGCAAACGGCCAAACGCCAACCGCCACTCTGGTCTGATGTGGCGCGCGGCTCGGGCAGGAAGGCGCAAAGGAAGCCACTTTGGTGCCGCGGCCGCCGCTCCGCCGCGCCGCGGGGGGGAGAGGCGGTTACTACAGCCCTCGGCTGACGGCCGACCGAGATGACCTCTCAAACCGCGCGGGCCGCGGGCCGCGGCAAGAGACGGGAAAGAATTCACAGTCGGGGTGGGGGAGAGGAGGAATGCGCGTGGAAGAGGAGGCGTGGCTGTGCGTGCCGCCTGCCTGCGTGTCGCGTGGCGGGGCGTGGCGTCGCGCGCCGCGGCGTGCGAGCATCGTGCCGGCACGCGTCGCGGCTCGCGTTCGCACCTGTGCCGGTCCCCGGCGCGCACCTGTCGCGCCTGCATCACGCCGACGACGGTGACCGACACGGCGGGGCCCTCCGCCCTCCGCCGACGCTGCATCCGCCCCGCCCCGGGCCGAGGCGTGGGAACGGAGCCGTCCCGGGGGACACCCGCGGGGGACACCGCAGCACGGCACGGCCAGACGGCCAGGCTCACTCGTTGGGACCGATCCCGGGGAGATAACATCTCGTGAGCCGAGGCAAGGACAAGGGTCATGTCGGCGTCGGCGTGATGCAAGTCTTCCCCCCCGGGGGACCGGACGACGACGACGACGACACGGGGGCCTCGTCCGCACTAAATGCAGTAAGTCGAATCTCGGAATCTCTTATTCTGGCGCGGCGCGGCGTGGGCGGGGGAAGAACGCAGCGGAGCCGAGAGGCGGACGGCTGTCGCCTCGCGTTCCCGCTGCCGCCCGCCCGGCCCAAGGCCCGCGGTGTCGCGTTCGGCGGGCGCGAGTGCAGCGACTGCACTTGCGGGGCGCTGGCCCGGCGGCGGAGCCTCCAAGCACGCCGGCTGCGTCCGGAACCGCGCGCGGCGCCGCCGGTCGGACACACACCGTGTTTCTCTGCGGCTCGCGGCGGCGTCCGAAAACGCCGCCTCCAGAGTCATCTCTGCACGTGTTGCGCTACACAGCGCTTGCTCGGCTCGGCTACTTGAGATGACATGACACGTTGCACCTGAGCCAACACGACCCCTCCCCCCTCCCCTCCCCTCCTCCACGCGAGGCTGCGGCGCCGTCCCCGCGCGACGTGTACGGAAGTCCTCTCCGCCGCCGCCGCCGCCGCCGCCGCCGCTGCTGCTGCGGCAGCGGAGAGATGTTGCGACAATGTCTATGAAAGCTCTGAGCTCAGCTCAAGCTCACAATGGCGACATTCATCGTGTCCCCGGGGGGCTGCGGGGGCCGCGGGGCGGAAAGAGGGCGTGCGCACTCGGGCAGGAAGACACGCACGCACACACACACACACACACATCACTCGCATACTAGGATTATTCCCGCATCTGTAATTGATGACCGCATCATGTAATGCATTCGCCCATTCATTCATTCTTCCATCGTGCGTTGATTCATCGGTCCGCACCGCACATTACTTCATTAAAAAATCCACTCATTTATTCCTTGGCGCCCTCGCCCTTCCTTCGCCTCGGACGCGGAATGACTTGAGGTTGCGGCCGCTTCGCTTATCAACAGCAGCAGCAGCGGCAGAGAGGGCCCACTTCTTGTGCCCCGGCGGCCCCCGCTGTCAGGTGCAGTGCGGGGGGCGCCGCCGCCGGCCCGGAGGCACCCGGAGGGGGGCCGCCGCGAGCCGCTGTCTGTCTGCCGGAGAAAAGAAAGCTGATGATATCTGTCGGCCTGCCGCAGCACCGCGGCTCTGAGGGCGCCAATGCCGCGCCGCCGGTATCGTCGGCGGCGTTTCCATTTCCTCATTCAATTCCTCGCGGGTCCCGGCGCGGCGGCCGCGTCGGACCGCCTCGGACGGCCGACGGCCGGGGGCTTTATTCTCGCTCGCCCTTCTCGTAGACTTGTCGGGACCCATCAAAGCGAGAGGCCGTGTGAGGAAGGAGGAGGTGGGGGCCGCGGGGCCGCCGGGCACACGTGTGCCGTCCGGGGTCCGAGAGTGTGTTTAGCCGGCGCGTGTGAGTAGAGTGCAGCGTGCCTGCGGTGGCCGGCGGCCAGCCTGCTTCCGGCAGTCCTGACGCCCCCGCCGCCGCCGCCGCCGCCCCCGCCGCCGCCGCCGCCGCCGCCGCGCCGGGCTGACCCGACGGACTGACTGACTGACGGACTCCTCGCCGCTTGGCTGTCGGCGCGCCTGCGGAGCGGAGGCTAGGCACCCCGCCGCGCCCGGCCGGCGGCGGGTTGCCGCACCGCCGCACCGGTGCAGTCTAGTGCTGTCATGCCCGCGGGCTCGGGGTGTGGTAGAGAGACCCAGAGTCTCTCCAGGGTGGTGCATGGCGTAGATATCTCTCTAAACCGTGGGGTGGGTGGACGAGTCGAGCCCGTCAGCCGGCAGCTCCTGCTCCGAGCTCCCCCTGTACTGCTCGCCTCCCCCGCCGTCTCTCTCTCTCTCTCACTCACTCCCCCCCCCCCCCCCCCTCTCTCTCTCTCTCCAGACGGCCGTCGCCACCGCCGCCGCCGTCTCCCCCGCCGGAAGTGGCGTGGCGTGGCGTCGCTCTGTGACCCGCCGAGCGCGCACCTTGCGCCGCCCCCCGCCCCGCCTCCGCCGGCGCGGCCGGGGCAGGGGGCAGGTCATGGAGGGTACGGTAGGGCAGGGGCAGCCAGGAGGCAGCCGGGCCTTCGTCGTGTTTCCCACAAAATATTTATTCATCGTCGGGTCTCCGGCCCGCAGCCCGGCGCCGGCAGCCGCGCGCACTGTTCCTGGAGAAGGAGAGACGGCGGCGGGCGCCGGAGGCCGGCGTCGAGTCCTCCTGGAAACCGGACGCCCCCCGGGGCTCTCAGGCCGTTGGAAGCCCACTCGGACGAACTCCTTCGACAACACGAACTGCTGGGAGACCGGGAGGGTCGGGGGACCGGGCCGCGTGCAGCAAAGCGTCTTACTGCAACGTGTGTGTGTGTGTGTGTGTAGCGTGCAGGAGGTCCAGGCCTCTCTCTCCCTCTCGCCAGCAGTAAGCCGTGTGAGGCGGAGGGGGAGGGCGGGAGCGCAGCGGCGCAGCCCAATGTCATCCTCGGTTCTTGAACCCGACGACGACGGCGCTGCTGCGGCGCGGCGGCGCGGCGGCCCGCGGCCCAGCCGCTCGCCGCCGTGGTGCTCCGCCCCGATATACTGCTACACGGACGGGGCATCTCCCCGAGGCCGCCGCCGCCGCCGCCGTTATCTAGGGCGGGGGCGTGCGAGCGTGCGTGCCGCCGGCCGGAGGGCTTAATGTCGGACACAAAAATAAAAACACATCGATATGCGCTGCCAAGCTTGGCTATCGCGTCGCCGCGTGATATTGTGGGACCCGGAGCACGCGGCGGCCGGTCTCTGCTGGGGACCCCCTGCGGGGCCCCCGCCGGGCCCCCGCCGGGGCTGTGCCGCCGCGTGTGGGAACCAGGCGCGGCCGCAAGCCGCGCGCACAAGTCTGTCACGCGCTTTGACTCATCCAATTAATGCCAATCCACGCTGCTGTGTGCAATCCGCTCCGGCCGCCGCTGCGGCTGCGGCAGAGCGCTCGCGACGCCGGCGAGCAGCTCGGCACAGCGGCGACTTGATGTTGTTGGCGTTGCCCGGCGCTGACAGCTGCCAGCCCGCCTTCTTTGGTCTTGCGGGACGCCGGCCGGCCGGCCCCCGCTGCCCCCGCGGCCCCGCTGCCCCCGGCCCTGAGGTCATCCCGCTGCGTCCCGCGCGCCGCGCCACGACGTGGTCTTGTTGGCGTCGCGGCGGCTGCGGCGGCGGCGGCAGCAGCATGGCGCCATGTGAAAGCGAGAGTGGTTGCTGTGCTGAGCTTGCTGAGCTTGCTGAGCGTGCTGAGCCGGCGGGAGCCGCGCACCAGCGTGCCATACCACACGCGAGCCGACACCGCGAGCTGAGCAGCCGGGCTCAGCGATCGAATGTAGATGGATGATCGACTGCTGCGCGCTGCACGCGTGAGAGAACACGGCGCAGCACGGCGCAGTGCAGAAGCAGCGTGCGGCCTTCCCGATTTGTTTCTCGTTGTCGTGCCTCTGGCGCTGCCGCTGCCGCAAGCTGTCGAAAGTGGAACAGAACTGCCGCCTCACTCTGGTGCTCTGGTAGGGGGCTGCGCCGGGCTGCGCCACTGCTGCTGCGTCGTCAGGGACATAACGCCCGCCTCACTGCCTCCTGCCTGGTGCACAACCAGAGAAAGCAAGCCAACCCCGACCCGACCCGTCGTCCCGACACTTCAAGTGTCCTTCTCTCTCTCTCTCTCTCTCTCTCTCTCTCTCTCTCTCGCTCACTCACTCTGCGCCGCTGTGCGCCTTTCTGCAGCACGACGACGATGATAGGCGATCCCGCTAACAGCCGCCCCCCGGCCGAGGTGGCCGTCGTCTCCCCCCCCCCCTCTCTCTCTCTCTCTCTCTCTCTCTCTCTCTCTCTCTCTCTCTCTTTCTCTCTCCGCGCCACCACCGCAACCGGCAGCCCCTCCTCCTCCCCCGTCCGAAAAAAAAAATGCCCGCGGTGCGTGGTCGCGGTCGCTATTTTTGGTCCACTTTGGTAGGCCCACCGGTGCGGCCCAGTGGGCCCGGGGGCCCTGCCCGGGGCCCTGCCCGGGGTCCTGCCCGGGGCCCTGTGCGAGCACCGCCGACACCACACCTCAGCCCCGCCGTGTCGTGCGGCCCCAGGGCGGCGCGGGCGGGGCGCAGGTGTGGGGGACTCGTGCCGGCGGAGCAGGCGGGGCAGGCGAAGCGTGCGGTGCGTGTTTGCTTTTGTACTCTGTTAAAAATAGGGCGGGGCGGGGGCGGGCGGCGGGGGCCAAGCAGGCGGTCAGCGGCAGCGTCAGCGGCGGCGGCGGCTCTGCGGGAAGAAGAGAGGAGAGAGGAGAGGAAAGGAGAGGTCTTTCGGCGAACGGCCGTAGTGTAGTACTTATGTACGTAGCCGCAGGTGCGATGTGCGGTGCTGTCCACGGCAACAGGTCGGCTGCTGACCCGGCCGGCCGCAGCTGCGGACACGCTCTCTCTCTCTCTCTCTCTCTCTCTCTCTCTCTCTCTCTCTCGCTCTCTCTCTCTCTCTCTCGCTCTCTCTATCTCTGTCTCAGCAGCCGTGTGTGAGGGCGGCAGGCACAGGACCAGCTGCTGCTGCCGCTGATGTTTTGCTCGTGCCATTCGAGTCACCGAACTGGAGACTAAAGAGAGCGGGGCAGAGTGTGGAGCCGTGGAGCCGAGAGAGGAGCCCGGTCTGGTGGGAGGCAGGTGTGCGCTGCAGGCCCGACACGGCGGCACCAGCCCGCGCCAGCCCGGGCCCTGCAGCCCGCCCAGACAAAGCAGGGCCAAGGGCCGCTCGAAAGCCCCCCGTCCTCTCCCTTCCGCCCCTTACCTCCCCCCCTCTCCACCTCCTCCCCTCTCCCTTCTCTGGGCCCTTACCGCGCAGCCTGGGCCTGTTGCTCGCAGACTCAGGGCGGCCGTATCGCCGCGGCGGAGGGAGAGAGAGAGAGAGAGAGAGAGAGAGAGAGAGAGAGAGAGAGAGAGAGAGAGAGAGAGAGAGAGAGAGGGAGGGAGGGAGGGAGGGAGGGAGGGAGGGAGGGAGAATGTGTTGGCGGGGGCCACGGTCCACGGAGGCCTGCTTATTCCGGCCGGCCTGCTGCGGGGGGAGAAGCGAAATGAATTGAAATGGTATGGAATGAAATGGAATGGGCTGTTCATTCGTGTTGGTGAATAATTGGTCTCGCGTCTCCGATTACGAATCGACGTTTTTGGGGGGGTCGTGCGCGTGCATGTGTGTGCGTGTGTGGTGGAGGCAGATAGAGGGAGGCTTCGCTGTCGCTCTCGTTCATCTCGTTTTCTCGTTGATGTCGCTCTCTTCTTGTGCTCCTCCAGCGTCGCATCCGGGGCGAAGGGGAGGGGGTAGGAGGGGGTAGGGTAGGGGTGGTGCCGTTTGGGTTTGGCAATGCCGCTCGCCTCGCCCTCCCCCGGTCCGGGCCCCTCATCCGGTGCCCTGCAGCCCCGCTGCCGCTGCCGCAGAGCCGCCGCCACCAGCCCGACAACTCCACATCAGATAATTGAAGACGACGTGCAGACGACGATTTGTGATGTGATGCCCCGATAGAGCAATTACATCGCCGCTGCGGCGGGGCGCTGGCGCGGGGCTTGGTGGGGGACTGGCGCGGGGCTTGGCGGGGGACTTGGCGGGGGGACTGGCGGGGTCCTGGAGTCCGCGTCGTGCCGCAAACACCGCCCACCTTTTGGGAAGGGAAAGTGTGCGTTACTTGTCGCCGTGGCGCGGCGAAGCGATGCGACGCGATCTTCCGTGACGGCGGCGGCGGCGGCGGCCTGCCCGCCCGGCGGTACACCGGCCCGCCCCTCGCCGTCGTCACCGTCACGTATCGTGACCTGACGCAACGTGACGCCCTCCGCTGTGACGTTACACCCTTATGTCATGTCACGTACAGTGCGGGGCAGCCGGCCGGCCAGGACTAAGGCACAGCGGCGTTACATCGCCGTAATAGGCGTGAGATCGGGTCATGGTCAGGGGTGGATACTACACAGGGGTGGTGTGCGGGGGCGGCAGCCGCTGTGTGTGTGTGTGTGTGTGTGTGTGTGTGTGTGTGTGTGTTGGTCGGCGTCGTGGAGTGGGGAAGCGTGGCGCGGACCCCGCCGAGCCCAGCAGGCCCCGGCCAGGCCAACGGGCACCGCAGGCAGCACCAGCACCGCTCCGCCGCCGCTCCGCTCCGCGCCGCGCCGCCGCCCCTCCCCTCCCCTCCTCCATCCCGTCCCGTCCCGTCCCTCCTGGCCCGGCCCGGCCCTGCCCTGCCCTCCCTGCCCCCAGCCCGGCCCATGCCGCCACGCCGCCAGTCCCCAGTCCTGGGCAGGCCGCCGCCGCGACCACAGCCGGAGAGCGAGTGAGTGAGCGGAGGATATGCGCTCTCGCAGCCCTCGCCCCGCGTCGTCCCGGCCTCGTTGGTGTCCGGCCGTGCCGCGTCCGTGCCGTCCCCGGGCGTCGTGCCCCGCGCCGATGGGGCGTCGCCTCGCCTGAGCGCGCAGCGGCCCGTGGCAGTGCGACAGTGCAGTGCAGTGCAGTGGATACAGTGTGGATATACGTCCGTAGCGCGGCCCAGCGTGACCCCGCGTGACCCCGCGTGACGGCGGGCTGTGACCACGGCGTGACACCCGTCCTGCCGCCACGGGGCTGGCCAGGGGCTGGCCGCCGGCCGCGGGGCTGGCCGGCGACGTGGTCGCCGACGTGGTCGCCATGGAGCAGGCGGCCGGCAGCGGCGTCGTCCTCATCAAGTGTGAGTTCCAGGACGCCGCGTCCTCGGGGGCCCCCCCGCGGCGCGCTGACCCCGCGTCCCCCACAATGCACTTATTCGCGTCGCGACGTCAGTACCAAGACTCCCCAGGGCACTGACAAGCGTCCCGAAGCGGAGCGCGGAAAAACAACATCTGCATGTGCACGGCGAATGGCGGATCCGCCGTCTTCCAGGAAGCGAGTTGTTTTGGCCCACGCATGAGGGGCGGGGTGGGGGTGGCCTGACACGATCATTGTGGTCGTTGTCGGGGAGGTGACGCGCTGCACGGCGGCATTGTGCACGCCTCTTGTCCTCGGCGCGCACCGCGCGCTGCGCTCGTGCGTGTGAGCGCGTGCGTGCGCGGACCTACAGGCTGGACCTAGGACCTAGGCCGGCGGGGCCCGAGGCGAGTAGCGGTCCCACACGCTCGACAGGTGTCAGCACGGGCAGCCGCCGCTCCAGCAGAGATTCCAGCCGAGCGCCTCCGGCCTGTTGACTCCAGCGGATGGGCTGCATGCGAGCTGCATCAGGTTGAACGTCCTTGAACAGTCCTTGCAGCCCCCCCCCTACCTCCCGGCCACTGCATCGCTATCTTCTCCAGCGCACGCTCCAGTCACTCCAGCCGCTCCAGCAGCCGCGAGCCGGCCGTCGGCGGATCTGGAAAATTACCCTTCAGGCTCCTTCCTCGCAATCGAAAAATGCTTCCCTCCGCATTCCTGGCCCCCATCGCCTGGAGTGTGCTGGACGGACGCGTCCGGTGCCACTGGAGTAATAAGAACACAGCGATAAACAGGCGGCCTCGCCTCTTCTAGTCGTACTGCTTCTCACTGGAGCGGTTGCGCAAAAGCTCGAAACAGAATTAAAGGTCGAGAAAGGAGGACGAGGGGGAGGAGCAGGAGGATGGTGAGGAAGAGGAGAGGAAGAGGAGAGGAAGAGGAGGGGAGGAGGGGAGGAGGAGGAAGCTCCGCGGGGCAAATTTGGCTGGTGGAACGATAAACGGCGGCGCTGCTGCGGGGGGGACTGACTGGTCCGTGCACTTTCCCACGTGGAATCCCAACCCGTCTAGTCCAGGAGCTCCAGAGGCGGCCGCGGCGGCACTGCGGCGGGCCATCAGCACGGCACAACGGCTAGGCCGCCTGGACCGGCTCCAGCGGCTCCATCGGCTCCAGCCCGGCGGCGGCGGCGGCGGCTCTCCAGCAACGCGTTTCTCCAGCACTGCAACAAGTGCACGGATATCGCCACGGATATCACGCGCGCGCGCGCGCCTCGGACGTGGCCGGCACGGTGACAAGCCTCGCCTCGCGTAGCGTCACGCGTGCAGGCGGAGGGAGGAAGGTGTGGCCGCGGGCACACCGCGCGAGCCCGCGGAATTTCAAACGACGGCGCCGCCAACGGCCGCGCCGTGCCGCGCCGCGCGAGCCAACGCCGGTGGTGGGGGTGGTGGGGGTAAAAGGTAGAGGCGAAAGGGCGCGCAGAGCAAACAGCAAACGACCGCGAAATTCAACTTGCGAGAATGTGCGTCGCCGCCGATCCGGCCAGCGCCAGCCGCCCGGCCGAACAAAGCGTCGTAAATTTGCGCGAAAGGCGCTTCGTGCCCCGGATTGGCGCCGCAGATTGGCAGCATTGGCAGGCAGCAGTGTGTGTGTGTGTGTGAGAGAGAGAGAGAGAGAGAGAGAGAGAGAGAGAGAGAGAGAGAGAGCGCAAGGTAAAGCTAGGGGTTGAAAAGGGGGAGGGGGAGTCCACAGTGAGATCCAAATTAAAACCACAACAAAAGCCGCGACTCGGAATGAATTCATTTGATTCTCCCGTGCACCTGCCGCGCCCGCTCGAACGCACCTCGCTGGGTTTTTTTTTGTTGATGTTGTTGGTTGGTGTACACACATGGCCCTCCCCACCCCCAACCTCAGCTAGCAATGGAAAGGTGGCTGCTGCCGGCGCGCGTACAGCGAGCGGCACAGTATCAATCTTTTGGCAGCTCGCCCGCCGCGGCACGTCGGTGATTACGCATTCATCCCGCTCCCCTCCCGGACCCCCGACATGTTGGCGAGGAATCGCCCCAATTCATTGCACCCCGCATATGCCGGCTAGCATGCTAGCTGCTGCTGCTGCTGCGGCTGACTCCGCACACGACTGCTTTCGTAGCGCTATCTCTGTCGCACTCGTGGGGTGCTCCATAAGAGACAGAGAGAGAGAGAGAGAGAGAGAGAGAGAGAGAGAGAGAGAGAGAGAGAGAGAGAGAGAGAGAGAGAGAGAGAGAGAGAGAGAGAGAGAGAGAGAGGTCCGAGAAGACAGCGTTCGGAATATCGCACTACAGCAGACCGGCGGCTGGGCCATTGCCGTCTGAATCTGCTGTCCGAGCGGCGACAAAGGCGGAGGCTGGCGAGAGGGGGAGCAAGCTGACAGGGTGACTATGGGCCGGGGCAAAGGGGTCATAGGTCCCGTCAGATCGGGCGGCGTCAGGCAGAGACCGACAGAGAGAGAGAGAGAGAGAGAGAGAGAGAGAGAGAAACATTAGTTCAGCTTTTGAGAAAGAGAGAGGGGTAGAGAGAGACGGCGCCTGCAGGGGCTCTCCTTCCTCCACTCGCTAGCCCGCGCGGACGGCGCGCTGCGGTGCCATTGCCATAAGGTATCCGCCGGTCGGATCTGCTGCCCGATAGAGAAAGGTTCTTTCTTTCGCTCCTCTCGCTCTTCTGCGCTGCGGCTCTGCGACGCGCCGGATTAGAATTCTAACGCGAAAGAGAGAGGGGGAGAAGGTGGTAATAAATTGATGAAAGCAAACGTTTAAAAAAAAAAAATGCCAGCAACAGTTGCCATGGCAGCAGGTGATACACACTTTCGATCTCGCTTGTCGTCGGACAGCCTAGGTATTGGTCGGAATCGCCCTTGGGAGCAGAGACCGGCGCGTGGCGCAGCGCCTGGAGGGTAGGCCACCTATCCATTCTGCGGGGCGCCATGAGGGGAGCTGGAGGGGGGAGGGGGGAGGCCGCTGTTGCCGCCCTGGAGGGCCCCGCCGCTGTAGGGCGATGCGCCCATCGCGCTGCGCCAGTCTCGGCCACACATGTTGGGTGCTCTAGATCGCTCTAGGTTGATCGGATCAGAAAGATACGTATATTGTCGAAAAGCCTAGACGTTGTACTGCAATCGCCTCGCTTACACCCACCATCTTGAGCAACCGTCCAAGAGCTACGGCTCACAAAGGGTAATGTCTGACTGGTCGGGCGCACATCGGGAGCTCTACATCGCTCTAGAATGGTCGTCGTAATGATATGTGTACCAACAGAAAGCCTAGACTCCGTGCTAAAATCGGCTCGCTTACACTACCCATCTAAACCCGACCGTTCATGAGCTACGGGCTGGGAAACGGCCGCCCGTAAGCTGCGGGCGGCACAGGCGCGGCGCGGCGAGGCACGGCGAGGCACGGCGCGGCGCGGCGCGGCGCGGCGCGGGCACGCACATCCCCCGGTAGGGTCAGGCGGCCTATATATATATTTAGCTTGGCTCTTGCTGCCGCATGAGAGTAGAAGCCGCTGATACATTATCTTAATATTATTTCTTATTCTGACGTTTGTAGGTGGTGTTATATGTATCACCTGCTAAAAAGGATCGCTGGCCACGCGCGCTGCAGCCGTGGTCGAGCCCGTCGCGAAAATCCATTTTCCATGACAGCCTTACCTCCCCCTCTCTCTCTCTCTCTCTCTCTCTCTCTCTCTCTCTCTCTCTCTCTCTCGTGTGTGTGTGTGTGTGGCACGGCCGCTGCCCCCTCCTCTCTCTCCTCTCTAATAACCACGTACTACTGTCTTTGCTCCCGGTTGGCCCCGTCTCCACTGCTCCATGCACCCTTGTAATTATTTCCCCTAAATAATCGTCCGGCACGGCTGCAGTCCCGGGGGCCGCCCCGCCCCGCCCCGCCGCGTCGGTCATTATTTTTCACAATTGATAGTTTTGTACGCGGGGAACGGGGCCATAGGGACGGCGGCGGCGGCGGCCAGCCGAGTGACCGGTCCCCCTCCAGCTCCGGTCCGGCCGCGGCAGGGGCGGATCCAGGGAAAAAAAAGGGGGGGGGGTTCAAAAGGACAATTGGGTCCTTAACACAGCCAGCTGGAATACAGGCAACCAGCAATACTTTCCGCCTGAAAATAGGCAAAAAGCGATACTCCCCCTTTTTTTTTTTAAAAAAAAAAAAGCCGCTCCTGGATCCGCCCCTCCTGGTCCGCGGCTCGCCGGGCCGCAGTGCTTATCCCATCCGAGCCCATTTTCGTTATCGGCGGCCGGTAGTACCCGAAACCCCCGCGGACACAGCACGGTAAGTACAGTGCGGTGCAGCAGTGTGTGTGTGTGTGTGTGTGTGTGTGTGTGTGTGTGTGTGCCGTGCAGCGAGCGGCGCGGCGCTTTTGTCCACCCGCCGCCGCCGTCCGCGGGGGAGATTGTGCTCCAAGGCAGCCCGCGGACCGGACCGGATACAGGGCGAGGTGTCGCCCTTGCTTGCTGTCTGTCTCTCTCTCTCTCTCTCTCTCTCTCTCTCTCTCTCTCTCTCTCTCTCTCTCTCTCTCTCTCTCTCCCTCTCCGCTATGCCCGCGGAGGCCCCCGGGAGAAAGAAGAGGACAGAGAGAGAGAGAGAGAGAGAGAGAGAGAGAGAGACGGGGGACGGGCGTTGCTCGCGCTGCGTTTAGGAGCAGCCCAAGGCCCCCCTCCTCGCCCGAGTCGCCGCCGATAAGAACTGGAGCAGCTCCGCGGCCACGTTCTGTGCGTGACGCGGCCGCGGCCGCTGGCATCACAGCAGCGCAGCGGGCGGGGCGCAGGACCCTCGCGGGAACGTAACATGTGCACACGTCGATACACTCCACACACACACGCACACACACATGGGGTACGGGGAGGTCGGTGATGTTGTGTTGTCTTCGTGTCAAATTTTAAAAACTTCCGTGCAGCGGACTAACAGCGATGATATGAGATCCTCATTAACCAGAAAGAGATAGAGAGAGAGTTTTATAACGCGGTCGTTACGCTTGTATACGTTCCACATACACACACACACACATGAGGGTGTCCTGTGGGCCTGTCTGTGCTCTGCAACAAGGGGATTAATTTACCCTAATCGGGGTTGACGCGGGAACCGAGTCGCTGCTGTGCGGGCGACAGAGAGAGAGAGAGACAGAGAAGTGCACAAAATACGTAACGCCGTCTGTGCTCCACTACTTGTTGATCGGCCCGTATGGGAGGACGCCCGTCCGCATCCGTCCTGTGTTCTGCACCCGCACAAGTTGTGCCCGGGCCAGGACGCTGCCGGCTCCCCGCGGCGGCGGCGGCGGCGGCGGCGGCGGCGGCGGCGGCGGCGGCGGCTGCGGCGGCGGCGGCTGCGCTGCTGCTTGGGCGGGGGGCAGCACTCGGTGTGGGCGGCGGGGAGCGGCGCGGTAACAAGGCGCACGCTCGCGGGCACGTGGCATCGTCGTCATGGTGGTGCCGGTGGTGCCGGTGCCCTCCCCCTGGAGTGCGGCGCAACCGCCCTGCTCCGAATGCGAGAGAGAGAGAGAGAGAGAGAGAGAGAGAGAGAGAGAGAGAGAGAGAGACTGCTGCCCGGCCGGCGTCCGAACGGTCGAACGTAAACACGGCGTCGTCATGGCAACGCCGCCGCCGCCGCGATGCGCCGCCGCCGTCGCGACGCCTGCACTGCGCTGTGCCCCACGCGGCGTACGTGCGAGTGAGACGGAGAGAGAGGGCGGTCGGAGGGGAGTGCGGGCGTGTGAGAGAGACAGAGGGGGCGGGAGGGGAGGGCGTCTGGGTGCCGGGGAGGCGGCGGTGGTGCTGTGGGGCGGTGACCCTGCAGGCTGCCTATGACTCCCATGGGATCGGCAGCGCCGCAGATCGGCTCTGACGGCCGGGGTACATGCCGGCACGCCCACCCGGTAGACCCCGGCGCCGCCGCCCTGCCGCCGTGCCGTCAGGCGGAGGGGCGCTGTGTGCAACGGGTTGGGACGGGCCCGACTGACGGGGCCGCCCCGCCCCGCCCCGATCACAGGCTGGCTGCAGCCTTTGTGTTGCAAATTATACGTGCACACGCCTTTCTTTCGGACGCTAATCAATTCTCGGGTGCTGCACGGGGCCGTGAGGCGGGAGGGTCCGTAGGGTCTGTCCAGCCTGCCTGGGCCGGGGCCTGGGCCTGGCGGCGGGGCCTGGCGCCGGCCCGGTACGTACCTGGCCGGGGGTTGCCGCCGGTGCCAGCCAGCACCTGACTCCTCCCCCCCTCCCCTCTCCGATGCAGCCCACAGATACGACGGGATAGCATCCGTCGGAATACATTAGGAGGGGCGAAACCCTTTCGACAAAACTGTGTTTGGGGACGCTGCTGCGATCGATCAAGCTCAAGTCGGCAAAGCCTTCAGGCAGGAGGGGCCGAGCCCGGCAGCGTCTGCTCACACTTGTGCGCTGTGTCCCCGTGAGGGGGGTGCAGTGTGTGCGCAGTGTCTGTTTCGGGTCCACGTGGGGAGGCAGCCCCTGCCGCGTGTCTCGCACGTGTGGCGCGCGCACGCGGAGCCGTGCGGTGCCGTGCGGCGCCGTGTGGGGGAGGGGCGGCGGGGGTGCTTCCGGCGCTGTACCTGTACCACCCCCACCACCCCGTGAGGGCGCACCCTCTCCTCCCCCCCCTCGGCAGGAGCATGAGGGACGGCCCGCAAAGACACAGCTGTTATCCTCCCTGCACCACGTGTGTGCATCCCGCGGCCGAGCAAGTCAGCTGTTGTGGAGAGGCGAGGTCCTATCACAGGAGAACGCAGTCGCGGCGGCGCGTACAGTTGTTGAAAAGTAGACGTTGTGAGAGATCTGAAATGTAGGAGTTGCTGCGATACAAGGTCCCAAACCAGAGCACACCCCCTATCAACCAAAATTGTTCGTTGATGATGATGATGATGATGATGATGTTGATGACGATGATGATGATGATGATGACTGTAGTCCGTGTCGCTGCCACGCGCCGTCCTTATCGAGCCGGTGCCTCTCCCCGCCGGGACGCCGTCACGACACCGGATGGGGTCGATCAGAGCACCAGAGCCCGGCCGGCACGGGCCGGGGCCCTCGCGGCCGCCCTGCCTGGTTACGCTGGAGGCTCTGGAACTCTCTGGACGGGCCTCGCTGGAAGGTGCATGACTCTGCCGTAGTGCAATACAGTCTCAGAGAAGTCCAGAGGAGGGTGTCCGTAGGTGGGAGGTGCGGTTGGTTCATGACGCGTCCCGGACCGAAAGGGTGCGAATGAGGTTGTGGTATCACACGTAGCCGGAACCTCTCCGCGGCTGCGCCGTGGGCGAGACTCGAGGGTGCCGCCGCTTCACACTTGGTGCTCAGCTGGACAAACAGACCTGGGCCACTGCTGCGGCCGGCGGTCCGGCCGCGTGTTGCACTGCTGTACGGTACGTGACTATCCGCCGTGCGGTTCCCGAACCGCTCGGCCCGCGGCCGGGAGTCTCCGCCGGTCAGTCGCCCGGCGTGCGCCGCCATCGATCCTGACAACGACGGCGGAGCGTCGCGGTGAACCGTGGTGAACCCGGGCAGCTTTCGCCGGGGACATGGCCGCCGCTGCTTTCCCTGTCCGAGGGCTGACCGCATGTGGCCGCGCGGGGGGCTCCCCCGAGGCCTCCTGCTCCTGGACCCTCCACGGCACGTCCACGTCCCTCTGTTGCATTGCCCAACGCAACGCCGATTGCGAGGAGGGAAAAAGCATCGCGGCGGCGGCGGCGGGAATCGAACCCGTGACGGCGGGTGATGAGCCAATCACGTGCCGTGCCGCGTCGCCTGAGCCGTGAAGGCCGGCGAGCGCACACTGCGGACTCGATCTGGACCAATGTCACCGCATTGTGTGTACTGTACGGTCCGCTGCTGTGTCCGCTCGGGTTTATTCGCCCAACTCTGCGCCGCACCCGCGGGGCCCTGCAGTGCCACTATCCAGCACACAATTATATTTCGTTCGTTTCGGAAAACGTCGTAGGAAACCTGTTGAGTGTGCTTATCGACCTTTATTGCTAGCAGAACAAAATGCACCCTCTCTGTTTCTCCTTTTTTTTAAATCGATAAGGAGTATCCTTGACCAGGTAGGACCCCCCCCCCCCCCCCTTGTCCCGTTTGTTTGGACTTGTCAGACAATTCAAAGGTGTAGAGGCAGAGTGACGTTGTTACCTGCATAGAGTAAGGTTAGGTTGCCTGCACTGTGGAAGGCCTCCCATCTCTCCCTTTGGGGTTTTATTTGAGGGACAAGTCAAAGGGAAATGAAGGGAAAAGGGGGGCGTGGGCTCTTTTTGTATTATGAAGGTGAGGTGTGACCGTGGGCTGCCCTTCATACATATTATGGCTTCTTTGCGTCAGGCCGCTCGGAGCGCACTGCCCATTAGAATCAAGGGAAAAAGAAGTTGGATAAAAAATAAATACAATTGTTCTTATTTGGTCAATTTATTCCGTCTTCTGTTGACGTCTGCGGTGGTTTTTAACATTCGGCAGCTACCCCCAAACTACCCAAAAGTGGACATCAGTTCTTGGAATAATTTCGGACGACGTTCTCGCAGTGTTTGGCTGGGAAGGGTTGGCCTCATCGCAGTTTACCTGTTCGGCCCGCCTTTGTTGTCTGGTCTGCGGACCTTCGCTGCTCTCGAGGAGGGAGGAGGCCGTTGCCCTTGGGAGCCCTTTTGGGGGGGGGGGGCCTTTTAGGGGGGCCCTTTTGGGGTGGCTCGCCGTGGGTGCTCGC
>CM049596.1:7996421-8168921 GCA_026979955.1 Megalurothrips usitatus
CGGCCAGCCTTGCCGGCAGCGCCGCCGTCCGGCACGGCCAGCCTTCGCGGGGGGCGTGTCGTGTCGCGGTGGCCGCCCGCCGCCCGCCGCGGACGTTCACACCGACAAGGCGTTGATCCCGCGCCTCGGCCGTAAAGTGCTATCAACTGCCGAACTAAGGCGCAGTGAGAGACAGGTCGGAGGCGTTGTCGCGCGGCCCTCGGGGCTCCTCGCCGAGTGCGCGACCCTCAATCCGTGCCGATCCCGCGTTGTGAGGGGCGGCGCCGCGGGGCGCGGGGCGCGCCGTGCGGTGACCGTCCGGGCCCGTCCGTCCGCGAGTGCACCTTGTGCCTCGATCGGACGTGACCACTCTGCCTTTCACTCGGAGAGGTCCGCGCGGTGACGGGGAGGAGGCGGCGGCCGCGGCCCGCGGCGGGGGTCGCCGTCGCCGTGCTGCTCCGCGTCCTCGTCGTGGAGTCTGACCTGACGGCGTGTATTGATTTTAATTCTCCGTCAGCGTCCGGCTGCGCCGACCTGCGGCCGCGGCACGGATCGATGACCAGCGACCCCAGTCGTACTTTGGCGGGGCTCTTTCCGTCTGATTCATCAGGAAGTGCGCGGCGGGCCGTCGCCTGGCTGCGCACCGCGGTCCCCGCCGACGCCCCCGCGGCCCCCGGCAGCGAGTCACAGCAGTGCCGAGGCACGGGCCGCGCGGCATGGGCTGGGCGGGCTGGGCTTCGCCGGCCGGCCGGGCCGCGGGATGCGCGGCGGCTGCTGGGCCGCGTCAATTGAAACAAACACGGAACACGAGCCGAGCCAGGCGCGGATCCTGGGGGGGAGGGAGGACAATTGCCCCCCCCCCCCCCCCGTGCGGGACCTTAATAGCCGCCTAAAATGTGCGCAATCAGCAATACTTTCCGCCTAAAGAGAGGCAGAAAGCGTCACCCCTCTCCTGTACGCCGCTCCTGGATCCGCCCCTGACCCGAGCCCGGCCGGGCCGTGTGGACCTGTTGTTTTCCGCGGTGCCGACGTGGGCTCGCGTGTTGCCTCGGCCTCGCCCCCCCCCCCCCCCCCCCCCCCCCGGGGGCGCACGGACGTGAACGGATATCCATTTGCGTACCTCAGGAGGACTCCGGCAGACACCCCCCGCCCCGCGCCACCCCCGGTCCCGGCCCGGCTGCTGCCCCCGCACAGAAGGATGTACGGCGAGGGCTGCGAAGCCAACCGGCAAATTGGCCGATGTATCGGGTCGGGTCCGGGCCGGGGGGAGGAGCAGGAGGGGGCTGCGACGTGAGCGCCGGCAGACTCCGCCCCGCCCGGCCTCCCCTCCTTGTAACACACACATCCATATCCATCCGTCGGGCCAATCGTGCGCGAAAAGGAGCGCGCACACACAATATTGTGCGGCTCAGTGTCGCCGTAACGTGGCCGTGGCCGTGGCCGCGCAGTGTGCCGTGCACGCCGCGCTGGGCAAGAACGGGCAAGCGAGCGACTGCCGCGGCCCATAAGTCTCTCTCACTATCCCCGTCGCACCGCGGGGACAAAGTGACCGCCAGAGTCTCTCTCTCTCTCTCTCTCTCTCTCTCTCTCTCTCTCTCTCTCTCTCTCTCTCACCCTCTCTCTTTGCCTCTCTATCCTTTTACACCCATATATTTTGTCCTTCCCGCAATGGGTTGGAGCGTTTTGCCTGACGCCACAACGCGTTACATCTAATGAAAGAAATGAAATGAAAGAAACACGGATTGCTTTCGGTATAACGAATGTGTGTATTACCGTGAGAGTGTGTGGGAGCTGCACGGCAGCCCTCACATGTGTGTTGTGTCGTGTGTCCGTGTGTCTACTGTCGTATCGTAAAGGTCACCACTGTACACGCACGCACGCACACACACGCACGGGCGCGCACGCATGGGAACCGCTCCGTTTGTCCCCATGGGTCTGTCCGACACCCTTTGGCCGGCTGCCATAGGCTCTGCCAGCGCCGTGGGCACAAAAGACGGCCAGCAGGACCTGCAAACCCTAATGCATACAAACATGCAGCGGCGGCGGCCGCAGCTAGCAGCCCGCCCGCCCGCCTGCCGCGTAGCGGGGGTCGCTGACCGCCGTCCTCCGTCTGTGCATAAGCACATGTGCACCCCACCCCGCCCGTCATTCATTCATTCATTCTTCCATTTCGGTGACTCACTCCGTATGCACATGCGCCCAGAGGATGACACTCGGCCCCCCCAAACTCGGCGGTCGGTCTTCTTTATAATGGCAATAACGCCCGACATCGTCGTCGTCCTGGAGGACCGCCGCCACTGCCGCCGCCACCGCCGCCGCCGCCACTGCCGCCGCCGCCACTGCCGCCGCCGCCGCCGCCGCTGCCACCGTGATGCATTAATTCATTACGGAGCGGAGCGCACAGACTGCGGCATGTTGTTGTTGTGGTGGCGGCGGCGGTGCCGGGGTGGTCCGGCCCGGCTGCCCGGCTGCCCGGCTGCTCGGCCCGGCCGACTCGTGCTGCAAGCAAACAATGTACGAGTGCACCACCCACGTCAATGTCCGTTCCGTGATCAAACACTCACGACGTCAGCACTCTCTCTCTCTCTCTCTCTCTCTCTCTCTCCTCTCTCTCTCTCTCTCTCTCTCTCTCTCTCTCTCTCTCTGTCTCTCTCTCTCTCTCTCTCTCTCTCTCTCGCTGAGAGCACCTCTCCTCCTCCGCCTCCACCTCCTCGGCTCGAGTGTCCCGTCCGGTGGTGTCCGTGTTCGCCAAAAGTGGCCGTGCGGTGCGCCGCCGCCGCCGCCGCCGCCCCCTCTGATGAGGTGTCCTCCTCCGGCCGTGCGCGTCGTACACACGTCTTGCGTCACCTCGTCGCAAGACACCCGTGCTGCAATAGTTTCAAACCATTATTTTTTTTTCTGAATTTTTTTTAAAATATTTTTTTTTATTTTGAGAGGGGGACTCTCTGACTGGAAGGCCCCCTCTGCCTTACCCGCGCCTTTACCCGAGTGTTACCCGAGCGTTACCCGCCTGTACCCCGCGCTGCGCCGGCCGCGCAGCCCCTCGCACCCGGCCGGGTGGGCCGGCCCGCGCGCACCGGTGCGCCGGGGTTGCCTACGCGCCGGTCGTCAGGCGGCCGCCGTGAGGCTGCACATTCCGGCGGAGGAGCCGGTGGGAGTCACCTTCCATTCCATTCCGTTCCGTGCCGATTTATAATTAAAGGAGGATGAGCTCACGGCGGTGCCTGTGTGTGTGTGTGTGTGTGTGTGAGCACACGCTCGCCGCGCTGTCAACGCCCCTACTTCACATCGCACAGCACGCGAAGTGTGTCACTGTCGAACGCCGTCACTAACGTCGTCCTTGTTTTTTTTCTTGTGCATTTCAGGTGAGTTTCCCCGCAATGTCGCCGTGTCGCCTCGCCCTGTGCTGCCCTGGTCGTCTAACTGTAGTGAGTGGGGAAGAGCATCGGACCCAGCAGCAGCAGCAGCAGCACTCCGACACGACGTGGCGAGTGGCCGGCTCTGCTCTGTCTCTGTCTGCCTCTCGCCCCCCCCCCCTCTCTCTCTCTCTCTCTCTCTCTCTCTCTCTCTATCTGTTGTTGTTGATGTGTGATGACGTTCCTGCCGTGCTGCTGCGAGGCCGGCAAGGGCCAACCATGCGGGACGTCCCCCACACCCCCCCCCCCCTCACTCCCCACCGCCCGTGCCCTTGTGCCCTTCAGCGGGACTCGGCAGCTCCAGCGAGTCCAGCGGCGTAGCCAAAAGCTGCTCATGTCACAAGTCGACGGAGGGTATTTTTTTTTTTTTGCATCCTGGATTCCGGATTCGCTATGAGCAGTGCGCGCAGCGGCCGGCTGCTGCAGCTGCTGGTTGTGGTGACGACGGCGGTGAAATTGTAGCCGGGCATGATGGATGATTGCCCACGCTGTGATCGGTCGTGATGGCCACGAATTGTTACGCCGTGTTGGGCTGGGCTGGGCTGGGCGCGCGGAGTATAGGAGGGAGGGAGACGGCGAGAGAGAGAGAGAGAGAGAGAGAGAGAGAGAGAGAGAGAGAGAGAGGGGGGGGGGGGAGGGGCGGCGACAGCAGGCAACGCGCCCGCGGCCGCGCAGCGTGGGCTGCCTGCCCGCCGGGCGCCGCGGGTCCCGCGCGGCGCGAGCCTCCCGTCATGACCCCCGGCAGGACTGCCGCCAGGACCTCCAGCTTCCCGTGTGTGCCGCTGCCGCGGCGCGGCGCCGCCCGGCGATGCAGCTCCGCGGCCTCCGTCGGGGGGCACTGGTTAGCGCGCCGCGGGCGGCCGCGGGGACGTGCGGTCCTTTGGGAGGACCCAGAGGATGTCCATTACCCGCTGTTAACCCCGCTTGACCCGGACGTGCTGCTGCTAGGCCCGCCGGGTCCTGCCGCAGGACATGTAGGCCCTCCGCCCGGCCTCCCTAGCGGCGCGGCGCTCGCCACTCGTCATTCTTAATTCACAACTATTTCTCTTTTTATTCCCGTCATCGTCGTCGTCCTCGCCTTCCCTCGTCGTCGCGGACGTCAATGCCCCGCGAGTGCGTCGGCGCCCTGCCCGCCGCCTGCCCGCTTTACGGCCGAATGAAATGCATTTAGTGCGGCCGGGCAAAAGCGGGCCGCGGAGGCGGGACTCGAACCCCGGCAGCCGCGGGCTTGACAGATGTGCTCGGGGGGGGGGGGGGGGGGGGGGGGGAGGAGCAGGGCAGCAGGGGACGGGAGGGACACGGCCTACTTTGTCTCCCATTTGCTTTCACCTTGTGTCGTGCTTGGGGCGGCGCGTGGCGGCGCGAGGTGCAGCCTGACAGTGCCGAGCGCCTTTTGATACCGGGCTCGGCCCGCTGCCCTCCGCCCATGAGGCCCCCTCACTCTTCTGCTTCCGCTCATGCACCAATCCCCCCTTCCCCTTTCAGTTTTTCGTGCCTAGTTTTACTTCCCTTCGCCCCCTTCTTTTGAAGGAGGTTGAACCGCAACCGCAGCGGCGGCGCGGCCCAGACGACAGGCAGCGACAGCTGCTGCTGGTGAATCGTCTTTTATAATAAAACCACACACACACACACACACACACACACGAGGGGTCGGCGCACCGCAGTGACGTGACGCAAGACGGGATGGGAAGGGCAGAAGTGCATCGGAGAGAGGGAGAGAAAGAGAGAGAGACAGAGAGAGAGAGAGAGATGCCGCTGCTGTCATCGTGATGACTTATTTCCGTTTCCCCGAATTGTTTCTCGCTTTCAAAGTTGCCGTCGCACACACACACACACACACACACAACGCCGCCGCCGCCGCCGCGCTTCCATCCGTGCCCAATTAGGTCGCGACCAAAAAAAGTTGACAAGACTTTGCCGCCGCCGCTCGCCGCTCGAATCGGAAGCGCGCGCGCCCGCGGGCCGTTTGTTTTGTTGCATTTCTCTGAGTTTCGGCTGCGCTGCTGCCGGGCGGGGTGGGGGTTGGGGCGGAGGCGGGGGTGTCCGCGCCGTCCCCGCCGCCGTCCCCTTGACCCAGTCCGTCAGTCATCGCCCCCCAAGGGCTCCCGGCTGCCCTCGGCTGCCGCCGCCGCCGCGGCCACGGCCAGACCTCGTGTTCTGGCGCGGCGCTGCCGTGGCGCTACGCGGCGGAGGCCGCGCGGCCACGCCGGGGGTGGGGGTTGGGGGTTGGGCTGCTTGTAAACACGCCCCAGTCCCGCGTCCCTCCTCCTGCTCAACAAGTAGGGCCCCGACCAGCCGCCCCGACGCGGCCTGCGGCGGCGGCCTGCCTGCGGTGTCCGGTGGCAGCGCGTGTGTATCCACTCCTCCCCTATCGCCGCGGCGGGGCGCAACTATTTCCGAGGTTTTCCTCCTCGCCGTTCTGCATGGTGGTGGCGGTGGGGAGGGGCGCCGTCACGACACCGGCCACGCGGCACGCGACACGCCGCCGCTTTTCGGGTGCGCTTCGACACGGGCTGCTGCCACTGCAGCGGCAGCGGCGGCGCTGTGACAGGCCAAGACGGCGGTATCAGCTCGTGTTAAGTGGCTCTTAAATCAGCTTTAATCGGTCCCTCTAGGGTTCCAGGCGGCTGGCGGCCCGCGCCGCGGCCGGATCGGGTTACTGTACTGTTCGGCCCGCGGCGCGCGGCCGACACGGCGACGACGAACGGAACGAAAAACCCGGCGGGCCGTGACGACCCATTAAGGGCGAGGAAAGTGTCCTTCGAGACGACGGCGGCGTCGGCGGGGCGGGGCGCCGCCGGTCCGGTCGGGTCCGGTCGGTCGGGCCGCTCCGCTCGCCGCCGCCTGCCGGGTGCAGGGTAGGCAGCTGCGGCCCGTGTGCGCACGCCCGCGTCGCGCGGCCTGCCTACCCGGCACCCGCAAGGCGCTTGGCGCCGGCGCCAGTCCCGGGCCGCCGTTACAAGAGCACCCGCCGCTGACGGGATGGTTTACGCCTTTGGCACGCCGTCTGGGTGCGGCCAGGGCCGGGCAGCAGCAGCAGCGGCGGGGCGGCGGTGGGCCGAGGCCGAGGCGTTTGTTGGAAACAAAAGGGCAGCCAGCGGTTAGGTCCCCGGACGGAGTGCGGGTCGTGGCAAGGGTCCAAACGGGATATACACTTCTTGGCGAAGCCCTGCTTCCCATGCGAGCGCCGGCCCCGGCCAGCCGGCCGCGCGACCGCGCCTAACGGACAAAGAGAGATTGAATTATTCATCGGGATGGACTGAGATGATGGCACGTCCCGATTACCTCGGGGAGCCCCGTCCCGTGCCGTGCCGCGCGCGGTGGGTGGCGGTGGCGGTGGCGGCGCGCTGTCGGGACGCCATGGACGCCATTCGGCCGAGAACGGTCTTGTTCGCCGCGTTCCCACTTTTGCCGCGGTTCTCGTCCTTCCGGACCTTGTATTTTTTTGGCGATGTGAGGCACGGCCGTTGAGGGCCGGGCCCCGGCTGGGCTCGGCTGGCTGCGCCCTACGACGGGGCACGAATGCAGTTACTTGGACGGCGGCCAGAGAGGCGGCGGCGACGGCGGCGGCGTCGCATGGCACCGCGTCGCCGCCGACATCTTGATCCTGCCGTCGATGCAGTGTCCCGTCGTCGTCCCCACTCGTGTCACGCTCCACGTCCCGGCGGCGGCAGCGGGCTGACTCCTAAGAGACGTGTCATTTCGCCGCTCTGTCTCTGTCGCACGCTTGGGGCGTGCCTTAGGGGCGCAAGAGAGAGACAGACAGACTGGCGGGGCCGACGGAACGATCCTTCGGGATCCGCCCTGCACAGCCCGCGCGGACCAGCTGTGTGTCCGGCGCGTGGCGGGCGCGTGGCGGGCGCGCGTCAGCCAGCGTGTCGCGTGCAACACTGTGAGGCGGAGGCGCTGTGCGGGCTGCTGCTGCACGGCGACGTCGTCGCGGAGGTGGCGGTGACGGCGGGCGAGGCCACCGCCGAGACCCTGGCCGACCCCATCTAGATCTGAATGCCCGACGGGCCGCCGCCGACGCGCGACGCGGCGGGCGTCCCTCCCATTCCGTCGGCGAGCTCATCAGCCGTCGCGACTCGTCTATTTGGCCGGCTAAACGGCCCCTAGCCGCCGCCGCCGCGACTGCATTTGTGTCACGTTCCGCGCGGCGGGGGGTGCGATGGCGATGCGGTGCAGTGGGGGAGCTGTGGGGGCAGACGGCGGCTCGGCCAGCACGGCCTCCCCCGAGGACGGCGACGACGGCAGCTGCTGATTCTGTGCCAGTCCCTGTCCGCCCCGGCCGTCCAGTCCAATTGCAGCGGCCGAGGATGGGCGTCGGCGTCGGCGTCGTCGTCCCCGAGGGGCCGTCCGTATATCACGTGACATTCTATGACCGAACGCCCTTCTGCCTCCCTCGCACCAGCTCCGTTCTAAGGAGTGGCCAGTGACGGAAGATTTCCGTGATATGACCGACCCAAGACCGACTAAGCCCTCCCGGTGCGGAACACCACTGTACTCCACGTCCGGCGGAGGAGCGCGCGGATGGGGGCCGGGCCCGCCGAGGTGCCGAGGTGCCGAGCCGGACCACGGCGTCGAATCCTCGCCTCGCTTCCGCACGGCGCGACACGAACAGAAGCTCCATCCGCACCCACCGCGAAGGAGCTCGGGCGCGCGCGGGGAAGGAGCTATTCTTAGCGGCCACACACACACACACACACACACATTTTAGTACCCGTCCGTGCCATGTCCGTTCCATTAGCGCGCTTTTTATTCAAACTAACGACGGCGATGGTGTCATCGTCATCGGCGTCTCGTCTCGTCCCGAGAGTGACGACCTCTCTCTCTCTCTCTCTCTCTCTCTCTCTCTTCTCTCTCTCTCTCTCTCTCTCTCTCTCTCTCTCTGGAGGCGAGGCGTGAGTCGCAGTGACACGCAGTGCGGGGCTAACGAGCATCGGCTGTTTTCGGTTTTATTCTCATTCGGGTGCGGCCGCCATTGTTTCTGCGGGCGGCCGGCGAGGGCGGTTCGTCGGGGGCCTCGCGCACCTCGGCGATGATGATGTGATGCTGCTGCCGTGTGTGTGTGTGTGTGTGACGGCCTGGAATAATGCGTCTGGGGTCGGGGTCACGGCCGCCTATCCCACCGTCCGCGTGTTCGCGGGGGGTCGTAAACGAATTAGAGAGAGGTCCTCACTCCGGCGGCACCTGCCGCCCGCCGTTCTCTGTCTCTGCGGGGTGAGGACGGTAGGTCCTCGCTGACGGCCGGCCCCCGCCTCCGCCGCGTCCTCCTGTGTGCCTGTCGCACCCCGCCCTCCCCTCTCGCCCGCCCGCCCCGCCGCGTCGCATGATCGCACCTCCGGCCGCCGCGGCCGCGCTGCCTGGCTCCCTCTGTTGTATAGCCAATTAGCCTCGACCGGTGGGCCCCGCCGCGCCGCCGTGTGGAAGTGTGGCCGCACCAAACGGCAGCGACAACAACAACAACAAGCGTGCCGTGCTGCTGTCGTTGTTGTTGGACGTGACCGAAGTTATGAGCGGCGCTGTTATGTCCGTGCCGCCGCGTGCCGCCGCGGGGGCCGCAGGGGGCCGCGGCCACACTTCCGGCCCTCACCGCCGCCGCCGCCGCCGGAGTGTCGTCCGCTGGACCGGAAGGAGACGCCGGAGACGCGTGGCTTCTTGGCGGCGCGGCCCACTCCTCCAGGCGGACACATCACAGCACGGCACGGCGGCGCGTGCCACGTCGCGGGGGGTCGGCTGCACGGCACGCGCCGGCCACTTACGGCAATTAATGTGTTGCGCAACCGCCGGGGGAGGAAGGGGGGGGGGGTCTAGTGCGGCGCTAGAGCCCCCCCCCCCCCCGCCCCCCTTAATGCGCGGGGTGTCACCGAGTCGGACCCTGATCAGCTAGCGTGGCGGGGCGTGGCGAGGCGTGGCGGGGGGCGGCCGGCGCCAGAGGCCAGTCCCGGCGTTATGCACGGTCCATTTCGTCGTGCTTGATAAGGTCCACGAGCACCGCCAGCCGCGCCGGCCGCTGCGCCGCGCTGGGAAACGATATTACGAGACGAATGGCTGAGCGAGAGCTGACCGAGGGGGAGAGGTGAGGGGGGGAGGGGGGGGTGCAGCGTTTCCGGGCGGCACAGCAGCGGGAAGTGACCCGCCGCGCCCCGAGCGGAGCGCATGACGCCTGCGGGCGGCGGGGTAGGCCAGCCCGCACGACACGCGTGCGCGTCGGAGCCGATGTTGCCTACGCAGCCGGCGCCGTCCATACTTGCTATCTCTCTCTCTCTCTCTCTCTCTCTCTCTCTCTCTGTCTCTCTGTCGGCGCGCACGACGATAACGAAAACGTTTGATTATTTTATTTCGCTCTCTGATCCCCGTATTTTTATAAAATGTTTCCTGGGGGTTTGACGCACGCGGGGGTAACCGGCAGAGACAGCTTGGCGCCCGGCGGCGGCCGGCGGCGGCGCCCTGATGGACGCTGACGCCATCGGCTCCGTCGCGGAAACCTGAGACCGATACTCCCTGCCCCCCTCTGTCGCTCTCACTTCGGAGCCCCGCTCTCTTTAAATGGCACAGCCGATAACAAACGAAACAGAATCTTTCTAGTTGATGTTTTATTGTTTTTTGTTGTTGTTTTTTTTACGGAAGACGAGAGCAGGCAGCGGCAGCGGCAGCAGCAGCTGGAAAGTGTAGGATTACAGCACGAGCACCCGACCTAGGAGGGCAGAGCCCAGCCGAGCGCTCTAGACTCTAGCGGCGCCGCGCTCCGGGCTCCACTCGAGTCTCTAGTTTCTAGTTTCCGTACCGCCTGACCCGCCGTGGCGCGTGCGGTGCTCTGACCGACGGCTCTGCCACACCCCTTGCGCACCTGAGTGTGTGTGTGTGTGAGAGAGAGAGAGAGAGAGAGAGAGAGAGAGAGAGAGAGAGAGAGAGAGAGAGAGAGAGAGAGAGACTTCGGCTTGGCTCTGTGCACAAGGTCCCCGCAGCACGGCAGTCCGCGGTGCCCCCGTAGTGTCCCCGCACGCCCCTCCCCCCCCCCCCGTCACGCCCCCCCCCCCCCCTCTCTCATTGGCGTGCCGTGAAGCGAAGTTTGCTCTCGCTGCTCGCACCCGGTCGAGAGTGTGTGCTTTTCAAAGTCCACACGGCCACTTTGGTTTGGACGCGGTCTTCCTGCCGCGGGAATGGGAAGGAGCGAGAAGGAGAGAGGGGGTGGGTGGGGGAGAGGAGGGGGTTGTCAATTGAGCCGTTGGAGGCGGACCGTGTCTATCGCACGAGCACATTTCGTTGACAAGGCCACACGGCGGTGCTGAGCGCCCGTATACGAGCAGCACGGCGTGTGCCCGCGCCGCCTCGGCCCGACCCGATGCGAACGGGCTGCCGAAGTGTGCGAAAATGTGTACACTACGCGGCCCCCGGCGGGAGTCGAACCCGCGACCTCGGCAGCCAGCACGGCAGCGCGTGGGGCGCGTGGCGCGTGGCCGTGTCTCTCCCCTCCTAGCACCTTCTTCTGTCCATCATCCCTCTGATGGATGCGGAGAGGGCTTATATTTAGACGTGGCCGCGAGGTGGAGGGGTGGAGGACCCGCAGCCGGCGCATCGCGGCGCGTGTGACACAGTGAAGCGTCGTCTGCTATGTGCGTCGTCTGCCGTGCGTCTGATTTTTCGCCTTGCGGCAGCCACTTGTCACTTCCGCTATCCGGGGCTTCTCCGCCGCCGCGGAGTGCGTACAGCGTAAACACAATTCCTTCCTCCTTTTGTCTCCGCCCCTCCTTTCACTTTTCGTCAAATATTGTTATGTTGACTCGTCGTTTTAGTGTATAAGCACTGCGGTTTGCTCTGCGATGGGGGCACAGAGAAAACACGTCGTAAACCCGGAGAGACAAGTCAGCGCGCGCACTTATCTCGTACTCTCTCTCTCTCTCTCGCTCCCTCCCTCTCGCACTCTCGCCGTCTGCAGCTGCGCATAGTCGGGGGACCGTCCGCCAATCACAAAGGGGAAGCGGATAAGTGGTGGAAGAATGGGGAGGGAAGGGTGGCCAGGTGGGCGTGGGAGGGGAAGCGAGTCCGAACCCACTCTCTCTCTCTCCCTCTCCCTCTCTCTATCTCTCTCTGTCTCTCTCTGTCTCTCTCACACACACGCACACACACAAATGTGCCGCGCGGTGGCCCAGACCTTCGCGTCTACGGCCCGTCAAAATAAACACAGCCGTGCCGGCGTGCCCCGGCGTGCCCCTGCGGGCCGCGCGGTGGCGGGGAGGACGCCGACGGCCGACGGCCGCCGCCCGCCGCCCGCATCTCTGGCGGCCGGCCGCCGCCGACCAGTGGTGCATCGCCGTGCACGTCATGTCGGGCGTGACGCCGCCAATAGAGAGGTCGCGGGCTCGGTTAGCAAGCCTTGGCAACCACTTGGCGCCGTGTGCGTGTGTCTGTGTGTGTGCGAGGCGCGTATGTGTTCGTGTGCGTGCGTGTGTGTGTGTGCCGCATCCGGACTGCACGCCGCGGCGCGAACGGCGAACCCACTCGACCGGAGAACAGAGCGAGGCAATCAGCCGTGGGTGCTCGGCGTGCGCACACACACTCACACACACACGCACGGGCCGGCTGCGCACACTGTGTGCGCTGAGCACACACTCCCACCGTGCGCCGCGCCTGTGACCGCCCTCTGTGGTCCGCCCGGAGGCCCCGCAGCCTGGCTGGAGCAGCTCACCGACCGGAAGGGCCCGGCGGCGGCGGCGGCGGGCGGCTGCAGCACGCTGTAGGCCGGGATGCAGGCATGCAGGCACGCCCGGCGCGTAGCCCCGCCCCGCGGGCAGCCTACCCTCCAAGGGGCTTGCCGCTCGGCAGGGCGTCGGCAGTGTACCGTAACGCGGTGCATGCGGACGTGAAACAGAGAGAGAGAGAGAGAGAGAGAGAGAGAGAGAGAGAGAGAGAGAGAGAGAGAGAGAGAGAGAGACAGGGAGAGGTGTGTGGCGCGCGGCGACCGTGACCGTTGGTTCTGTCTCGCCCGGCAGGGCTTGCAGGCGGGCCATAAGCCTGGCCAGACTGCCCACCATCACTTGCACTGTCACGAATTCTTTCTGGAGGAGAGAGGAATTACCGTACGCACCTGATGTGCTGGGCTGGGCACGCCGCGCGGGCGGCTCCGGTCCCCGCCCTGCACGCCGCGCCGGGGCCGTGCCGGGGCCGGGCACAGACACCAGGGCGTCGTCGGGGCGGGCCGCGCGCGTCCCGGCGCCCGCCAAGGACGCCGTGGCGCTGCAGTGTGGTGCAACGCGACGTCAGTGAATGAAAGCCCCGGTCTCTCTCTCTCTCTCTCTCTCTCTCTCTCTCTCTCTCTTTCTGTCTGTCTGTGTGCCTCTGTATGTCTCTCGGTAAGGCCCGGTTTGCTCCGGTCCGATCCGAGTCTCCAAGGTTGTTGGCAGGCAGCCCGGCTCGCAGCAACGACGCCCCGATGCTCGCGATTTGGTTCGATTTGGAGTTCCCCCTGTTGGCCGCCCCTGCCGGTGCTGTGCCTGTCGGGGCCCGGGTCCCTGTCTGTGCGCACCGGCCGCCCCCGGCCGCCCCCGCCTCCGTGCACTCTCGTGCACTTCGTCTGCGCCCGTCTGGGGCCCGACCGAGCCGCGCCGAGCCGCGCCGCGTCGTGGCGGCGGGGCGGGAACAGCTGGTCCCCCTCTCCCTCCCTCCCTCTCTCTCTCTCTCTCTCCATCGCCCGCCAGCCCCCTTCCCTTCCCTTTCCCTCCCCGCTTTGTCGCGGCCAGGCAAAGGCAAGCTGCTCAACTGGCTCCTCGCCGCTCCGCGTGAGTCAAGTCGGAGTCGGAGGAGTCAGTCAGTGTAGTGAGGCCGTCCATGCGACGTCGCGGCGCAGCGCGGCCGCCCGTGTGTGTGTGTGTGTGTGTGCGTGTGTCGGCGCCGTGTGCGCGCGGTGCAGTGTGAAGTGCAGCGTGGAGTGCAGTGAGCAGTGCAGTGCGGAGGATTGTGCACGCGCAGCTGCGCAGCCCGGCCCCCCGGCCAGGACCCCCAGCAGAGGCGCGGCCGCGCGCGGAGGCAGCGGAGGCCACTTGTCTCAAGGACGTGCGCCGTGACGCCGCCGTCGCCGCGGGGCTCCCTCGTGGCCTCATCGCCCTTCCAGAGGACGCCGTCGACCGCCGTCACCGCGGCCGCAGCGGCTTGTTACCGGGCCGCCGCCGGCGCGCGCCCCCCGCGAAGAGACCCGTCAGGAAGACACGGACGTGGAGGCGATAACGGCGAGGTACGCGACTCCGCGGCCGCGGCTGCATGTGTCTGAAGTCATGCCGGCCCTCGGCGACGAACGTGATGTCGGTCAGTGTGCTGCTGCCGGGGCGGCGGGCGGCGGGGCGGGGCCGGCCGGCCGGGGTCACCTGTCACCGAGGTCACCTGTCACCGCCACACTCGGAGGCGACAGGTGGCGGCACCGGCCCGGCCGCCGCGCGCGCCGCGCCCTCTCGCTGACTAGACGCGGCCTGATTGGGGTCACACGGCATGACCCCCCTCCCTCCTCCCCCTCGGCTGCGCTATGCAGGTGGATTACATAGTTTTTTTTTTGCCGACGCGGGTGCGCGCGGTCCGTGTTCCGCGGCCGCAATGGCCATACACGGCTGCGTCGGCGCCGCGCCGCCCGCCCGTCCAGCGGCGATCGGGAGAACCGGTCGCTCTGAGCGCAGAGCACCGCAGCAGCGGTGCACGGGGGCTTAAGCGGTGCGGTCTGGTCTACTTACGGCCGCGGCCCCGCAGTGTGGCTTCACTTCGGTCCTTGCCTTCTGTTCGCCCCCCCCCCCCCCCCTCCCCTCACGGGGTCCTGCAGGGCGACGACGCCGCGGCACTTCAAAAGCCAATATATAAAGCGACCGAGGCGAGCAACAGGGACGGGACGAGCGGCCCCGGAACGAGAAAGAAAGAGAGAGAGAAGGGGGGGGGGGTGGAGCCGAAATCACAGTGTTCAGAACCACCCTTGTAGCCTGCTGACCAATCGAGGCTGGTAAACGTTGTCTCTCGCAATCGAAGCAAAAACTATAAGGGTATCGCGGAAAAAAAAAGAGTTCGGTGGCAAGCCTTGTGTGATCTCAGAGGTGTGTGACACACACACACACACACGCTCACATCAGCTTGCGTTGGCGTGTCATGGCCTTTGACAGTTACGTCTGTGATTGACGGTGCCTTGCCAAGCACAATGAGGCATGTGGTGGCCTACATTACCCCGCGGGGCGTAGCGGCGGCTCTGTTTGCGTGCGTGTGTGTGTGGCGCTGATTGCATTCCCAGGTGTGTGTGAGTGTGTGTGTGTGTGTGTGTGTGTGTGTGTGTGTGGTGCATGAACAACGGCAGCCTTTTGACGGAGCTGCGGCGCCCGCGGCCGCTGAATGGAAACCGTGACGAAAACCCTCGCGGCCCGCGGCGGCGGAGGTGCTGCTCGCTTTTCCTCTTTTTTTTTTAAGGCGGTTGTAACGCGGTTACAACCTTTTACAACTGCGTAGGGGCCGCTGTTCCGCCGCGGCCACAGCCCTTTACAGTACAACTCTGGTCTGCATTAGGGGTGGCGCCCCTCGCGGCCCCTGACGGCTGCAGCCCGGCGTCAGGGCGGGGCGTTGACGCTTCCCAGCAGCACTGGAAGGCCGCCGCCGCGGCGCCGCCCTCCGCACGCCAGCCATGGAGTACCCGGCCCCGTCCGTCCGGTCTCTTTGGCGCTGGTCAGTCCGCCCGTTTGGATCGCAGGGCATCAGGGAGCAATGCCCCTGCCCGCGGCCCGCGGCCCCGGCCCGCCACGCCGCGCCACGCCACATTGCGCCACGGAAGCCGTACATATACAGGCGTGCGGGCCGTTAGCGGTGGCGGCCGGGCCGGGCCGGGCGCTGCTGTGGATGCGATGAGGCTATACTGGCTGCGTGCGCCGTGCCCTGCCAGTCGTTCTGTCTGTGTGGACGGCTGGACACCACGCACACCAAGCTCAGGGAGGGTTTGAGAGGGCGCGGTGACGAAGGCGGCGGCGGCCCGGGGGTCCGGGGGGCGCCCTCACCCGTCCCCCCGCGGCCCGCTCGTGTGTGTGTGTGTGTGTGTGTGTGTGTGCGTGTGCCTTCGGGCGGTGGTGCCGCGAAGACACACGCGAGGCGCGCAGTCGTTGTTGGAGAATCACGGAGTAACCGCCGAGTCCGGGACTCGCTGATCACCCGATCGGGTACCGTCTACGCTGGTTTCGGGTGCCTTGTGCCGGGGGACTCCCCGCGCCGCAGTCTGCCGCCGTCGCTGTGCGATGCGAAACTCCCCCCCGGCTCTCCGGTGCCGGGCTCGGCCGGGCCGCGCCGAGTGCCGTGCGCACCGCACATGTGGGCCACACATGTCCGGCCGTGACGGGCGGCCGGGTGACTCATGGCCTCATGGCCCTCCAGACCGGGCATTCCGAACGATCGTAGGTGTTTTGCAGACGGCGGAGGCCGCGGCTCGTGCACACGCCCGCTCATTCACTCGTTCATTCGCTCGCTCGCTCATTCATTCGTTCATTCATTCATTCAGAGCCTTAGAGTCACTCCACGTAGGAGGAGCATGCGCAGTGTGAGGACCCAGCCGTAAAAGCGTAACACACTACACTTCTGCACTACTGTGGACGGGGCGTGCGTGCAGCGCCACCGCAGCTGTAGAGGTGGTGCTGCTGCAGCTCTCTCTCTCTCTCTCTCTCTCTCTCTCTCGCCGGGCCGGCGCCAGCACCGCACGCCACCGGTATCATCCAGCCCTCGATGGTAATGATGCAGTTGCTGATGATGATGGTGGTGGTGGTAGTAGTGGCGGTGGTGGGGCTGCCGCTGCTGCTGATGATGATTTGCGAAGCACGCCGCCGCTGCTTTGCGATTTCTCTCCATTATCGGATGGAGTAAATGACTTCCCCATGTCTGTGAGTGACTGACTGCCTCTGCTGTATTTAGGCCCCCGAGAGAGCGGGAGAGAGAGAGAGAGAGAGAGAGAGAGAGACAAGAGGAGAGGAGGGATCGCATTCTTGCGTTTTACTGCTGTGGAAAAGAGACGAGGAGCAGAGTGCAGTGGGACTCGAGCCCGTGCCCCTTTGAGCCCGCACGCACGGGTGCCCCCCCCCCCCCCCCCCCGGCGCGGGGTCGTCACCCTGTGACCGCCCCTTATCAGCCGGAGAGCAGAGCAGAGCACGGCTTATCACTCGGCCCCCCAGCGGAGGTAAAAAAACTCTCTCGAAGAGATCGCCAGTGAAAGGAGGGGAAGTCACCGAGAGAGAAATGGTTGTCGGCCGCCGCTGGCCTGCTGACCGCGTCCCGTCCGCCCGTATCGCCAGCAGTGATACGGCACAACTGTGCTGCGCTGTGCGGCCGCCGCCCGGCACGGCTTGCTGGACACGCGCGCATGCCGCCCGCCGGGTAGGCAGCCGGGGGCCGTGCGGGCGGGCGTGCCGTGCGGGCCGGCCTACCCCGCCACCGGCAGGCGCACTGCTGCTGGTCCCGCGGCTCTGCGGCAGCGATGGCAATGCCACCCCCCTCCCCTCATCCTCCTCCTCCTCCTCCTCCTCCCCCCCCCTCCTCCTCTCCCCCTGCTCCTCCCCTCCTCCCGTCCTCATATCGGCTTATCAGCTGTTCGGATCCAGTGCGCCACCGGAAACTATTTATTTACGCGCGTTTGCCGCGTGGCGCGCGTTGCCGCGTATCGGGTCATATTCATGAGGAGGGCGGCGTACACACACACACACACACACACACACACTGCCTGGCAGAAGCGTTTCCTGCTTCGCGCGCGTGCATGTGTGTGTGTCCTGTGTGGTCTCCCTCGCGCCTCTGTGTGTGTGTGCGTGTAGAGCCAGCAAACAGCGACAGAACAACAGAGCGGAGCGGGTTTTGTGCATGGAATCGTCTACGACGGTGAACATGTTGGAATTGACTCTGCTCCTTGTTCCGTTTCCCGCTATCGGCATTGCGAGAGACACACACACAGAGAGAGAGAGAGAGAGAGAGAGAGAGAGAGATAGAGAGAGAGAGACACCCGCACGCCCGCCCAGCCGCGTATGCCGAGAGCTGCGCAGACTTACACTCTGCGGTCTCGCTCCAAGGTCATCATTAGTCTTGGAGACTGCTGCTGTTGGGACTTGAGAGTGGTGGTGGGAGGGAGCGTGGCGGGGCCTGTGCTGGTATCCGGGCCATCCGGGTCGAGGCGAGGCGAGGCCGCCGTGTCCACCATTTGAATGTCTGGCCGGCTGCCGCCGCTGCCGCCGCCGCGGTGCGGGTGCCCGCGGTGACTCATCCCATCACAGGCTCTGGCATTTGTCTCTTGATAAGGATTTGGACCGGACTGTACTACACGCCGCTCCTGCAGGCAGGCCTCTGTGTATGTGCGTGCGTGTGTGTGTGTTTTGTGTTGTGCCCCCCGCTATCTGTAAGGCGTGGCGGTGGTGGTAGTGGTGGTGGTGGTGTTTGTGGCCGGCCCGCCTGGTCAAGGCCTGGCCTGCTGCGCTCCCTGGGCCCGGGCCCTCTTGTGCACGGCGGCAGGGGCGGCATGGGCTGGTCAGGAATGTGGCCGGGCCGGGCAGCGCGTGTGACGTCCTCTTGTCGGGCTCTTTCTCGCGGCACCGCCGCCGCTGCCGGTGCGACGAGTGAAAGTCCCAGCATCAGCAGCAGCAGCAGCACGGCCCTGTGCAAGGCTGCAGGTGCACGCGGGCTGGAGCCGCGCTGGAGCCGCGCTGGAGCCGCGCTGGAGCCGCTGGAACTGCTGGAGGCGGGCGGCGTCCGCGGACACGCCGCCGCGTGAAATCGGTAGCGATTGCTATGAGGCGAGCGAGTGCCCCCGTTGGTTTCCAAACGTGACGCGTTCGGAGGGCGCGGCAGGGAGGGAGGGAGTGCAGGGAGGGAGGGAGGGCGGGAGGGAGGGAGGGAGGGAGGGAGGGAGGGCGGAAGGGAATGTGCCCCGTGGGGAAGTTGTGCTGCTGTGCCGTTGATAGTGGTCCCCCGCAGTCGGTGGCGCGGCGGCGTGGGGGAGCTGTGAGCTGTGAGGGCCTCGGAGTTAGAGAGACACCGGGACACCGAGTGTCTCTCTAGCCGAGGAGAGGCCCCGCGCCGCCTCCGCCACGAGCATCCCGGCCGCCGTCATGGTGGAGGAGAGGCTGGGGCGGTTGTGCCCCTCCTCCTGGGCCGCGGCCGGCTGATTCCGAACACTGCCTTCTGTCTCTGTCACACTCGGATGATGCTCCATTAGAGACAGAGAGAGAGAGAGAGGTCCGAGACGGTACATTCGGAATCGGTCTGCTGCCACTGCTGATGCCGGCGGCTGCTTGCCAGTCGTGTGCCGCGTGCGCTGCTCGGGCTGATATGAGATCAGCAAACCGTGTGGGCGTTTCCTTTCGGCCGAGACCTCGCCGCTCGCAGCCGAGCGGAGAGAAACAGTAGCAGCGGCGGTGCGAGAGAGACGGCACGACGGGTTGAGTCCGCGGCCGCGCGACAAGCGAGCGCCGACGTGAGGCCGGTGCCGGTGCAGCCGAGCCGATGACAGTGTGCCGTCACACGTCACATTTGGCACACTTTGTCTTCTTCGCACGCTCTCTCTGTCTCTGCCGCACTCGTGGGATGCTCCGTGAGGGCGAGCGAGAGAGAAGTCCGAGAGTTTACACGCAGAGCGTTCGGAAGCCGCGGACGCCGCCGATGCGTATCGGTCTGCTGCAATAAGACAGGTGACGTCGTCGACGTCAGCTCAGTGTGTGTGCGTGTGTGTGTGTGTGTGTGTGTGTGTGTGTGTGTGTGTGTCGAGTGGGCAGTGAATCATCCCTGAGGAGGGTATCGAATGTGCGCACTGCAGTTCGCGGTCCTGATTAATGGAAAGTGCAACCCTTTTGTGCGCTTTTATGTGTACGGACAGCTCTCAGCGTCGTGTGCACATAAATCACGCCGAGGACAAATAGTGAACATTAGCCGTCCTCGCTATTCACAAGGGAGGACCGCGCGGAGGGAGGGGGAGGGGGGGGGGGAGACAGAGAGAGAGAGAGACCGCCTGAGGTGTTGTTATAGCGACCCGCCGCGTAGCGAAATTCGATGAGGGGGATGAAAAGTGAAATGAAATAAAAAGACAAACCGACTCGTTTGCGGTGGCGGCGGGCGGCGTGGTGGGCAGGACTCGCACTTACGGGCCTGATGCAGCGGCGGCGGTGGCGGCGGTGTTTGGCTTTCGCTTAACCCTCCTCAACTGCTGACTGCGTGCACCGCCCCGCCCCGTCGGTCAGCTGACGGCGGCCTCCCCCTCCCCCTCCCCCTCCCCCTCCCCCTCCCCCTCCGCGCGCGCCGCGCACCCCTGCTGCAACCGGGGGGTTGTTGCCATACCATATGTGCCGGGGTCGGCTGCCGGCTGGTCGCGGACCGGCAGGGTGGTTGGGGTAAACGACGGGCAAACAGCAGCAGCAGCGGCAGCAGCAGCGTGAAGCGGCGCTGACCGACGGCGTTTTCAAAAAGCCCGCGCGATGACAATGCGGATGGCCATTTGGCGGGGCGACTGCAAATTGTCGGCGGCTGCGATATCGGCAGGGATCGGATCGGATCAGATCGGGTGGGATGAGTCGCGGCGGGGCGAGAACCTCTCCTGACCTCCCCGTCGTCGCAGAGCACCGCGGCGCCGCACGGCCTTCTGTTGTTGCTGCGCTCCCGCTCCGCCTAGTGTCTGTTTGCTGTTTGTCCGGCCGCGGCTGTTGCACGGCCAGCACTGCCGCCGCGCCGCCGCTGTCGCCGTGCGCGTTAAGGCTTAACGCTGCGGCGGCGGCTGCGGCGGCGGCGGCGTCGGTCGCTGCAGAGTTATTAGCCGCATGCCACGCCGCCGCCGCGATCCGCTAAGAGGATTTCCTCTCCTGCCTGCAAGCACTGCAGGCACTGCGGGCTCCGCCGCCACCGAGGAGGAGTCACGGAGGGAGCAATCACTGCCGCATCTCGGTGCACAACTGTAACATTCATTTGTACTTAAGCGAGTAAATTTATTTTACTGTAAATTTTAATCGGCTCCCGAAACGTCGTTTCATAAGTTCCCCGCCCATTTTATTTTAATTTGACGCATTGGAGTGCTGTTGGCTGGGTGCAGGCAACACCGCGGCGGACGGAATTAGTACCCCGTCCGGTCTGGCCCCGCACCGCCGTGCCGGTGTCGTCCCGGTCCAACGGCGCAGTGCGGTGCGGTGCGTTGCGGCGGTGGCGGTGGGCGCCGGCGCGGGGCCCGCGGGGCCGCGCCGTGCAGCGCCGTCGCTGTTCTGCGCTGATGTATTTGCCGCACCCCGGTCCGGCCGCCGCCGCCGCCACCACCGCCCCGGAGTGGTTTATGACCCCGCCGACACAACGTCGTGGCGGCTGCCGGTTACACACCCGGCCGGCCGGCCGCGGACTGTTTACCCCCGTAAAACCCCGATCCTACCGCACCTCGCCGCCGCACCGCGTTCGCCGCCGCAGCCGCCCCCCGCATGCCAACCTGACCTGACGGCCGGTGCGGCGGTGCGGGCCGTCCACCAGACGCCGCGGACGAGGCGTGAACGACCCGCGGACGTCGGCGGGGGTGGGCGGGGGCGGCGGCGGGGGCGGCGGCGGGGGTGGCGGCGGGAGTGGCGGCGGTAGGGGCGGTCAGCCCCTCACTAACCAAACACGCGCTGTTGTCCCAGGCTAAGCCGCGGAAGCCAGCCCAGCCTGACCTCCGCCGGCGTCATGTGAGCCAGGAGGCGAAGGTGAAGGCTGCGGTCCGCCATTTTTATCGTCTCCGTACGACATGACGCGCCAATGAAGCGATTAAAAAGATATACATCCATTTTCGTCTCCGGTTTTTTTTTCCTCCTCGCTCTATCTTTTTCTTTTTTTTTCGCGTGTGGACTTTGTTTGGTCGGCGCGCGGTGAGCTGGCTTCGCTGAGCCGGTGTTGTTGGCGTAGGAGTGAGAAGGAGAACCAGGAAGGTCAGCTGCTGCTGCTGCTGTGTGACAGAGACGGAGGGCAGGACAGGGACCGGAGGGGAGGTGGGAGGTCACAGTCAGACCGAGTGGATGCAAAAAGCCAAGCGCTTCTCTGCGATCCGAAGCGGCAAGCCAGAAGAGTCGCCACGTGCTTCGCCACCGATTCCGAACACTGCTGTCTCTACCGCACTCCTGGGGTGCTCCATAAGAGGGGGAGAGAGACAGAGAGGTCCGAGTTGGCAGTGTTCGGAATCACCCTGTCGTCGTCTGCCGATCTCCGGTTGCCGTGGTTACCGTCGCCCCCCCCCCCCCATCTGCTGGCCGGCATTTGTGCCCCCATGGGGGCGTTATGCGCGTGCAAGGTTCCGGAAGGTGGAGGAGGGGGTGGAGGAGGGTGCCCATTAGGCGTCGTCTTCGTCGCGTCGCCATAGCAGACGACGCCATCGCCAGCAAAGCCTTCGCAGACGCGGGGCGGCGGCGGCGGCAGCAGCAACAGCGCCCGGAGGGCAGGCAGACCCGCCGGACGCCCATGCCCGGCGCGCTGCCTACCTAGACCGGCGCTCTGAGACACACACACACACACACGACACGCACACACACATGCTGGTGCCGTGCACCGTGCGCTGTGCGCCCTGCCCCGCCTAGAGAGCCTCAGAGCCCCGCCCCGCCCTGCCTGCCGTGTGGGTTCGAGGGGCCGTCTTCCGAAATAGACTCCCTCCCGTCTGAATGAGCCCCCTCCCTCCCCCTCCCCACACCCCTTCGGCGGCGCCAGGGGGCGCTTCTACCACTACCACACACGCATACACACACATCGCGGACACCGGCTAGGATCGCGCACCCATCCCTCATCTTGAGAGAGAGAGAGAGGCAGGCCCCTTTCCTGGCAGACTCGGGCTGACGGCGGCTGACGGCCCGCGGTCAGTGTGTGTATGTGTGCGTGTGTGTGTGTGAGGGGAGGATGTTGATGTTGTTGTTTCTGTCGGCATTCCTGTTGCCGCCCCTGCCGCCTGGCTTGTCCCCGGCCCGGCCTGGCCCGCGTGGCCGCGCCGTGGTGCTGTGCGGGGGCGGAGGGTCGGGGTCCGCGATGCGGTGGGGAGGTGGCTCTGCGATGGCCGGGGCCGGTGCCAATACTCTCTCGCCCGACCGCTGCCGCTGCTGGCGCCGCGGCTGTACAATAACACAACTACCCAAATCAGCCCGCAGTTTATGAGCTCTGAGGTGGTGGGCTGGCTGCCGCGTGCCGAGCCGCGAGCTGCCGCGGGGGCGGGTCGTTTGGCTGGCGAGGGAGGCCGGTACTCGCGGAGGATAAACAGGTGCCCGGGGAAAGGGGGAGGGGGGTGTTTCGATGCATCACTTCCCCAGAAAAAAAATCATTCTCATCGCTGATTCTGAGAGAATATGTCCGTCGACCTTGGCGACGTTTCTCCTTCCCGAAATTGTATTTCTAATCGATGCGTCGCCCTTCCTGTTTACAGACGAGCCGCGGATGCGCTCGGGGTCCTGGGATGACGGCCGGCACCACCACGGCCTCGGCCACGGCAGCCACGGCCACCACGCCGCCAGCCGCACGCTGAGCTCCGAGGAGAGCTGGTGCTCGGCCTCGGCCTCGGACCGGGAGCTGGAGCTGTCCTCAGACGAAGAGAGCGAGAAGAGTGTCAGGTACGTCGGAAGATAAAACTGCAATGGAAAAGTTGAAGGAGCCGCTGGCGGAACCGAGGCACTGATTTGAACTGTTTTCTGCCTTCTCCAGGAGCAATGGACAGTTGAGCGCCACCCTGAGCAAGGCCCGCACCCTGTGCGACAAGTGGCGGGGCTCGACGTCCTCCTCCGGCGGCGTGGTGGCGGGGACGGGCGCGGGCGGCGCGGCCTCCGCGGGGGGGCCCGGGTGCGCGCCGACGCCCGCCTCCCCCGCCCACCCCATGCCGGCCCACGACGGCGGCCTCGGCGGCGCCACGCCCACGGCGGCGACCGGGGCCGGGGCCGTGACCGGGCCGCACGCCGGCCAGGGACAAGGCCAGGGCCAGGGCCGGCTGCTCCGCTGGTTCTCCATGCGCCGAGGGTCCAACCACTACGAGGTGGAGGGGTCCGGGGGCGCCGGGGCCGGCGGCCTGGGCTCCACCTCCACCCTGGGCGGCCTGGTGGGCAGCTCGGACCGCAAGATGCCCCTGCTAGCGGAGGTGAGTGAGGGCGAGCAGGTGGACTCCAGCGACAGCGCGCCGCTCATACCGGCCTCCTCGTCGCCGCAGCACGGGCACAGTCACGGCGCGCACAGCACCAACGGCAAGGTGAGCAGCGGGCGCCACGCGCCACGCCTGGCGGGCCGGCCGGCCTGGCCACGCCTCCAACTCGTGGATTTGGATTTGACTGCACGCTGCATGACATCGTCACCATCACCACCGCCACACCGCGGGACGAGATGGGGTTGGGGTTGGGTGGCTAAGCTAGGGGTAGATGGACGTGGACACCACCGACACTGCAGCTGGGACATCGGTCAGGGGGTTGCCGGGCAGTAGTGCAAAATCGCCTGATTTCAGTTTAGTGCGCCAACCAGACCATTCCAAAAACCCTGACATTACTCATCCTGCCCCATGGGTACTAAACTTTTTGACTGGAACGGGACTTGACCCTAGGCAAAAATGATACATAACATTACACAGACAGACCTTGGGTTCCTGATGTAAAATATGGTGTTATTTGCATGAGTGTACAGGTTTTTAAAAATAATTTTTGTGATAGGTTTAAAAATGAGGTGTATATGGGTGTAATTAATTTGTATGTAGTACATGAATCTGTGTTTTTGTGTTTGTGTCATGTGTTTTCTTTCTGTTAACTTACTTGACATTCAGTGTAACTCAGGAATTGGCTTGTTTATCTCTTCTTGCAACATCTGCGATCCTTGTCCTTTCTACTTCTGGGTTAAAAAAAACGAATATTTTCTGTGCACCTGTCATTCTCCCAGGCTGCTGTGACCTGAGGCTCTGCTCGGCGCGGCTGTATTTCTGATTCACAAATCGGTCCACGTGGGCCTCGGAATGCCTGTGGGCCTGTGGGCCTGTGGGCCTGTGGGAGTGAGTGTCCCTGCGTGCATTCCTCGCCACCCTCTCTTGGCAAGGTGCCACTCCTGAATTGGTGACTCAGAGGGATTCCTCCCATTCCCTACCCCTTGAGTGAACATGAGCGTGACAGTAGCCCAGCAGCCGGGCAGCGGGAAACACTGCCGCCGAGCCGCGGCACCGTCGCGAGAGACTCTCCGAGACTCGGCTCGCTAAAGCTTTTACGTAATGAATACCCTTCGAGTCTAAGTGCTACAGTGCGGGAAGTGGTAGTGACAGTGGTTCCACGCCATTCTTCATTTCTTCCGATGTGGACTCTCTTGTATCTTTCCATGTGTTGAATGTGACATGAGCTCGTAAAGATGGGGTTTCTTCGGGAACAAGTTAGAAATAAGTTGACTCTGAGCAAAAGACGACATAGTTTCTGTGTCAAGTCTTCTTCTTCAGCAGCTCCGGTACGAATTTTATTGAAATGGACTATTGCTGTAATCCTTATGTCCTTAATGTTGTGTGAATGTGCATGATTTGATGTTATCAGTATTGTACAATGGATGTATGATAATTGGAAAATAATCGTTGTCTGCTTGGAATGTATAGTGGTTTGCAATTTTTGAAAACTAACTGTAGTCAATTTCTCCAATATGAATTGGTTTTGTCTCATTTGTTTTTTGAACTTCTTCTGTGAGTTTTCTTAGTGGTTTTTCCTTGTTGTTGACAGGTCGAGGAGGACAGTGCCCTAGGACTAGCAGGATTAGTTTTGTTCCCCAGACGGCAACTACCTCCATCCCTTCCTCCAGCTCCACCCAATTTAACTCCACAGCAGCTCAAGAGGAGATATATAGTTGCAGCAATTGTTCATAGTGAAAATTCATACGTAGCAACTCTGCAGCGACTAGTGAATGTAAGTAATTTTCAGCTTTGATCAAGTTATCTAAGAAAAACATGCATTTTCTTTTACTTTGGTTTTTATTTTCTATTCATAATTTGCAGGATTATAAGAAGCCTTTGGAAGACAGTCAACCTCCCATCCTCTCTCCATCAAAAATTCAAACACTGTTCCATCGTCTGCCTGAAATTCTACAGTGCCACACATTATTCAGAATAGCACTTGCTGAAAGTGTAAGAGCATGGGACCGAGAAGAAAGATTAGGAGATGTTTTTGTTGCTAGTTTTAGCAAGGCCATAGTATTAGATATATATTCTGGCTTCATTAATAATTTTTCTGTTGCTATGGAATTAGCAAAACAAGAAGCCAAACGTAAATCAGCACTTGCAGATTTTTTCAAGGTACCGTGGAGTAACAGTATTTTTATTTTATTCCTCATGTTTTTTATTTGTTACACTATTTCATTAATTTGTTGTGTATGTTGTTTTTTTTTTGTCATTCTAGGTAAAACAGATAAGTTCTCATGACAGGTTATCTTTTTTTGGTTTAATGGTGAAACCTGTCCAACGATTTCCTCAATTTATTCTCTTTTTACAAGTGAGTTTTCATTTTGATTAAACCATCTCTTTTTCATCTGGAAGTAGAAGACTGTTTGACTATTCTAAAATATCATTTCCCTCCCACAACAGGATCTTTTGAAGCATACGCCCCAAGGCCATCATGACAGAATGTCTCTTCAGCTTGCTTTAACTCAACTGGAATCATTAGCAGAGATGTTAAATGAAAGGAAAAGAGAAGCTGAACAGTTCCAAGCCTTCCGTGAAATGCTCAGGCTTGTTTCTGGAAAGTTTAGTGCAAGGCCACTTACTGCAAGTGATGGTAGTCGGTGTCTTTTGAGGGAAGACAATGTACAACAATTGGTAAGGGTAACAGCTGTCAGATAATATGATTATTAGAAATATGCCAATTTCACAAATTTACTAATCTATTATTTTTATGCAGGAGTTTAATGCACAAGGATTGATATCCAAGACCAAATCTCGGCGCTTACTTTTGTTAAATGATTTACTGGTTTGTGTAGCTGTCAGTCCAAGTCAAAGGCTTTCTCTCAAATGGAGCTGTCCTGTAGCTGATATTGAGGTACAAGACACTCTATTTCTCTTTTTCCACAAATGTTTCGGCTCTAAAAAAAATAATTAAATTACAAATATTTTATCTATAACTCTTTTATAGGTGGTGGACAACAGCACATCTCCTACACTCTCAAGACTTCTCACTGCTGGACAAAATAAGGGTGGGAGCTTGAAATCAAGTGGCAGTGGAGAATCTCCTGCTATTCATGGAAACCACAACATTGAGAAAGGAGCTGATGGTCTTTGTGCTGAGATGGGAGATCTCATGCACGACTTTGAGGTTGTTAGCAGGATCCAGGATTTAGTTGCTCAGCTTCGTGGTAGTTACATGGTAAGAATACCTCTATTAACAATCTATTTTCCAACCCTTTCTGACTTTGACCTCTTATTGTGACTTTTTCCCCCCACAGGAGCTTAACATTGAGACAACTAAAAGCCTGCTGTCCAACATTCAAGCTCAAATTCAGCAAAGAGATGAAGAGATGGCATGGCTGGACTCTTGTTGTCTACAGCTGAAACGAAGAGATGATACTCTTACTTTCCAAATGGAATCTCCTGCTGCTAAACAAGATTGGATCACTGGTATGAACATTCTGGAATATCAGTACTAATATGTGCAACTTATTTCATAAAATTGTGTCCGCTTATGTCCTTCTTTCTTTGTGTGCAGAACTTAGATTAGCACAGCTGGCTCTGGATGCTAACAACTCACCAGCATGGGAAGTTCCTGAACAAGAACGCAGGCCGTCAACTAAAATGCCATTGTTTGTCAGAGCCCGTCCTGTTGTTAGGTCTCACCACCACACTGAGGTAGAGATTTACCCGGATTTCTCAATTGCTCTGTGCTATATCTTCTGTAATCACTTACATTCTTACAACGTGTGTTCTTTTTAGGTGAGATGTGGTTGTTACTACACTGTATCTGCAAGCAAGGCATCCCTTCGTCAAATGTCTCGAAAAGGGAGAGCTCGCAGTTCAAGCTACTTATGGGTGTGCACCAGTGATGGTATTAGCTCGCATGTGGCAGTCATGACTGTAGGCACCGGTCGAGAGGTCGGTTTAAGGGATGCTGGGCTGCGAGATGCCGGTAGTCTCAGCTTAGCAGACACCGCTGTGACTGCCATGGAGTTTGTTCGTGGTGATGGCAGCAGCAGTGACACCAGTCCTGACACAGTTTGGATAGGAACGGAGTGCCGAAGGTAAGAATTTTCTTCCTAATCCTCATTGCGCTCTTATTTACTCCAATTACTAAATAAACACATTTCTGCTTTTAACAGACTTTTAGTGTATGCAGCAGTAGACCCAGAGACACCTCAGGAGCTGGGAAGTGTGACATTGGCAGCTGGAGTCACCCACATCCGAGCCCATTGTGATTCTGTGTTTGTTGCTCTAAATAACGGATCATTAGTTGTATTTAGAAGAAAGGCTAGTTCAGCCGAAAAGGGTGTCGCAGGCTGGGTCCTTCATGACTCAGTGACTGTAACTCTTGGCACTGATCCTGTGGCATATCTCTTGCCAATTAATCTCTGTCTGTATGCTGCATGTGGCAACAAAGTGTTTGTGATGAGTGCTCTGACAGGAGAAGTGCAGGTAGGATAAGATTATAAGTTGTTAATGTTGCGCTTGTATTTAATGTAATCTGTCGAACTGCAACTCATTGTACTTTTTCTCTTTCCAACAGAAACATTTCAGTGTTGCGCATGGTGGAGGAAGTGTTCATCTGATGGCACATTCTGGTATTGGACTATGGATTTCACTGCTGGGATCCAGTACTATCTGCCTATATCACACTGAAACATTCAAACACCTTCAGGTACCTTCAAATTAATTATTTTTCATGCATATCATTTTTTCAAAAAATAAAAAAATAACAAGGTTTTCTGACTGATTTTTTTCCCTTCTTTTTAAAAATAGGATATTAATATTGCATCCAATGTTGTGAGAGTGACCACTGGTGCGGGCTGCACGGGTTGTGCTGGATGTGCTGGATGCTCAAGCTGCTCTCAGGGTGATTGCTCCAACAATAACAACAGGACCCAAAGCAACATGGGTGGTTCTGCATCTGCAGGCGTTAGTGTGACAGCACTCCTTGCTGGCCGAGGGCTGCTGTGGGTCGGCACCAACGTTGGCATTGCTTTGACCATTCCATTGCCTAGACTAGAGGGAGTGCCTATCATCAGTGGACGTGTTAACATCTCGTACCATGCTCACTTTGGCCCCATCACCTTCCTGCTGGCTCTGCAGCCACGACCTGCAAGGACCTCAAGGGTGCATGCTCAGCCTGAGGACACTCCAACCCAGGATGAACAACCAGTTGAACAACCAAAGGTGATTGCAAAGAATGATTTTTAGTATTGATGTTGCGCTCTTTGAAAACATTTTTCTCAAGTATTTGCTCTGACTTTTGGTAGGATACTGAGGAGGCTGTCGCTGAAGTGAACGACTCTGAGGAGAGGAAACGTCGTGATGCTGCTCGCCTTCGTCATCAACTCACCAGCAACAGTAGTCCTGTTGTGTTAAGACGTAGACATTCAAAGCAACCATCATGTGATGTGGTCAGCAGACGGGCCTCGAAGACTCTACCTCGAGGATTAGGCATGTTCTCAACATCCACAACTTCCTCTCAAGGTAAGTTTTATGAGCTTTGCTCTTTAGGCGTTGACATTTTGTTTTTTTAAACTTCAGTGCTAATTCACAAATCCACAAACTTGCAGGTTCAGGAGAGGCTTGTGATGTCTATGGATTGTATGGTGAATTAATGTATGTCAAGGATTATGATGGAGAAGAAACCGTGGCGGATCCTGCTTATGAATCTTTGAGGCGCAGTGATCCAGAGTTAGCAGCCATTCCTGGCAAAGTTAGTACTCTCGATCGCCAACTGAGACTTAAAGCGAGCCGGCCTCGGTCCCTTGACTTGTCAAACTGGTCAGTGGATTCCCGTACTTCATCCCTCTACACATCATCTGGCTCTGAGGATAGCCGTCCAGTCTCAAGACAAAATAGTATGGCAGGTGAAAACCAAGCTCAGTCCGCCACCCAGGCTACTGCACTTAGTCAGCAATCAAGTGACTTGGCTCAAACTGCAACTACTCATCCACAAGCAGCAAGCAAAACTAAAACAAAGCCAAAGGAACGTACTGTGGAGGGACCTCGGAGGACTGTGATCACTTTAATGGGTGGGCGAGGCTATGTTAATTGGAGGCAATCTTGCTGTCCATCAAATAATGATCGCCGACGTAATTCAAGTGCTGTGGGTAGCAGCAATGGTAATACAAATAGTAAAGAACCAAATAGTAGTGATGCTCATCTGGTTGTGTGGGAAATGAAGTTGTAGGAAAATCATGAAGGGAGCAGTGGCAGTGCAAAGAAGACTCTGGTTATTATCAAGTCGTAGAAAAACTGCATATTTGGCTGCTTCAGATTGAGAAGAATGGTACTGGTACCTTACAAAGTTGCAGTTCCAGTTGTACATTTGTACTGCAGTTCATAAGTTAGTAGTAGACAATGTTAGGTATATTGATAAATGTGCCATCTTCCATGCAGTGCTGTTGCTGTCCGTCCGTGATGTTTCCATTCATTTCAAATTTAAACCCAATATCATGAAATGCTAGTCACTTTAAATTTTACAAATGCTCATTTGTAACAGTTATTTTCATATTTGGAATGAAGAGAATTGTCTAGCTGAGAGTAAGACATTTTCTATTTCGATATGTACATCAGTATTTTAAATAAAATGTGTGCTTTTACAAAATTTATGTGGTTAAGAGCACATATGAATGTTGCATAGATAGTTGTCTAAGTCAAATCAAATTTGCTTTTTTTTTTTTTTTTTTTTTTGGTATTTCAGGATATTATCTACACCATATTATATGGTATCAATTGGAATTGTACGAGACTTGTTACAATTGTTTATTTTTTAGCTCCCTTTTCTGTGATGATTGGTAACAAGTGTGTGAGCTGAAGTAGGTTTTACAATATTTTATGCTAGTTTGAAGCATATTTTTTACATAAAAATGATTACTTTTGTTATGAGACCATATATGAAACGTATTTTAACTTTATCAGTTGTTTACAACTGGCTTCTGACCATGTGATGCTACTTGTTGTTGTTAAACCAATAGTGCATAATAATTTTGCTATATTTATTATTCCTCAAAGAATGTTGTATATTGGCCAAATCAACTGCTGCACATTTTGTCAAAGGCTCATTTTAATTTATCAGTGTTGATAGACTAATCATAGTGTATATTTTCTTTGCAAAACGGAAGTGTTGCGAAACCATGTATAATTGGCAGCATTTGACCCTAGTCGTTAGGTGTACCACGTTTCCATGTTTTTGTAGTGTGCCTTTGCTGTGAATACTGTGGCTGATTGTGCCATACAAAATCCGTACCGGTGCAAAGAAACAAAATGACAACTGTTCATACTAGTGATAAATTTAATGCATTTGTAAATGTGTATATTTACTGTAATGTAACTTCTTGTGTGTTTGCTCTTCTGCGGAACATTTAAGAGTCAACCTTATCCTTCCAAAACCCAGTTTCCCCGAAAATTCAAAAGAAATAAACGTTATGGAATAAATAAATGTTATAAGAGTTGTTCTTGCAACTTATTTAATCCTTGTGGTACCCCGATTTTAGAGCCTATATCATCCCGGAGATCCCGGTCGGAGGTATCTCCGGGAGGGGGAGAACCCGTTCATACACAGGGGTTACAACACAGGGGTCTGCTCTCTTTGTAGAGTAAGTCCCCGGGATACCCCGTATAATTTTTATTAATTATAAATATATATATATCTCTCTATAAGGAGGGCTTAGTGTGTGGTGCATGTTGTGCTGCCTACCCTCCCGGCGGGCACGTGTTTTTCGCATTTTCTGGAGTCATGAGGGCCATGCGGCACACATTTCATGACGGTACGACGTCTCGAGGTCGGTCTAGACACATTCCGCGCGAGAAATCGAAATTTTGTTTTCTGACCGAAATCGGAAAAATTGCAAAGGCCTTACCATTTTTTAGCCAAAAATTTTTTGTCAAGAGGGCCATGACGGCCATGTGTGAATGTGATGTGTGCACCATTCGGCAACTTCCGGGGAACTATCCCTGAAGTGCATCCCGAGGGGTACGTCCGGTTCGGGGTATTTACGGGATTATAGGTCTTTGTGTGGGAAGAAATTAAACGAATTAAAAAAGCACAAAATACAGTGTAGACAGTTTATTTCTGAATCTGCAAAGAGGAATGGATCCTAATGATCTGAATATATGACTAGAATACTCTGTCAAGCATATTCTGAAGACAACTTTCTTGTCTTGTTGAGTTATAAAGTGCTGATCAATCAACTTCATTCAATAGAACTAGAGTATCATTCAGTTGGATGAATGACAATTGTGTCACACCACGAGACAATTTTGTTCAAAGCCGAAAGTGTTTTTACATATTTTTTTTTTGGCAATTAATGTTATTTAAATAAAGGTGTCACAAAATCAGTCAGCTCACTTCTTCGAGTCTAAAGTCTAAGACTGCTCATTAAAGAACAATAACATTATAGTGATGATATTGTATCACTCACGACTTCCAAATGAAACACGACATAGAGGATATCATCTCTGTGCTACACAAGAAAATATTTTTTTAACATGTTTAGGTGGCGACAGCAGATTTTCATAGTTAGAAGTGTTAAAACCTCACAAGCTACATTCAATATTTTTCTTAGATTCAAAAATTAAGTATTTTTAAAATCTAGTCTTAAATTTAACTTTCTTTTATGCCAACGAGATCATGTGCATTTTTCTATCCTAATATAAAAAAGGCGAATGTATTATTGCGGCCTCCAGGTAATACTGAAACAAGATCTCCTTTGATCACTGCTGAAAGACCAGATGTAAAGAGGGCAAAATACCCTGCAAACTGAATAAGTTGCAATAGTAGGGATATATCATGACAGACGTGTTTCACTCCTTTGGTGAGATACCTTTCACAAGAGAAGGCTAACTACCTTAGACATGTGATAAATACGTGAATCAAAGATAAATTCCCCATAAACGAACCCAAACTGCACCTTGATATAAGAAGATATCTATAAGCCTGAGTGTAATTAAACTGGTAATGTCAATACACACAAGATTGGAAGCAAAATACCACAACATGCAGGGTAAAAAGCATGGTGCATTCTAAGGAGAATTTCTCCATAGTAAGCATTAATTTAATACTATTTCCAGAGATGAAGAATGAATATAATAGAAGGGAACATTTTAATATAAATAAAAGTGGTGCGACAGGAAGGAGTCTGAAAATAAAATTATTTTCTGCTTCCAGCATCTATGAGATGAGGACTTAAAGACTTCGATTTTCAAATGCAATGCACGAAGAAAACTTCATCTTGAAAGACCAGAGCGCCAACACTCATTGCAACTGCAATGAATGATTTGATGAACTCTCATAATCTACAAGACTAAAGAAACATCTAATAAAACATTTAACAATTACTATCATTATTATAACAATTGAATTGATATAGTATTCAGTGACGCTCAAACCAAGAATCTACTGAAAATTGACTTGACTCAATACAGGAATGATTAAATGTGATAGACAAGACTTTAATCAGCAGACGCATTGACCACCAACAGGATTCCTGATAGGCAAAAACAAGGATAATCCTTTTTTGTCAGTAACAGTGACAAGTGCCACAAAATGAATGAAGCCATACACCCATTCGATCCGTAGAGACCTTGTTTAAAGCACACTTCCAAATCTAACAGTGCAGTTGAGAAAGTGAAATGAATGCAGAATCAATTATCTTGTCTGCCACCTCCATTGCTCTTACTCATATTGAACAGAACTTGGCAGGGGCAGAAAAGACAAGAAAAAGATTTGCCAGAATCCCTCCATATTCTTTTTTTTTTTTTTTGTGAAAATGCGCAAAAAGTTATGCAGAATGAATAATAGAGTTTACAATTCAAGTACAGTAACAAGTTTTATAAATCTTATGTACAACAGTTTAACAAATGTCTCTATACCATTTGAAACTAAAAAGGATCCAAAATCTGTGATTTTGATTGGTTACATTACCTACCAAAACTTTTACATAACCTATGTACAATGAATCTACAAGGACTTATATGGAACAATTTACATAAAGATTACATTATTATGGAAATTTAATAACAAACATAACATATGCCGAAGCTCAATACCAGGTTTTAGAAGCACTTGAATCAACAAAATATAAGGGTAAAATGGCATGGATAAACATGAAGTCTGCAATTAAACATAAAAACAGCTATACCAGAGAGACCAACTAAAACAAATTTAAAATAAAAACAAAACAAAAGAGAAACAAAGAGTCAACAATGCTAAAGGCTAAAAGGCACAACTATACATCTAATCACCATGTGGGAACCATACAAAGTCCGTTTTATGCTAATGTAAGCAAATCTCCTGAACTATATACATTGCCGTGAAGATCATTTACCTTTGGGAAATTTATCGAGATGGTTGAAAATATTCACAGCATGCAATATCACTGCCAGTAATACTTATCACTTTCTATATGGAGGCTCCTTATCATCTAGAAAGTAATCCAGGCGCTTTCCCTTCTTTGATTAGAGTTCTACCATTGACACATATTAGAAGAAAAGAATTAGCCTAGCTACAATAGAATCAAAAAATAATGTTTATGCAGGAGGCATTGAAGTACAAAGATTATAAACTACTCTGCGCAGTGAAAAGTTACGAGGAAACTAGGGGAAAACGTAGCCAGAGAAATGAACAAGATACAAATGCATTAAGAATTTGATGTTTTTCTGACCTAAATTTTCCAAGGAGTATTTTAAAAACTTGGAGCTGTTACAAATGCAAATATAAAAAGCGAACTGCCTAATGAGAATTGACATTACAAACTGCAATTATGCAATCTTGGAACAAACCCCAGTACATTAAATGGAGCATGTTAAGCTTTCGGTTAAAGCTTTGTAGCAGCACAGAGTATTCAGCCGCTGAGGTTTTGAAGGTTGGTAAGGAAGTCCTCTGGTGTAAGAATGTGTGAGGAGCCTGAAATAAAACATTCATATGTTGGAGAAAATACTATGTACACATCAACTAGGTAACTGAATGAAGACAGAATAGACTTACCAATAATCACTTCCCAATTTTTCACTTGGTTGGTGACTTCATAGGCACAGCGAATTTCGGAGAAGCTGCACCCTCCAATGATGAAGACAATCAGACGAGGCACATTCTTGACAGCCTGCTGACCCTTGTCACGGTGCCACTGGCCATATCGTGCACTGAAATATCACAGATATTGTATGTACAAGCTGGGACTAGGGGTTCCTACATTAGCAAAAGTCAGCCGAACTTTTACCGTATATATGACATTTGGATTAGTTCTGAGCCAGAAGGTAATATACAGATTATAATTTACCTTGTCGTTGGTGCATGGTAGTTTCCAGTGGCAGCGCGACCAGCAAGGTAAGGGAAATGTTTCATGTCAAGTTTGTCCTCAATACAGTCCTCCATGATATCCTTCACGACAGGAGTCCAACGGGACATCTGGTAGGTTTGCTCAGTTATGCGTTCCTTGCGGGGAACATTGTAGATCTTTTTTCTTGTTCCCTACAAATATTTTAAAGAAAATTTTAAAGGTAAGACACAGAAATTAAATCATTATGTTACAGGAAAATGATTGAAAGAACTTACATCAACAACAGCATTGAGCCCAAGATTAGCCAGATTTACAATAGCCTGCTTTTCCGTACTGGATATTTGGGCATGTTGCATTAACTTGGTAAGGTTTTCTTCAGTGATACCATTCTTGGCAATGACGTACAGAAGGATCACGCGCAACTTATCGTAGTTGGAAACACTTTGGTCGAGAAGGATGGGTACAATGCTGCGCATGTGATCCTTGATGCGTTCTCCTTCAGCATCTGTGCCCATTGCCAAATCTTGTTCAACACGGCACAATTTATCCACACTTCCTTGATACATCTTCATACAATCCTCAGCAAGATGCAAGTGGGTAGAGTATTTGCTTAGTTCTTTCTGGTACTGAGGCATCTTTTTGATCATTTGAGACAGATCGCGCATGGACTGCTTGTCACCAGTTGGCATACGTTGCTTTGAATCAATGAACTTCTTCAAATTCTTTGTAACATTCCTTGTGTTGGAAAAACAGTCAGAGAAACATTATCAAAATTCCTCATCTAAAGGTAACTGACTTACATCTTCATGCACTTACTGTGAAACAGTAGCAATGTGTTGATGGCGCAGCTCAACCCACAACTCATCATTTTCATCTAACAGAACTTCCTTCAAAGGCTGACCCTGTGTGGCTTCATACCTTGGTGAGGAAAATTGTAAGGGCTTGTTAAGTACTAACCACAGTAGGTACACAATTTCAAGCGGAGTAAATACAGAAAACAAGAAGCAGCTTACTTGTACACATCATTCTCAATAGGGAGGAGATCATAAGCCATGGCCTGGAATGTCAACTCATGCAGAAGAGGAGACACACAATCAAAGCCACGATCCAAAATCAGCAGCTGGGAGCGAGCTTTCTCCGGACCCTCACCCATAGTTGGCTCATCAGCTTTATAGGCATCGAGTTTTTGTTGCACCATCTGAGCTAACTCAACATTTTTGTCGAAGTCACTGAAAAGTATCAACAAAATTAGTCAATTATCGAGTGTCTGAAGTGGAATCCTTGTCTACTTGCAAACAGCACCCTTACCTCCTGTAACGAACAGATGGGTATTCTCCAAGAGTGGCGCAAAGTGTTGCAATCTGTTCAGCAATGCGTTCCATGTTGGCACTGCGGGTACTGAGGAATGAGGGATTGTACATACATTGGAATGTCTCCGGAGCATCGAGAGAGAAAACCTGCAAACCAAAACAGATAGTCATTATCAAAAAGTACAACACATCAATATCGAATAGAGTAGTTTCAAACAAGCACTGTACAAGCCATATAGCTAAGTAAATGTACAACAATGAGATAGTAAGAAGAAAGGGGGAAAAAAGCAGAAACCTATAACAACCTAAATAAAATTACTGACCAAGCCCATACCCCAAAACATAATATTTTGTATGCATTCTTTGAAAAATGAAAGCCCTGACAACAGGGGGTATAAAACGAGTCTAAAAGAAGATGATAATGTATAAGCCTGGAGGGAAGTAGTGTAATTAGCATGCAATTGAACACTACTAAATAGACTGGATTGTGGAGAACAAACCTGACACTCATAAGGGAGAAAAGCAATGTTGATTTCCCTCAGTGTCTTAATCTTTTTAGCAGCACAAGATTTGCACAGTTCATTGAAGAGTTCTTCTGGACACACTGTGAAGCAGAATTTTTCCAAACACACTTAGTAAAAGCATCAATCAGCACATTATATTGCACCACATCATTAGTGCAATCACAAGCAATACACAATGCACGCAAAGCACCTCAGCAAATTTTCAGTTTTCTGTTCACAGGGTGAACCGAAAGAATTAAAAGAAATTTTACAAAAACTGAGGGTCTCCGCATGAAACACAGCGGGTTAACATCACCAAAGCACAAGGTAAGAAAGCAGCAATGCCCACAAAAAGGGAACAGTAGTGAAGAGTGTGGTTTTTAATGGCCTCACAAATAAATTACTCAAGTTTTACATATGTTCAATACAGAATTTATGAACTGATTGACCAAGACCAAGGTAGGAGTAATAGCATAACATCATGGTAAAACCATCACCATTGTACCACACAATTCACTGAAAAGTTCCTGTTAAACAACACCATGACAAGGCCCATACACAACACATTAATTTCTCCCATCACCACAGAACACCATCCTGGCCCACCAGTAGCTTATTTTACTTTACCTGTTCTTCAAAAGCAATGAACGCTATGTTAATTTCCTTTAAAGCTTTAATGTACTTTGCTACAGGTGCTTGGGCCAATTCTTGGAAGAGTTCATCAGGACAAGCTGGAACAGAATGCTTGCTTAACAAAGTACTACTGTATAAAAACTTTCAGATCTTCACAATAACTGCGGACACGGTTAGCGTAGGTACTGAAAGGAAGGTTCAATTACACACAGCGACCGTTGCCTAGCAGGAGGTATAAAATCGCCTGGTCTCATTATTATTATCACAGGCTCAGGTATTAAACCGCTCATTGTTTTCACGCATACATACATAAAATACAAGTACCATAGTACTTTGAACTGAATTTTGGATATTGAAACGCCCTTTTCCACTTGGCACATAATTTATCACAGGAAAAAAAGTGAATACAAAGATAAGATTAAACAAATCTTTAAACAAAGTTTAAAATTTTAGATGTCTCACCTTCCGTGAAATAAACATGAGCACCTCGGTACATTGTTCTGTTCGGACTGCTGAAATCTTGCATGAGCGCATGCACCGACCTTTCTGATGGAGTAATGAGATACACTGATTCCATAGTAGGAAGAGGCTCCCTCTTCTTATGAATATCTTCAACAACTAAGCAAACAAAAATTTGTATTAGTAATCAGGCTAACTGGTGTAGTTTGGAACCCAATCGTAGCAACTGAAACAACACTTACTGGTGACGCCTTCAGCAGTGATGTCGTGCATTTTGCAGCAGGAAGACACCATGCGCATTGCAAGCTGGTCAACAACTAGCACACGCCATTCTACCTCCTTACTCTTTTTGTTTTTATTTGAGCGAACCACCTCATTCATAATCTCTGTTGATAAGGAAAATTAGCTAATATGAAGGTCACAAGTTATTGCAGACAATTTGGCCAAATTGCAAAATATTACTGTAAATCAAGTGATAATATAAGGAAAAAGTAATGGAGTGGCAAATAAAAGGAATGCTAATACTTCCATAGTGTATTTGAAACTAAGTGTGACTCAAAACAACGGAGGAACATGTATTTGGAGTGGGCTGAATAAAATGTCAAAGAAGCTGGTTGAACTGAACATTGACAATACCTTGACACACTGTAAAAACAGGCATCTAAGGCAATAGAATGGACGATTTCAAGTTTGAATGGAGAACAAAAACACATGAAAGCTGAAATCGAGTGACATAGGTTGGATGTGAAACCCACCCATTCATCACTCTATAAACATCTCTATTAACAGGCTACTACAGTGGTCGGTTCATCGATAAACCTCGACATCCTGGTATGCATGTGTAAACAGAGTCTACTTTACCACCAAATAAAATAATTTTATTTGTCACTTTAATTGTTCAGAAGCATTAATGACACGCCCACACCACGGGCAAGAGGTGACACATAGGACCCAACCTGCGACGAGAGGTTGTGGGTGGCTACGGCAGTGAGTTTTCTACTACGCATCCAATGAGAGCAGATTGATTTATAGTTGTCCGGGGAGTTTGCCCTCCCGGGTACACGAAATCACGACGTAATGCTCGGTTCCTGGCCTCTGAACAATTAAATTTGACTTACTTTGACCGACGAGTGCCTTGAGCGCCATTTTGCTGGAACTGTCAAAGCCAGACGACACAGAAGCAGCCTGAAAGGGGAGTGGGTAGGGAAGGGGGAGTGGCGATATCGATCGGTAGTCCTATTCCTTGGTCCTTGACCACTTCAGACCAATTTTGTTTCGCGTACTGCCTGCAATTTTCCTTTTCCTCGTCCTCAAACCGCGTTTGTGGCGAGGGAATTCAGTTCGTCAATTTTAAAGTAGAATACGTAAACTCTCAAATAGGTTTGGTTGAAAATGTTTGTTTGTTATGTTGGTAGGTAGAAGATGACCTTGGCGCGGTGCTTTAAGTTAGGTTGGGCCATGTAATGCAGCAAGTAGGGGGAAAACAACGGTTTGTTATACTGTATTTGAGTCAGAACTTTTATTGTTTTAGGAATAGATTGACAACTTTACTTAGTGCAGTAATAAAAAGTATCACAAAATAATGCAGTGGACAAACATAAAATTAAGCTCACAACCTCATATTGAGCCTGAATTAAGTATAACCGACCACATATGATGTTCGGTCTTAACAACTATACCACGCCAATACATCAGTTTCTTTTCTAAATATTTTCTAAGAAATCTTACATGAAGTATTAATAGGTGTCAATCACATTTAGAATTTAAAAGAACTGCATTCTTTCCAAATGACAAAATTTGAACTTTCCCAGAATCAGAGGAATGCAAAAGATTCTGCATTAGTACGCTAGAATGATCACAGAAGAAATAAAACAGTTTGATTTCAGTATGAATATGAATCAAAGGTCACAATGAAACCTCACCAAATTATAGTCAAGGTTTGTGGTTTTCAAGTCTTATGAGATGTCTCAAAGTACTTTTGTGTACCTACTCCTATTATATATTAAAATAGTTTAGAACAAACAATCTCATTATCTTGTTAAGATCCTCCACTGTTGGTCTGTCGATGGCATCCCAATTGTCTTGTTGGGTATGCCACACTCCTGGAAATTCATGCGGTATTATGTGCAGCACTGGTACACCTGTGACATAAAAATAGGATGTATCAAAAACTAGGATAAAATTTTCATTGCGTGATAAATGATGATCCTGTATACACAAGATATATACCTCTCTGTAGAAAAGGTGTGTGGTCATCCTCAACAAAGTGAGGGGCAGACCTCTCATGAAACATTGCTGGCTTCTGCCCTCGAACACCTCTTAGACCAGTGGCCTTCAAATGCTGGAGAGCACTGAGAGTTTTTTCGCCAGCTGCTAATTGGCGGAATGCACTGTCGGAAGCACTGTAATAATTGAAGAAGTAAGGCCCGGGTGAGCCTAGCAGGTCCAACAAAACCAGCAGTTTCTGTAAAAATAAATTAGTGGCATTAGAAATAATCTTAAAAGTGTGGGGGAACAAATTCTGTATTCTTTGATGACTTACAATTCTTCCCAACGTGTTTTCCCTTTCCATCTTAGATGCAAGATGACGTGCTCCATATATAGAGTCAGTAGGTCCCCATTTCAAAAAAGCTTCTTCACCATCAAAGAACCACATCTCAAGTCCAAGGTCCTAAAAGTAACGAGAAACACTTCTTGTTTATTAGGTGTAACCGGGAAAAACAATAATGCAGTCCCATAGTTTTAAAGTACTCACAGCATTTTTCAAAGACGACAGGTCCTTTTGCAATGAGTGAGCTAAATTGATTAGCATAGCACATGGAACTGCAGAATCAGTAGCTCCAAGAAATTCGGCATTTGGGAAATACTTTGAATCATAATGGCATGACAAAACCATCACCTGTTTCGCTGATGGATTAATTTTTGCAATTATATTCTCAAACTGAAGAGTACCCAAATTTGGAGTCTTTGCATTAAATGGGGTTGTTTCCACATACCACCCCAGCCTTCTCATTTCTCCAATGATGTACTGAGGAACAAAAGGAGCCAGACGTTAGCAACATATGCAAACGGTACAATTTAAGGTTCAAACTAAGAAAATGCGGCGGTTAAGGGCGTACCTCTTTCACTTTCTGGTGAGACGGGGTCCCGACCACGCGAGGCACCATCAGTTTCCTGAGCACCTGCTCGAAATGGTTGTCACTCTCTTTGTTGACAGCTTTGGCCACGCGCTGGTTGCTTCTCCCGGCTGCGCCGAGCAGGGTCTACAATCATCAAGAGCAATGCTCAGTTCAATTTTGAAAATCCATGTAAAATCAAGGATATTGTGTTTCCGACTCGCAGGCGCGCATGAAGGGCGTGCCCTTGCCCCGGCACTGTTCACCGATCGGACATAGCCCCCGGCAATTCAATGGGGAACGACCCTCCACACCGCCCACGGGGTCGGGAAGGCTTTACTTCCTGGCACAACCCCTCCCGTCCCCACAGTGGACAACGAAACCGCCCAGACATATGATGGTCCGGTCAGACGATATCAGCAGCGCGCAAAGCGCGCCGCAGTTGCACGGTGGCGCCATCCCGCGGCGCCGGGGCACAACATCCATGAAGTTTGGTGTCGAGGTAGTCGTGCAAGACCAACAGAAACGCGCCGCGCGAGAAGTCGGCTGGCAGTTGCACGGTGGCGCCCACTGGTGGCGGCCAGCGGTACAACTCAGTTACAGGTGGCCGCCACCAGTGGGCGCCACCGTGCAACTGGCAGTCGACTTCTCGCGCGGCGCGTTTCTGTTGGCCTTACACGACTACCTCGACACCACACTTCATGGATGTTGTGCCTCGGCGCCGCGAGATGGCGCCACCGTGCAACTGCGGCGCGCTTTGCGCGCTGCTGATATCGTCTGACCGGACCATGATATGTCTGGGCGGTTTCGTCGTCCACTGTGGGGACGGGAGGGGTTGTGCCAGGGAATGGACCATTCCCGACCCCGTGGGCGGCGTGGAGGGTCGTTCCCCACCGACTTGCCGGGGGCTAAGTCCGATCGCGAAGGGACGACTGGCTTGGGCTCGTTGCCATGAGTCTGGTCAGAGCCGAACGGTACTTAGCAAAGGGCGAAATTGTCTCTGTGTAACTATCTGATCGGGGGAAAAATTCCTAATCAGACGGGTGAGATTTTTGGAGTCCTGTACTAGCATCCTGGCATTTTTGATGTTTGAGATTTTATTTTAAAAATGCCTTCTAATTTGACGTCATCTTACTTGCCGATGCATGCACGCACGCACGCGCACGAATTAACTACACACTACGGAGGCCCTGCGGGTGCGGGCCACACGAGTTAGCGTGCGTCGCATTGCGTGTCCGCGGGCCGTGCACTCACCCGGTCCTGTGCGCTCGCGAGGCCGCCGAGGAAGGCCAGCACCGCCACCACCAAGACCCCCGCCACCGCCATCGCCCGCATCGCCGCGCCGCGCCGCGCCGCTGCGGCCCGGAGCCCGCAGGGAAATCCCGGCCGACCGCCGTCAGACCGCCCGCCCCCGACGAGATCCGCGGACAACGCCTCGCGGGCTGGCAGCACCGCCGCGGACTCGGGCACGCGCTCGTCCTCGTCCTCCGTCAGCGCCGCACGCCGACCGACTGTTGATCCCCGCCGCGACGTGTGAGTGTGAGCCGGGCCGGACCGCGAAGCGCGAAGCGGAGCGCGAGCTGTGGCCTCGGGCCGCGTCGTATCGGACCGGGATGGGACGGGATTCACTCGGCGCGGTGCGCGGCACTGTCGGCACTGGTCGCGGGGCCGAGCTGAGACCGGGTATGACGGGGCGCGGGCACGGTCTGGTACCGGCGGTGTGCCGTCCGCTCCGCTCCGCGGTGCTGGTGCCGGTGCTGGGGCCTCTCCCCTCCCCTACTCTGTGAGGTAACACCCGGAGCCCACACGAAAGAAGGCTCGTAGCGCTGTGGCCGTGGGGCTGGCGGCGTCTGGCAGCGCGGCGTCGGCCCACGTCCCACCCCACCCCACCGCCGCGGCCGCGAGAGAGAGAGAGAGAGAGAGAGAGAGAGAGAGAGATAGAGAGAGAGGGGTCAACCACTGCACCGCGGCGGCGCTTTGACGTGTGCGCCGTGCCGTACAGGACCGGACTGCGGTGCGGTGGTGGGGCCCTCCGGCCGAACACCACCGCCCCACGACCCCCCGTAGCCGCAGGGCCCTGCGGCCCGCCGCGGTGCCGCGAGCCGGGGGCAGCCGGGGGGTCCGGGCCGCTGGTGTGTGGGCCGGACCGGCAGCTCCCAGCAACAGCCAGCCACCCTCGGGGCGTCGCGGCAGCTGGCCACCAGCTGGGGTTCCCGCCGCGACCCCACCCCCTGCAGGGCACGGCACGGCACACAGTCTGACCCCATTCTCCGCACCCTGCTTTCGCCCACGCGAACCGCCCTGCCGACGACGAGGGGGGACGGGGCGGGGAACGGGAACGCAAACGCGTCAACGCCCCGCCACGCACTAGAGCGGAGCACAGCCGGGTAACGGGCCGGATTTGGATCGGAAGGGCGCAGCTACGCAGCCCTCGTCACGTCCAGCGGCAGCCCCGGGCCTCCGACCCGCTTTGTCGGCCGGCCGGAAACACGTCCAGCTCATCCAGCTCCAGCTCCAGCCCCGGGGCGCGGCGTGCTGCCAGCAGTGCTAGTACGCTGTGGACCCGATAAGCCTCGCCCCGCAGCCGCAGGGTGTGGGCGCACAGAGCCCCCTCCCCAGGTTCCGGACGGTAATGGTGTTCCCCACGGCCCCGGCTTACACTGCCTGCGCTGCTTACACCGCGCCACGCACGGCCCGCTGCTCTGCTATGTGCCCGCCTCCGGCAAAGTTAGCAGTCGGACTGGAAACGGCCGGGGCGGGCTGCCAGGCGACCCGAGCAGCTGCGGCCGCCGCCGCCGCCGTCCGTGACGTGACACCGCCTTTCTCGCGTCCAAACAAAATCCCCACGCGGAGAACGACGGGGCGGGGCGGGTCCGGCCGCGGCGGCCCCCTGGGGGGTCCCCGCCGGGCCCCGCCGGGCCCCGCGTCCTCGCATGAGGTGACACCTCGGACGGCTGAGACCGGTGTTCCCAGGGGAACCAGAACCCGACGCCGCCCTCAGCGGCCGAGAGAAGCGGCAAGACGCCTCCTCGGCGGCCCGGAGGCCCGGAGGCGCCGCGCCAGACAGTCTCGGGTATCGCGCTCCGGGGGCGGGGAGGGGGAGGGGGGTAGCAGGGCGGCGGCCCAGGCGGCGGAGCAGGCGCCACCCCTCCCCGCCCGCGTGAATGGGAAAGGTGAACCCACGCCCGTCTTGTAAGTCAGGGCGCCGCGCCGGGTGGGGGTGGGGGCGGCGGCGGCAGCGGTGACGTAGGCCGACCCGCCCCCGCCCCCGACGGCAACAAGACGTCGGCGACGTCCGGCTGATAGGACGGTGACGTCACGCCGAGCCCCCCCCCCCCTCCCCCGACCACCCCGCTATCCGCGACGACGAGTGTCGGGCGGGCCCTTCACAACGGCCCCGGCTAGCGCCGAACCCTTTGGGCGCGTCGGCCCGGGGTGCAAGGAGAGAGCGGCGCAGTGCGGAGGGCGAGAGCCCCGCCCCGCGAACACCGCTCAAGTGACCACTCGACACACGCACTCGCACACTCACACATGTGCACCTCGACCGGACGACCCCAGTGAGGGCCGCAGCCTAGGGCCACAGGCTAGACAGTGTAGCCACCCACCCTGCACCTGCGTCCTGGCGGTGGCGAGGCGGGTAGCGAGCGAGACTCTGCGAGTATCTCTGGCGAGGGGCTCAGCTGCGGTGCCGCGGGGGGCGCCGCGGGGGGCGCCGCGGGGGGCGCTGCCCCGTCAACGGGTCCTCACGGGGCCGGCCCGCCCACGCCCTGCGATCGCGTCACACCGCGCGCCGCGCCGCCGCTTCCTTCCCGCCAGCAGCACAGCACCGCACCGCACAGACATAGAGATAGAGATAGACAGCGGGGGTGTGGTGTCGGTGTGTGCAGACACACTCGTCTCCCCCACTCCGCGGCCCACGCCACCACACACGTTAAGGCTATCGCCGGCGTTGTGTGTTGGCGATCAGGCGCGTGTGGCGGCCCAGCCACGAGCCAGCCCTGCCTGCCGGGCCGGGGCACCCTGCGGTGCCCTGCGGGCCCTCCTCAAACAATCACACCGAGCAAACAGGGCTCGCCCCCCCCCCCCCTGCTGCCCCTCCCCAAGCCCTGCCTGGTCCCGCCCCCGCCGCCGGACCGGAAACTCAGCCCCTCGCCAGCCATCGGTGCGGCTCCATGATTGGGTTGATCGTTCGCGACACGGCAGAGACCGCTGCCGCCTGCCGGCCGGCACTGTCCTCGCGTAGCTCTGTCTTCGTCACACTCCCAGTGTGCTCCACAAGAGAGCGAGAGAGAGAGACAGAAGTCAAAGTGACCGGAAGACTCGCGTGTGAAGTGAATACACCGTGCTGCGGCTGTGGCTGCGACAGCCACAGGCAGCGGTCGTCGGAGCGCCTGGAGGGGTAGGCAGGCGCGGCACGGCCGTGCTCGGCGGGTCTGCCTACTCTGACTTCGCAAGGGGCTCCGGGAGGTGGGCAGTGGTACTGTCCTGGGAGGAGGGAGGGAGAGAGAGAGAGAGAGAGAGAGAGAGGGAGAGAGAGAGGGAGAGAGAGAGAGAGAGAGAGAGAGAGAGAGAGAGAGAGAGAGAGAGAGAGAGAGAGAGAGAGAGAGAGACCTCTGGTGACGGAAGGCCCGCGCCGTCACAGGGCCGCCGCAGGTGTGAGGTGAGGTGAGGTGTCACCCGTGCTCCCGCACAGATGTCGATGCCTGGTGGCCGGTCGATAATCAATATTGTGCTGATCCCGTGCGAATGTGAGTGTGTGCACAGGCCGGGCGTCAGCGTGAGCGGCGCGCAGCCGGGGTGTTCCACTTCAGAGTTGTACGATCCGATCAAGTGGAATGCAAAATCAGTTATTTTTTTTTTTCACCGTATTAATCTCGCGAGGCTGGGGCTGGAGTAGGGTCTTCTCGGGCTCTCGAGGCATTCTTATTTTTAGTTTTTAATAGCGCTTTTCTTAGTTTCGCTTTTGGAAGCCTAGAACGAGCGCACTTGTCCGCTTACGACGGCTCTTTCGAAAGGAGGCCACCCGCTTCGCCCTCATGTCGCACCGACGACGGCACTTTGAGGCAGCGTTCGGCGCATCGGGCGGGTGGCGGTCAAGGCTCGCCCGGGCATCTCCCATCTCTCTCTCTGTACCTATTTCTCACAAGGCAGACTTGGGAGGCGTGTTCTAGAGCGAATATCTTGAAAGAGCACCGCCCCCCCCCCCACAAACACACACGGCAGAGGCACCCGTACCACTCGCAGTTTGTTTTCTCAGCTGCTTGTTACCAACAACAGCAAAGTCACCGATATTGTCAGAAATGCCTCGGCAGTTGGAAGCGAGCGGAAAGTAGGGGACTCCGATAAACGGCGTGTGGGGATTCCCCCGGTCCGCTGCAGAAGAGCGCCTGCCCCGGAGGGGAAAAGTAGGAGGGGGGGGGGGGGAGGCGGAAAGAGGAAACGTGATTTGATTTGCGTCCACTTATCAAGGGGCCTTGGCTCAATGCGACATATTTCGCGGTGGGAAGTGCAAGGCCCCTGGAGGCACGGGCACGGGCACGCACTGGGTGGTGGGGGAGGGGCGGGAGTCGGCCCGACAACAGGTGCGCTGGCGCCGTGCCGGCGCGTCCTGCCGGCCCGGAGTCGCCCGACCCGCCCCGCCCACGTCCTGCGGTCGGGTCCTCTCTTTCCCCTCGGATCGGTCCGCGGCTCTGTGCGACCAGGAAGAGCGCGAGAACCGGTTCCCCGCCCAGCGCTGACAATGCGACCAAGTGAAAACAAGATTCGTGCTTCTGCGGCTTGCTTCTGGCCGCAACAGGACTTGACAAGGATTCGGATTCACCTCGTCAGGTGTAGTGGCAGGGCACAATAGGGAGGAAAAATTGACAAGGTATCAACAGTCTAAAAATTGATATAATTATAATACTGTGCATGGTAATGATATGCCTGACACTGTTTCCCCACAAAAAAGAAACCAACAAAGGATGCGAACAAACAAAACAAAAACAAAAATCATCAGATTAAATACACACATAAGTCTTAATTAATTAATTCAGTGCTGCACTTCTTTGTCAAATATTGGCAATTTAAATCACAGTGCTATTAGTTGATGACCACCCAAAATAGAATGAGTCTGTTTGGCACACAACTGCCTCAGATGACTAAATAATATGATGCATAATACGGCGTAAATGTACATTAACTTGTACACAAGAAGACAGTCTGTTCATAAGTTGAAATACTTAAGAACAAATAACCGCAAAATTTTATTCATATCTTCTACTGTATCCATATCAATAGCTTCCATATTGTCCTTCTCTGTGTGCCAGACATCTGGGAAACGCTCTGGTATCCAGTGAATTATAGGAACATCTGGGGGTGAAAAGACACAGTTCAAAAGTGATGATTATAGTAATAATAATGCAAGATAGAGACAAAATTATACACTCACTTCTCTGTAAGAAAGGAGTGTGATCATCTTCAACATAGTGCCCAGCTTGCTCGTCAATGAAAAAAGTGTTCTTAGTGGAGTAGCCATCTTTCAAATGACCACCATTTCGCAGAGCCTTTTCTGATGCCACAAAATGTTTATACAATTCCTGTTCATCATAATAATTATACATAGTGGGTTTGGATGGCCCCAATAAATCAAGAAGTATAAGACATTTCTAGAAAAAAAGAAAATCAGAGCATAAAACCATGGAAAAGGAAAGAAAATAAAATTCTGATTACTGAAGCCAGACTTACTATTTGGGACAAAGAGTTTTCTCTTTGCATCTTTTGAGCCAAGTGGCGAGCACCATATAGGGAATCATTGGGTCCCCACTCCTGAAATGCTTCCTCCCCATCAAAAAACCAAAGTTCCAGGCCAAGCTCCTAAAATAGAAAAATTCAACTGATTTTGACACGAAACAAAAAAAAAAAAACGGATCAGATTTCGGTGATTATACATTAAAAAATACTCACAGCCGTTTTTAGACTTTTAAGTTCTTCCTGCAGTGTCTCAGCAAGGTTCAGGAGCATGGCACACGGAACAGCTGAGTCTGAAGCTCCCAAAAATTGCATGTTTGGAAAATATTTTGAGTCATAATGACATGCAAGCACCACATATTGTTTCGCTGCAGGATTAAGTTTGGCAATAATGTTTTCAAAAATTAGCCGACCGAAAGTTGGAGTATTATCAGGAAACACGTCTGATGTAATTGTCCAGCCAAAGGATTGTAGTTGTTCTTTTATATACTGGAAATACAAGAACACAATGGGTGAGTAAGAAGGTGAGTGTGATAAATTATTGGGCATTAACCGTCCTACTAACTCACCTCTTTAACTTTGGCATGAGAGGGTGATCCAACAATACGTGGTACAAGAATGTGTTGCAGTGCCTCCCGGAAGTGGTTGGTGTTTGCGGAAGACACTGCAGTAAACGTCTTTTGAAGCATACTTTGACTGTTTGTAGGGGTTCTCTAAAACACGAATAAATATTGGCAATTAACCAGTTCACATGATTAGGAGGGAAAATTAAAAACAAACTGAACTCTCCGTCAAACTCACATGAAACTTTACAGTCACTCCATTTTCTGAAAATAAAGAAGAAACTAAGGTCAAATTCAGCTTCCTCAAAATAAGTGAAACAAACGTGAACCGCATAGCCGAGCATGATGCACTCAGCACTCCGTGTCATTGAAAGCTTACCGTGACCCAACAGCGACTGTATCAACACCGCAACCCCAGACCATAGAGCACACATAAACACAGCGCAGACGCCCACATAACCTAGAATCCAGAGTGAGCGTGCACGTCGGGGCGGAGGCCGGCGATGGGACGACATAACATACTAGATGCGCTCAACTGAGTTCTCCTGTCGTGCGACACCGCAAAAATTACGGAGACAGTGTGCCTTTTCACGGCCAGTTCGGCTAGATAAGGACCTTATCTTGACATGTCAACAATTGCACCCGGAAGCTAGATTTCTCATCTCGCTGCGCTGCGTCTACTGTCTGGCGAGCGCCGAGCAGCTAGGCAACACTTCCGCCTTCTTGATGCAACGGGCTGCAGACGAATCGGGCGTCCAGCGGACATCCTAGGGCGCGCAAGGACAACCCCTTGGGAACGCCTACCAGCGGAAGCGCGCTGCTTTATCCATCAGTTCGTGTTTTTTGGAGAGGGTTTCAAGAAATGATATCACTTAGATGTCTGAGACAAACTTGGATTTATTCCACTCACATTGCTCACAAATGTCAATCACATCAAACAGATCTTGTACTAAAATAAATAAATAAAATAAATAGAATAAATTATATAAATAGTTTTAAATATCAGTCAGGGCGTTGTGTTTCGTCTTCTGTTTCGGGTCATAGCCGTAATCACATAAGAGCTAGGGGGATCTGGAGCATCACAGCCGTCGGATCTGCTCCTGTTCTTGCTCCTGCTCCTGCTCTTCCTCGGGGGTCGCGTCCGGGAGGCCGTGTTCCGGGCGGATGGTGGGGTCAACGACGCGCCCCGCCACGATGGTCAGGTTGTCCAGGTTGTCGCGGAGGTAGAACACGAAGGGCCGGTTGGCGTGGAACACGTTCAGGCCGCTCCTCGTTGACATGCTCATGGCTGGGAAGACAATACCTGTTTGTAAGTGAACGCCGCCGCCGGCCGAGTATTCGAACCCGGGATCGCCCTGGGCGACCACGGTGCGTCTTACCTGACAGGTAGTTGGCGACGGCGTTGGTGTCGTCCACCTTGAAGCGCACGAGCTGCGCCATGCCGTCGTCCTGGAGGTACAGGCGCTGGTTCTTGGAGATGCCGGGGAACTCGGCGTTCTCCTTGTCCAGCATGGCCGTCATGCCGAGCTGTGAGGGCGAGGCGGTCAGTAGCAGTTCCAGATCTGCAGTTCATAACGTCACCTCTCCTCCCGCCGTCAGGGACTCTCGGATCGCATACTGACCTTCCTGAACACGGCCTGCGGGTGGGAGATGCAGTCGATCTCAAACTCGGGGATGGCCACGTCCACCTGCTTCTCCCTCATGGACTTGGCTAGGTAGCGGAACGAGTACTTGGTGAGGGCCTCCGTCAGCTTGGCGATGCCGTCCTCGGCCTTGGGCAGCAGCACCAGCAGCGAGTACCGCCCGCTCTCGCCCTGCAACACCCGGTGGGGACGATGAGTGCCTCCGTGTGCGGGGCGCCAGCGAAAGCACCACGCAGCACCACAGCTCGGCCCCCGTCCCGCACCTTGTAGGGCAGCTCCACAGCGGTGGCGTTCAGCTCCTTGATCTCGCCGATGCGGAAGGTGCCCTGGGTGCGCAGGGTCGTGACCTCCTTCGTCTTCCCCTCGGACACCATGAAGTCGTCCTTGAACTTGGCGTCGAAGGGCACCTGCCACACGCCTCGGTAGTACAGGGCGTTGAAGGTGGAGAGCAGCATGGGGCCGCTGCTGGGCTGTCTGTCGTTGGTGTCCTCTGCGAAAAAGACTCCAGGTTTGAAGCGAATCGAGCAGGCCAGTGTCAGTACTCGAAACCGCGACACTGCGAAAGGACGTACCTGGAGACTCCGCGTCGCGACCCTTCTTCTTGTCGTCCTTCTTCTTGTCCCCGGTCGGCTTCTTCTCGAACTTGGCCAGGGAAATCTTGTTCTCGAGAGCGGCCTGGTCGGCGTCTATGGGTTTGGCAGCAGCCTCGTCCTCGCCCAGGCCCGCCGTCGCAGCCTCCCCGACCTTGGCCGTGTCCAGGGGGCTCACCTCGGCGGCGGCCTCCGGAACGATCTCAGGGGCGTCGACGGGGGCATCCTGGGCCAGGGCCACGGGCAAGGCGGCCTCCGCTGGGGCCTCCGCGATCTCCGTTTTCCCGGCATCCACGGCCTCTTCGACCTTGGTGACCTCGGCCTCCAGAGCAGCCACGGCGCTGAGAGTGTCTGCTGGCTTGGCGGCCTCCTCCACGACGGCGGGGATGGCGTCGGCGACGTCAGGCACCACTGGCACGTCCTCGAGGGCCGCAGCGGCCGCGGCTGGCTCCTCCCCCTTCGGCTTCTCCTCGCTGGGCTTCGTCATCGGGGCTTCGGCCACCAGCGGCACCTTCTCGTCCGCGGCCACGTCGGGGACCTCGGAAGCGACCGGTGCTGCCGGGGGGGCCTCGGGAACTTCCGGGATGGCGGGGGCGGCAGGAGCGGCGGGAGCGGCGGGGGTGGCGGGGGCAGCCTCCGCTTCAGGGGCAGCGGGGGCAGGGGCTTCGGGGGCGGCGGGGGCGGCGGGAGCTGCGGTGGCGGTCGCTTCACCCTTGTTGATGAAGAAGTCAGTTGGAAGATCCTCCTCGATCTCCTGGATGTTGCGGACCGACATCAGGTAGTGGTCGCGGAGGATGGCCGAGTAGGAGTCCTCCAGCTTCACGCTCTTGGTGTACACGTAGAACCAGCTGCGGAACTCGGGCTTGTTGACCGCGTTCTTCTCCTGAAAACGAAAGATAGGGGTTGAGGGTCTGTCAAAAAATAATGTACACTTGTGAAAATCAAAATACAATTTTTAAAAAAGTCAAAAAGTTGCATTTAAAAATTAGAGCCTCCGCGGGCTATTCGCCTCTCACCTTCATCCTGCCGAGGACGGAGCGGTAGGTGGCCCTGGTGAGCGAGCTGTCCTGGGGCAGCTTGAGGGCGGACAGCATCTGCGAGCGCGTCTTGCCGCTCGCGCCCTCGGCCAGGGCGGCCAGGATGGCGGAGTAGCCCAGCGGGGAGTATGCCGCGTTGCACTGCTTGTCCGAGTCCTGTTGACCACCAAAAATTTGTTGCAAAAAAAATTACATCAGTTCGTTCGTCAATTTTTGTAGGGAAGGCGCGTGACTCCGTGCCGGAACTGGACTCACGTGCAGCATGGCGGCCGCGATGCCGTTGATGCCCTCGCCGATGAAGGCGCCCGGGGACGTGGCCTGCTTGTAGACCTGCGTGGTGTAGGGCGCCGCGGGGAGGCCGGCGCAGGTGGAGCACCAAAGCGACAGCAGCGCCAGCGCCGCCGGCCCTGAAACGCACGGCGACCGTTCAGAAAACGACCCGGGAACGTCGAAACGCTTGGTGCCAAGTCCGGCGCCGCGATGCAGCCAGGCCTTACCTGCCAGTGTGGTTCTCATGGCGGCGGTGTGGAGGGATGCTGTTGCTGCTGCTGCTGTGACTCCGTCTCCAAGTAGAGTGACCGCGCACAGTCGCTTGACCCCCGCTATATGGACCCCCCGCCTCCACCCCCACCCCTCCAGGACTCCAGGACTCCAGGACCAGTCGAGTGCCCGTCCCGTCCAAGATGTACCGGTTTCCCTTCCGACGTCCCCCCCCCCCCCCCCCGCTCCCGCTGCTCCCGCCCCCCGGGGCCTGCACACACTGCACACTACAGGCTCGCCTCTCGCCGCTTCGCCGTGCACCGCTGTGCGTGCATCCAGCGCCAGACCGGCTCACAGGGCTCAGGATGCACTCAGTGACGTCACATGCAGCCTGCTCATTCATCCTGCCCTCACTGTGTGTGTGTGTATGTGTGTGTGGACGGTTACAGAACCGGTTATGGCGCCCATATCGGAGCCTGAACTCGCATGTGCAGCGTCTCGATTCTTTTCGCGGATTCCAGCTCGGCCCTCGCGGCCGCAGCCCTGCTGGAGCTGGAGAAGGCCGCGCTGCAAAAGTCAAGTTCAAGGATATCACCGTCGACCGAGGACGTGGCCTCCCAGGACTGCGTCTCTCCCCTGGGGCACCCCTTCGCAGACCCCTCCTACCCCTCCCCCTCTCTTCCTCCGTGTCGTTTCTCCGCCACATCGCGCTACTTTCATCTCATCTGCCTCCTACCCGCCGCGGGGACACCCGAACCCGACCGGACAGACGGTGGGCGGGCCGCGGCGGGGCCGCGACGCCAGGAGAGGAGTCTGTCTGTGGACTATTGTCGCCGCCGTCATTTCACTTTGTCTGACCCGGTTGGCGGCCTGCCCTGGGACGCTTTTTGTCCAATGTCCGCCGCCGATCCGGCGGCCGCGGTCCGGTTAGGAGTCGTCGCCGCTGCCGCCACCGCCGCCGCCGCCTGCCGCTTCCTTCCCTAACACCGCCGCGCCGTGGCGTGGCGGCCGGGCCGCGTCGCCGGGGCCCTGGTCCCATCCCATCCCATCCCATCCCCGGTCCCAATAACCAGTCCCAGTCTGTCTTGACTCCGCTAAAACTGCCACTTCCCGTTGCAGGCGACGACGCGACGCGGGCGCCAAAGAGCGTATGTGCTGTCCCTGTAGGCTGATTCCGAACACTGCCTTCGTAGCTCCGTCTCTGTCGCACTCGCGGAGTGCCCCATGAGAGAGAGAGAGAGAGAGAGAGATGTCCGAGTAGACCATGTTCGGAATCGCCCTGCTGTCTCCGGCCCCCGCCGGCCCCGCCCTGCCCGACCGGCAACATCATGGAAGGCCGCAGCAATGTTGCCGCTGTGGGATCAGTCCGGTGTTGGCGTTCATTGGGCCAACATTCGCAACGATCGACTACGGGCTGAGCCCCAACATTGTAGTCCGGCCATTAGGTATGGTAGGGCTCGCGAACACCACCAGTCCGAACAGCGAAGGCGCCTGCCGGGTAGGCAACCACAGTGTCTAAGTGCACGTGAGGCGTGCGGGCTGGCCTACCCTGAAGCTCGCAGGCGCTCCATCTTACTAGACGATGCCTCAGTTTATGCAATGGGGCTTTGGTTCGGTGCGTTTCATACCATATCTGTGTTTGGTTCGACTGTAATGCTACTGCGGGCCATGGGAGGATGAGGAAGTGGCAAGACAAACTAGTTCCTTTAAGGTTTATTTTACACAATCAGATACATGCACATGCCTCACTCAAATATATAATACAATACAATTTGATAAGGGGGAAAAAATGACACATTTAAACAAGTTATTGAAAATTATTGCAACAGTCCTTTCACACACATGCTGCTATAATGTGCAAATCTAAGACCAAGGCACAAATAATTGGATTTGTCTTGTTCATTCACAGAAATATGGTCCCTACAACAAGAATAAACTAACAAGGGCAGATCACTCATATCTGTGGTTTTGAGTAAATCCTCGCCCATGATTATGGCATAAACATTCAAGGAGAAGCCTGACACAAGATCACAAGTGTAATTTTACTTTCTGATTAGAGGCCTAGTCTTTGTAAACATAGATGTGATTACCTTTATAACACTTCATACACTCGAGATAGGCTACCAGTGAAGAAATGATCACCAACTCAAAATAACAGCCAGCACATAAGATAGAGAATACTATCTTTAAATGACTCATAAAATATAGGAATCTCTGAAAGTACACTGTAAAGCAAAAACACCCTAAAATAAGTATCATTTAAAAGAAAATACAAAGGTTTCTATGAAGCACTTCTAAAAATATTTGTACAGGAGGAACAACTCCTTCAGCTTTTATGGTAGAACAAAAATTAAGAACGTGAAGGACAAATTCACAGACAATAGGGATGAATTCTAAAAGCCACTAAGAAAGAGTATCGAGGAAAAAACTGTAATGATATTAATGCATTTTAAAAGAGAGAGAGAAAATATAAAAAGCAAGTTACGAAATATGTAGCTTGCAATATGAGTAGTGAATAAAGGTTAGTTCTATTGGAAAGGGTTAGATATATCACAGTGGCAGCACATACATTCTCAGGTACCCTAGAGATAACACGGTGGATGGTGAAAATATTTTGTACCGCTTAATTGAAAACAAAGCCAGCTTGAGAGGGATGCTTAGAAGCCCTTGTAAATCCTTCACTCCCTTTCTTCCTTAACTTTTATAATTTTCATTTAATATTTGAAGAATGAAAATGAATGTGTTAGATGACATGAAGCAGATCATAATGATCTTTGACTAGCACCCTGATGCTGCAATACAGTATTGCTATACCACAAACGCAATTGCAGCACGTTGGAAAAAATTAAAGAAAATAGAACCTCTATAACTGCTATCACTACAGATCATTGCTGAACCACTTTGTGGATTTCATTAACTAACACAAATGGCTACAGTATAGCTCTCTTTAACACAGCACTCTGCGCAACATTTGACTAGCTGTCACACGTTCATTTCATTACAGTTGGACTTTCTTTTTCCATGACACATCACAGGAAAAGTAAATCTATTTTGATCCATCAACTCCGCCATACCTGATCACTTAATTATTTAACTACGCTTACATGAGCACCAAAAACCTCAATAGAATATCAGGCTTACTTCATATATGATGTGTGTCTTTAATAAAAAAGTACAACAGAAAAAAAAAATCAGTTTGAAAAATTGGGAAGCCACTACCAAAATATTCTCGGTAAGTAAAATTAAAGAATCGTAAATGACTCTTAGTAAGTAGAGTATGAAGTCGGAGGTCCAGGATATGAGGTTGACCACTGCTTCACAAAATATGAAACAAGTTCAAGCATTTGTTGACTAACTACTCACAAACTGTCCTGTGACTTCAATACAAGTCTTCAGTTTGTATAAAACATTGACTTTCAAGCCCATCCTAGTACAGACAAGATTATCAAAACTAAAGGGCATTCAAAAACGTTCATGACTCTACAGGTTGTATTGCATCACAGAATGCAGGCATGCTTACAAACGTTTTAAGAGAAAGAAAAAAAAAATCAGAGTGTTTACAAAGGTAACAATGTACAGTCTTCTCTATGCACCATGCTGTATGAACAAGAAGTCTGAGCAATAAGAAACATGGCTTGTTTAAGTAACATGCATATATAGTGATACATAATCACATTACACAGTTCATAAGCAAAATAAAAAAAATTGTTTTTATCTCAGGCAAAAGCAAAGGGTGCAATAAAAATTCCAGCAGCCTTAGAAATTTAAAGATAGGAAAAGAAACAAATAAAGTTACTTACATAATACTGAACAAAGTAAGTTATAACTAACAAGTGAAACAAACTAGTTTATTCCGATCTCACTGTTACAGGATTCAGCTAACTAGTTATATTTGAAAATTTTAAGGAAAAGTTTGTCTTTGGGCATGACACATCTATTGTGACAACATAACCTACGCAGCCTCCAAGAAACTCATGTTTGATAAAAAAAAAATAATAATAATGAAGCAAGTCTTAGTGTTTCTTCAAGCTTTTCATAAATATTTTCATATCATATTCTTCTTCATATTGCTTATCCTCCCACAAATCTGGAAGAGTACTAAGAATATTGTGAAAGCTAACTTGAGCACTTGATTGGGTTCCTGAGTTTACACTGGATCCGGACGTTCCATTTACTGCTTTATTTCCATTTTGAAGTGAGAATAAATCAAGAAGCTGTAAATCAAAATACAGAAAAAGGCATTACATAGCTTTAATATTCACATACTAGGAGATCTCAGTCAAACACACTTGTACTACTTGTGACTCCCTACCTGATCTGTTCCCATGGTTTCCATACTAGCATTCTCACTGCTTATAACAGTGTTGGCAGTTAAGATTTTAAACTTCTGCAGTCTGTAAAGAAATTTCACAATCAGACCATGGGACCACTTAGGGGGGAAAAAGTTTCATGGGAGATTAATTTAGTGATACCAACCCCATAATCTTCTCCTCTAGCGTGGCACGAGTAATAAGCCGGTAAACATTTACAACTTTCTTTTGCCCTATTCGATGTGCCCGGTCCATTGCCTGAAGATCTTTCATTGGGTTCCAATCATGTTCAACAAAAATAACCTAGAAATTCAGGGTACAAAACATTTAGTGAGAACGATTGAAGAGAAATGTACACAAATTCATTCAGAATTTGGATAAGAAAAGACCTACAGTGTCAGCACCAGTGAGGTTCAGTCCCAAACCTCCAACTTGTGTAGTGAGCAGTAAAACATCAATTGAGGGATCTTTATTAAAGCGTTGCACCACTGCATGTCTTTGGGTTGCTGGTACAGCTCCATCTAATCGCAAATATGAAACTCCTGGCATGTTTTTCCTATTAATTTTAATTCAAATGTTAATGTTATGGACATGGGCAGTGGACAGGAAAAGAGATCAAAAAGATAGCACCACCACAAAAATTCTTCCAAAATACCTTAGCAAGTCATTTTCCACTATGTCCAACATGACCTTTAGTTGACAGAAAATAAGAGCTCGATGTTGATTAATGGCAATGTCCCCAGGTGTACCAGCAGTGCCTGCACAAGGTTCAGCACCGATTCCACAGTCCAACAACAATTGCCTTCACAAAAAAAAACAAAAAAAAAACAAGAATTAGAACTACATTTAAAACAATGAACAGAGCACAAAAACTGAAAAGCATGTTCAACCAGAACATACTTAAGAGCTGGGAGTTTTGCAGCATGTTGAATGTCCTGTAGGTCACTGGCTTGCAAGTGAAGATCAGCACTAATTTTTTCAAACTCAGGGTGAGTGGGTGATAAAACAAGCCTGGGGTGATTACACACCTTCTGCAGGTACCTTAATGCCTGTGAATAAATAGAATGAGAGTCATCTTGAGCTAAGAATTGTCAAGCTTACAAGAGCCAAATGTAAAAATGCCACAAGCATATTACCTGGAATATATGAGTATGGGCCTGTAGAGAATTAGCAGCAACATCTGAGTGAGCAATTGTTTCGGCTAACGACTGGTGAGCCTGAGTACGTGAAAAATCTTCGTACAAGCGTTGCTGCAGGGGACTCAATTCACAATAATAGTCTTGGGTTATCTTCGGTGGCAAATCATGTAAAACATCTTCTTTGACGCGGCGCAGCAGGAATGGAAGTACCTACAGAAACATGATAATGAGTAAAAATAGAATTATTCTCAATTTCAAATGCATAAAAAATAATAAGGAGCACACGCGTACTTGTCTATGTAAAGCCTCCATTGCTAGAACACCAGCCTCCTGCTCTTTGGGTGAACTTTTAGCATCCCGGCTGGCTAGTATAGGACGACTATAACGAGCATTAAATTGTTTTTCTGTACCAAGGAATCCTGGCATCAGAAAGTCAAACAAAGACCACAGTTCCAGAACATTGTTTTGTATAGGTGTTCCAGACAAAATAAGCCTGTGGTTTGCAACTAATTGCTTTATGGCTTTGGAGGCCTGAAAAATAATAGCGAGGAAGATTAATTGACAAACAATTAGTTCAATAGATTGAAACATGGCACGGTAATTGAAGATTCTGACCTTTGTCTTGCCATTCTTGATGTACTGTCCCTCATCAAGAATACAGTAGTTCCATCTGATGGAACTAAAGAAATCTATATCTTTCCGCACAATATCATATGATGCCACAATAAGATTGAATAATTTGAATGAGCTTCTCAATCTGTAAATAAAAAACAGGACCAAAACATTTTTTTTTTATAAAACACTTCATGAGGAAAAAACTATTCTTAATATGTGACAGACCTTTCCCTCTCAATAGGAGGCCCAGCATACTGTAAAGGGTTAAGATATTTCCTGGAAATAAATTTTGTAACTTCATAGACCCAATGCCCTGTCAAAGTTGGAGGGCATATAACCAAGGACTGTAATGGTGCATTGTCTGCACTTTTGGTATTCTGGCAACAGACAAATTAAGAACCATGATTAATTTTAGAATTTATTGGCAGACAATAAAAAACGGAAGGGACGTTTTTGGAACTTACCCTGTATAGTATGGCTCGATTATAGTGATCACTGGCAAGTATACAAATGGATTGCAATGTTTTCCCCAGACCCATGTCATCACAAAGAATTCCATGCAACTTATACTTGTTGAGGAAAGCTAGCCAATTCACACCACTCTGCAGAAAGAAAGGTGACATGAAAACATATAAGAAAAAACTGGTGTGAAAAGTTGTTTCCACATCTTATTTTCAGTCACCTGTTGGTATGAACGAAGCTGAGCATTAATTTTAACAGGTATCTTGAAGTTCTCAATACTTTTAGGATTAAAGAGCTGTTCCAAAAAGTGTCTTTCAGCTTCTTTATGTTTGGCAAAGTCACTAGATATGTCAGGAGGATCAGGCACTCCTCCATCAAGTGGCATTAACTGAATCAAAGTAGCAAAACTATGGGTAGCACACAGACGAACTGATTGGTCAGCATCACTCATGCGCCCTGAAAACAATCAAACAGCATATGTGGTCATACCATTAAATTAATATTGCAATGATGGTTTCGACGATTTCTTTTATGCGAAAAAGGGAAACATACCTAGAAGGGGCACAATAAGTATAACTACAAATGGTATAATGTTGATTTGTAATTTTTCTATGATGCACATAACTGCTTCCATGGCTCCTTGTCGATATGTATCACTGTGCATTGCTCCCAGAAGAGGAAGGACACGAGCAACAACCTGCTCCATCACTTGAACAGAAGAGAGAGCAGCCAAGGTACCTATGCATCTTGCAGCCATGTGGCGGACGGCAGAATATGTATGGGTGAGGAGTTGGCAAAGCTGGGGCAAACAGTCCAAAACCTGCAACACAAATTAAATTTATACCGCCCATACTTGTACATAGGATTAAGTGCTGGAAGGAGATTGAATACCTGAGGTAATAGCTTTTTATGGAGAGCATCACTAGTAATTTCAAGAACCTGAAGGTCAGCAATAAGTTCCTTGGCTGCTTGATCACCCGCAACCACTGATAAATCTGAATGGAGAACAAATTGGTCAGCAATAGTTTTCGAAGTTCCACATTGTAGCATTAGCCTTCAAACTTTGTGGTACAAACCAAGGGGACCTGTCTCCGATGTAGCCTGAATCTGTCCGGTCATGACCTGCCACAGCTTTGACAGTTTTCTTGGTAATTGGTCTTCAAAATAGGCGGTAATAGACTTCAAAGCAAATGTTGCCCCCCTACGGCACAACTGATTACGTTTGTGGGCCTCTTCATCAACAGGGAAAAGATCTTCTGGGGGAAGATCATGTATGGGTGGTCTACCTGGGCCTCGGCCAGTAGAATTAGAACGTCGATATATAGCTCTCTCTGCAGATTTCTGCTGGTTCACTAAAGATGGAATACCACTGAAATTGGTTAGCTTATTGTTTACAGTTACACCTTGTCGAGAAGGTCCTCCTGAATTTACAGCACTATTGGTGGAGCCCTCATCAGAAGTTTTGATTTGTGGTGTAAACTCTGGGTCTGAGCGAAGAAAAATGCACAAATTGGTAATGATCTTGTCCACGGGGCAAGGTGTACGAGCAGCAGCCATGTCAATCAAAAACGCTAGACATTCAGCAGATAATGATTGCAGCATATCATTTTCTTCTTTTTTAACAGATTCCATGACTGCCTTGCAAAGAGGATGTAACTTCTCTGGCAAGCAACGCAGCATAATCACAGCATTTCCAATAGCTGCCTGTGCTCTAAGGAAAAAATATTGTACATAAGGGAAAGACTTCACAATTACACTTTTACAGTTAAGTATCAGGGGGGAAATTGTAACTTACGAAATGTGGAAAATTGACTGATCAAGCATAGTTTGCAAAACTGATTTTTCTATGTTCTTGCGACTTTGCTCCAATGTATCAATAACTTTTGTTTTCAGTTTCTGCTGTATCAGTAGCTTTTCTGATATAGGCTCAGATAACTTTTTAATTTGCTCCAAAGTTAGGACCTAGGGGAGCGAAAAAAGTTGGTCTACAAACAAGGGCACACGTACGCCAATATATATTATAACAAGTTAGAAATTACCTGCTTTGCAGTATACTGCTCAGACATATACAATTTGTAATGCTTCAGAAGGGCAATGAAATCCCATGCATCATGAAGAAGTTTTGTATATGCATGAGCTATCTCATCATAGTATATACTTTCATTAAGACATGAGTGAAGGCATGCCGCTAAGTTAGTTGGACACTGCACTTCCTCAGATGGAACACCCAAACCTTCAGTGTTGAGCTGGCTGTGCGAACGTTTTCCCCATTCCATTAGCACAAGACCAGCAACCATTCTTTGCAGGGCTGATTTGGAGTTAAGGTGAACAAGCATGACTCTTGTATAACATTCTATTGGAGACTCTATGTCTGAGGTGTACACAACACCTGGTGCTTTTTGTACTAGATAGCATGAAAGTGCCCCTGAGGAATAAAAAATCTCATTCTAGAGTTTCATTTATAAGCTAATGGATAGAGCAGTATTATAGAATATCATACCTAACATTCTGCATGCAATGATTCTCGCTTGAATAACGTTTGGTTCATGACTTGATAACGGAACAGATTGACCACCACCAATGTAAAACTTTGGAACAGCTGTGCCACAATTTGACTCCAAAGACGAAAACGCCTTGGCTTTCCTAGATCCTTTTTCTGAACTCTTTTCCTGTTAAAGAAAAGAAAACATCTTCAATAATGGAGCTACGCTAAATAAAGAGAAAAATTATATGGAATACATATTAATATTCATACTCACTCTTACACAACGTATGATGACACTGTTATCAAAAGCAATTTTGGCTGGTTGCATAGTGAGGCAAAGCCATGTTGTGACAAATGGGCAGGCAGCCATTAGGAGTTGAGCTAATGGAGCACTTTCCAGTAAATTACCCCATACCTTCAGAGCAAAAGAAACTGGTTGTAGTCAAACTTTAAAAAAATACATAAATTCAGAACATTGCAACACCTGAGAAGACTCACCTTCTCAGCAAGCAGCTGGATTTCTTTTACTGGTTCCAGAAGGATTAGTTGAAACACATGGCGAAGTGCAGACTGAAGGACATCCTGGGTCCACTCTATGCTCTGTGATCCAGTCAATGTAAATAGAGTCTGCAGAGTGGCACGTCTCACTGACGATGTGTTATGACTCAAGAATGGCCAGAGTCGAGGAACTACTATGGGTAGAGGTTGTGGTCTGTAAATAAAGGAAAGTGTAAACTTAAGTTGTGTGAGATAGTAATGAGATTTTTTAAAAGGTATTTGATAATGGAGCACCTCACATTTACCTCAGTAAGGTCTGGCACTTAGGAACACTAAGAAGAGCAGCAAGCAAACCCATGAAGCTATTGCAAGCAGCTGCTAGCTCATCCTGTTCCTCAAGCAAATCCCATAGCTGCTGAATTGTCTCATCCACTTTACTACCCATAAGATCCACAACTGTCTCAGCAACGGGTATAAGTGCAGAGGCAGCAACTGCTCCTACATCATCAACAGGATCGCCCAACCCTTGCACAATATGAGGATATGCAAGAGGAAGAAGTTCAGAAACCAAGTCCTGAAAAACAACAAAAGCAACACCATATCAGAAAATCACTTCATAGCAATGTTAAAGGTTAAGTCTCTAGAAAAGTACCAACCTCTCGTATGGCAAGAAGGTACTTCAAGCCCAAGAGTCCTCCATGCCTAGCTTCCCACTCTTGATGTTGGAGAAGCTGCAGGAGAACTTCAAGAGTTTTATGGACTCCCGATTTTGGAAGTAACTGCAGAACCATACCTGAAAATACAAAACGCTCGTAGATAAACCAGATGGAGAGGCAGGAAAAAAATAAAATATTTAGAACATGCATCTACTAACCCAAAGCTTGTGCACAAGTCTCTCGAACTGGAGCTGTGACTTGGTCAGACACAAAGTCTCCAAATCGGTCAAGACCCAAAACACAAAGAAGACGCAATGCTATATCTTCCAGGCATTGTTCATGCAGCACTTCCATCTATAAAATAAGTGAAAAATCATCATTTCTCAGACCTTAGGAGCCCTTCTCAGAACTGTAGGAATTCTTCACAATACCTCATTCTTTGAAACATTTGCGGGCTTCCCAGCTCCTGCGCCATGTATTTTTACAAATTCCCTGAGAGCTGTTGCTGCACCATGTCGTACTTCCCAACTAGAGCTAAACAGATCTTGACATAATTGATCACAAAATGACTCAAAAGGCCAATCTATCGCCTGAAATGATTGATGTGGTTAAAAAAATAATTCCAAACATTAATAAAACTACATGTGGGTCAAAAAATCTAAGAAAACTTACATCTCCCCAGCTACCAGTACCATCAGGCACACTCTCCCCTGGTAATGCATCTTCTGATTTATCATTGAGTGTGACCTGATCTTCAGTTTTAATGCGCTTGCAATCTGGCTCATTTACACTATCTGCATCATTCAAGGAAATCTGCTTGGAATTTGCTCGAGAAAGCCTTTTTTCTTTGATCTTTAACCCTTGCTCTTGAGCCATCATTTCACTTACACTCCTCTGCAATGGGAATCATAATAAAATCATCAAGCTGCTTCTACCCTTCTTCCCAGATCAAAGAAATTCAAGATTGCAAAGGTCTCACCTTCTTTTCAGTTTTAGTTAAAGAGGCTGACCCACTAGCAATATCTTCCTCTGATACAATATCAGATGTGTCAACTCCAAGAGCTGCCATTGCATCTAGCCCCAGCTGGGTATTTACCTGCTGACGTTGTCTAGCTAAGCGTTCTTTAAAATCCAAACCTGACAAAAATGCAACACTGCCATTACCATCACTTCCAATCGTGTACATAAGAGCTTGTGATAGTCAATTTCATGATCGTTTACCAGCTAATGATTCATCTGTATTGTACTCCTTCCCTTCAGAACCTAGAAGATGCGCACTGTTTGCCATTATTTGATTTACATCAAATTTCTCAAAAGTGAAGCGAGTAGTTTGTGGAGTACATCCAGCAGGAGTTGAACCATTATCCTCCTCTGCAAGATTAACAAGCAACACGAAAAGAAACTTTTAATTTTGGTTCAAAGTGGGGTAGAGTGGGTGATGGCATAGCTTCATCCTTACCCTTCTCAATTTTTAAAGTTCCAGGTGGATTCCATTCTGGCACATTGCTTACTATTGCTTGCACAGCCTGCCCTGCCGCTATCCTTGTGTCCCAATTTTGGCTATGCAAGTATGTAAGAATACGGCCCAACAAGTTATGCAATTCATGTGGATGTAGTTTCTGTACTTCTCCTAACTGACAAGCTGCTGCCTTGCGAGTTACAGGAGATGAACCACTTTCCAGAAGGACAAACAACCGATCAAGCCTGGAAATATATAATGTGTTCTATTTAAAGAATCTGACTTTGAGGTAATGCAATGGCCACAATTTCATTGATGCTACCCTGATTTAATGACTATAAGAAACGAACTTACCGTGACGTCATGTTTAATGCTCTTATCTCTATATCACAGTCGTTATTATAAGATCACAGGAGAAAGTTACTGGATGCTTGATGCAATCCAAACATTACCGGATGTAGACCTGAAACATGTGTAATATCTTGTTTTGAACTACCTAACAAGATTCTCAAAATAGTGAAATAAAGAAACAAATATCAGTAAGTGCATTAAAAAACTGTGAGTTTCTAATTTTCAGCATAATTAATTGAACTTTTGAGAAAATTGGCGACATTCATCAACATGTTGAGTAGAGGGAAACAAGCAAGAAAATTGTGAGAAACCATCAAGCATTGAGCCTTGAGAATTGTTCAACCCTTGATTTATGTTAAGTTTGTGATGGCTATAACCCTACAGACAATCCTTGGTTTGCAAATTAAAGCACAATTTGCAATCTAACAACCCAATTTTGTACCAATACACTGTACCCTATAAACCAAAAGCTAACACTATAGAATTGAGTGTGATATATGCAAATCAATTCAAATTTAGGAAATTATATTTTTACTATTTCTTGAAAGAATCGGCGCACTGGAGCTAATTAATAATGACATCTGTTTCAAAAGATGAAAGGTTATGTCACAAATAATAAACAGCGGTTTTCCTGAAAGAAGTTGGGCTTTTTTATTTGCATCATCGCCACATGAAAAGCTTCGACGAGTACACCCCGAACTTTGATGGAATGTCGACTTGGAGGTCAATAAATTTGAGAGCGTCAGAACGTACTAAATAAATTTCACATACGAATGAGAAAGCTATGAACGTCGATAGCGCTGGGCTAGATTAATTAACAAGCTACCCTGGCTGAGCTGCGCAGCTGGCTCAAATTAGTGTGTAATCTGGAAAGCAGCTATGCTCGATAAACGTGCCCCACTCAAGCAGGGTAGTTGGGAAATCCTTCATCACACATCTGCGGGGCAGAATTGTACGATAAACCTTAACCTACAATGCTATGCATTTCTGGGGTTCTTACAACTGCATTTCCCGTGTTCGACTCATCCAGGTCCATTGCAAACAATTATATACGTGGACAGGAAGACAAAGCCTAATTGTTTTAACGAATATAAGACTGAATGAAAAATATTCTTCCGAGAGAAAGACATCGTGACGCTCTCAAATTTATACTGCCAGCCATATTGCTGATGAGTCCCACTTTATCCCACACCTGGCACGCAATTCTCTCCTCTCCCCTCTCATTGGTTCACTTTTGGACCAATCCAAGAATTCCATTTAACATTTTCACTGAGCTAGTTGGGTCGGCGTCTGACATCACAGACTAACTTGAACTCACGCGAAAGCAGGCCATCGCAACAGTCCACATTTGAAAAACGCGCAATCTGCATATGGGAGAGGCGCTGCCATTCACTTAAAACAAACGGTCCAATCAATTGTATACGTGTGCAATAGTTTCCAATGTGACTAGTCATGCATGTTTATATTATTTGACAGTTCGGGGGAACATTTAAAAGGACACTTGTTGGGTCTACTAAATTAAGAAGAAAGAAACACTTTCGCACTAGTGTCAGTCCGAACATTGGGTATTTTACACACCATGAGTATACATACAGGTACACAGAACAAAATTACAAGCAGTTTCTTATTTATCCCAAGGAATGGAAACAAAAAACAGTTTTGAAGAGCAAGACTCGGTGTAAAGGCGTCTGCACGGTACTTGTCGTCTGCTAGAAAGCGTCAGAGCAGTCAACAGCAGCATGCTACTATTTTCCTCTGGTTGAAACCAATAGAAAATGGTTTTCTGTTGGAAAAAGGGCGATCTATTTTTACCTACTAAAGCCTTAAGTACAATACTTGCATGTTTGAATTCTATTGGTACCTCTGAAAGGAAAACACCTGTGGTAAACTTCGTGTACTTCATTTCTGGGTGTGGTGCACATGTAGTGATCTTTTTGAAACGAACTGTGCTTTTCTGTAAGGCTGTGGTTCAACGCAAGGTTATGTCGTCCAGTGCTGTTTGAAAGGCAGGGAAACAAACGTGTTTACCTGGTTATGTATTATTGACTGCAGTCTCCTCGAGTTCTGTTCCTTGTGTTTCATCGCCTGGTTTTAGTATAAGACAAATTCTTACTTTTTGAGAACTGCTCTCTGCCGAATAAAATGGCCAAAAAGAAGAAGACTGGCAAAAATGCCAACAAGGAGAAAATTAGCCTAGTCTTTGACCCATCAGCTAGAAGGTATCAAAGCAATATCTCAAATGCTCCCTGAAACCTTTTGACTTGTTTTTTACTCTAAACTCATTACTTGGTATTATTAATGCCTGTTTGTGAGGTCGACGTTGGTCCCGTTTCCTAAACTTCATGTACTTTGTTTGTTTTGTTTTCAGGGATTTCCTGAAAGGGTTTCACAAGAGAAAGGTCCAGAGAAAAGAAAAATTCAAGGAGGATCTTAAACAGATGATGAAAACGGAGAGAAAAAAAATTAAGGCTAATGTGTGTACACTAACATCCGGTATTGTGCATAATGTAATCAAGTGTGTGGAGATTATTTTTCACTTTCTGTTTTTAACAGGCTAAAGGAACATACAAGACATTAGTGGTGTCACATCGTCCATGTCCTGAGGTAGAGCATCTTCTAAATGAAGAACATGACCTTGGCTCTCATTCGGTTGAAATCAAGGAACTCTCTACCCAAAGCTTAGCTGAAGACAACAATTGGATAGGAGAAAATCGGGTAAGATTTTGGATATAGCCCTTTGCCTTCTCCAACATTTTCATGTAAATTCAACTGAATCTTTTTTTTAAATAGTCAACTTATGGCCGAGAAGAAGAAGAGGAGGGTGAAGAATCAGAAGAGGAGGTGGAATCAGATTCTGAACTGCCAGGGATGGATTTAAAGGTGAAACCCGTGAAAAAACCTAAAGTCACCAAAGAGGAATCATCTACGAAGCCTGTCACAAACCCTCTAGTTGGCAAGAAGGAATTTAAAACGGCCAAAGAATTGAAGAAGGTCATAAAAAAGCAGTCTTCCAAACAAGTAAAGAAGAGTAAAGTGTACCAAATGAAGTCTAAACTGGATAGAAGTGATTGTAGGAAGAAGAGTATGAAGGCAAATAACAGATTATCAAAAATTAAGGAGAGCAGCAAAAAGGGTAAAAGATCCAAGAAACTTAAGGAGAAGAAAAGAGTAATTGCTGCTAGAACTAAGAATTAACAAGGCCTTGTGAACTGTGTGATAATGATTGTAATTTCTAATAAATTTCTCTATATGTATAAACGTGAGTTCGTTGGTATCATTCTTTCCCCGTTGTCCAGGGCCGCGCCGGTTTCAGGGTGGCTTGTTAATTAATGGTTTGAGGTCAACAGTGTGCGCAGGTCTAGCGCGGGGGTCGAGTTGAGGCTCTGTCCCACACACAGGGATCGGGAAACCAGGGAAACGCAGCAACAGCAAACCAATTAAATGCAAATGAAGGCACACCTCAGCCCGCCCGTCCTTTGTCGGTGTCGGTGAGGGAAAAGGGGTTGGGGGGGGGGGGGGGCTACATACTGCTATACTCGTCACTCCTCAAGTTCGGGGCGGTGCAAAGCAGCCTTTGAATTTGAAATAAAGGGGTCTGATGGGCGGGGGTGGTTTCGGGTGTGTTCGTGCAGCTGCTGACTCATGAATGCTTCGGGCGGTTTTGCCTTGACGAGTGCGGCGTACATTATGTGGGGATCGGTAATCGGCCACAGTATGTGACGATGACCTGAGAAGACAATTTAAAAAAGGAAACAAAAAACAACAACACGAGAACATTTGATAGAGACGAGCGCTGAACATTGGAACAAAATAACTCATGGAAATTCTTGGTCGGAATTTGTGCCCGGGGCTGTCGGTGTACACAGCACTCTTGCACATTTTTCCCCCTCACGGAGCCGGCAAACATGGCTAAGAGGAAACAAGTCTAATGATCAAAGTATTACAACACAAGAATCCTCTCTGTTTAATGAGAGGCAAGCATTCTTAATTAATTTTCTAACTGCGCCGGGCGTTGGTTTGATTGCTTCCTCGGCTTGCTTAGGGGCTTTCTGCAGGGAGACCCGGACCGCCGCCGGGTACTCCGGCCCGCGGAACTTTGTTGAATGAGGCCCGGGCCGGGCATCGAGCATAAAGCAATCCCCACTGAGCGGGCCGGCACCGGGCCTGCCGGGACGCGTGGCGGCGCGTGGCGGCGCGTGGCGGAGCCTGCGCATCGCACGATTAACGGCCCGGTGCGGCTCTCAGGGGGGATGCCCCCGCCGTGTAGATGCTGATGCTTTGAATCATTTGCACGGCACAGGCTCCGCCGCTCCACCGCTACGCCGCTGCCTCTGCAGCCGCCAGCAGGCCCCCTCTCCAACCGGCCTCCACCGCCGGTCTGTTTGTCTAAGCGGAGGGCGCACGGCAAATGCCGCCGCCGGAAGTCACTTTGGTTTCGGCGGGAATTGAGTTTTGGGGTGACGGCACGGGCATCGGGCGGCGGTGGCCGGGAGGCTGGAGCCGGCAGGAGTCGGCTGGAACAGGGAGCCTGCACTGGAGGCCCGGGGCCCCTGCCAACGGGAGGGTAGGCAGGCCGCCGCACTCCGGTCCGCGTGGGCCCGGGCTGGAGCCTACCTTCCAGGCGGGCCCCGACGAGCGGAGCGGAGCCGAGCCCAGGCCTGCTTCTCTCTCTCTCTCTCTCTCTCTCTCTGCCCCCCCCCCCCCCCCCCCCCCCGTCAGCGATTCCATTCCACCTCCTCTGAGGATTCAAGAATCAAGAACTCCACGAGGCATCATTCTTGCCGTGCGCTCCCCGCCCCCGCCCCCGCCCCCGCCCCGCCCCCGCCCCGCCCTCCGGTCCATTCCCCGCCTCAGCGGCAAGAGAGAGAGAGAGAGAGAGAGAGAGAGAGAGGGGGGGGGGTAGGCAGAGCGGGAGCGGTGCGCCCTCATTTTATATTTATGTCTCGCGGCAGTGCCAGAAAAATCGCTACGGAGAGAGAGAGGGAGAAGAGGCAGATGACGAGAAGAGAGAGGGGATTGAGAGAGAGAGAGAGAGAGAAAGAGAGAAAGGAGGAGGGGAGGGGGAGTAAAATCAGCTCGCGCGGGGATTGACTTTGCCGGAGCATAATCGAATGTCAAGCGTCCGCCGTCAAGGATATACACCAGCGATGAAAATAATCGTCTCCATCGAGCGGTGGCGAAGAGCCAATGAGGAGAGAGAGAGAGAGAGAGTGAATATGAATATAAATATGAATGGAGAGAGGGAGAGAATGACAGAGAGGTAGAGGGGGGAGAGAGAGAGAGAGAGAGGGAAGGAGATAGAGAAGGAGTGAGAGGGCTGGCCGGCACGCGGCAGCACTACTGTTTCGATAGAAGATGATAATATGAAGCTGAGGCGCGAGGCGTGCGGAGAGTCCAACGCCCTGAGGGGCGTGTCCCCCCTGCAGCGCTCCGTACCACGTCCGCTCATACTTGTCATGCATGCCGGACCACGTGCGGCACGGCTAGTGCAAAGGACAAGGACGGAGGCAGAGAGAGACAGAGAGAGAGAGAGAGAGAGTAGGGCAGAGAGAGAGGGAGAGAGAGACAGAGAGATAGAGAGACAGAGAGAGAGAGAGGGCCTGCACCCCGTCCCCCTGCACGCTAATGGCCGCCCCTCTCCAGATGCCGCCGCCGCCGCCGCCGCCGCCGCTATCTTTACGTTCTCCAGTCTCTATTTTTCTCTTGTATGTACTCTGCGCTCATGTTGTGAGGGCGTTATATAGCCGTGCCCGCAGCGCGCGGCTCCCCCCCACCCTCCCCCGTCTTCCGTCTCCCTCACTCTCTTTGCCCCTCCGGCCGCTGCGGCAGTGTCGTCGCTTCTCTCTCTCTCTCTCCCCCTTCCTGGGGACCGCGCGCGCACGCCACGCCTCCCGGTCCTGATTCTAGGCCGGCGGGCCCGCCGGGCGCAGACGATGACGCGGGGCTGCATAGTGCCCCCCCCCCTCTCTCTCTCTCTCTCTCTCTCTCTCACACACACACACACACACACACACACACACACAACACGGCATTTTTGCGAAGCAACGCAGCGTGCCGAAGAAGTTGATCCTGAAGCGATAGGCGCGCGAGCACAAAATATAGTGAGAGGGAGAGAGAGGGAGCCCCCCCCTTCATCCCCCACCCCCTTCCGCCTTCTCTCAGCGAGCCTCTCTATTTCTCGGGGTACAGCGCGCGCAGCAGCCGGAGGAGAGGCGGTGCGAGAGAGAGAGATAGAGGGAGAGAGAGATAGATAGATAGAGAGAGAGAGAGAGAGAGAGAGAGAGAGAGAGAGAGAGAGAGAGAGAGAGAGAGAATGAGAGGAGGGAAAGGGGGGCGAGGACTTCTTGTCAAAGAAAAGTTGTCGGCGCGCTTTATAATTGGGCTTCTTAAACGGCTTATCGCCGGAAGGCATTGTTGTTCTTGACGCCGGGAGATTCCATCGCCGCCGCCCGGCAGACTGTCGTGCTCTCTCTCTCTCTCTCTCTCTCTCCTTATTTCTGTCCGTCTGTCCGTCGATCTGCCTGTCTGTCTAGCCATCTATCTGTCTCTCTCTCTCCCGTGCGGCGCCGTTACTTAATATCTATGCGCGGGCCGCCGCGGGGTGCTAATGGCCCCCCGGTCTGCGCGGCACATTCAACAGGACAGGGGGAAGCGGCTGTCATCTGTTTCCGCCCCATTCTTTGAGCCCCCTGCATTTCTTATTCGTCGCAGCTTAATGAGGCCGTGGGGGAGGAGGATTTGGGGGCCGGGGGGGGGGGGGGGGGGGGGGGAAGGTCCCCGGGTGGGGCAGCGCACTGCGGGGCTAACGCTCCCGTTGAGCCGCCCCGCGGAGAGCCGACTACAAGGTGGGCATGACCACCGCGGCTGCGTTATTCTCAGTTCGGTCCGGGAGGCGGGGGCGCAGCAGCAACGGGCACCGCCGCATCACCTCACCTCACCGCGTCTGCCAGAGTAGCAGTACTAAGGTCCGCGCGTGTGTGTGTGTGTGTGTGTGTGTGCGCTGATAAGAAGACCCCCGCACCCCCCTCAGGCCGGACCGCCTGGGCCGCCACGCCCCATCTCCACCACCGCGACGCCGCCGAGCCTCCACGCCGACCCGGCCGCCGACCCGGCCCGACCCCTTGTCGCAGTTGAAAGACTAAAGTGTACGCTCTCGCTGCAAATATTGACCCTGGGCGTGCTGCCATAGGCCATGGGGACCCATAGGGAAAGGGACCCCCGCCCGCCCTCCCCCGCCGCTCTCGCCTGCCTCCGCCGCCTCCCTTTGCCGAGGACCAAACAGCGGACTCAGACGGCGACCCGGATGGCGGGGCGCGTCGCCCCCCCCCCCCCCCCCCCGAGGACCCCCCCGCGCCGGGACACGTCTCACTCGGACACCGGCGGCGGGGCAGGCGGGGCCGCCTGGTGGGTAGGCAGCCCCCCGCTGCAGCGGGCAGGCGTGCCGCGCGGGCTGGCCTACCCCGCGGCCTGCAGGCGCTCCCCCGGGAGGCACACCACATGGCGAGCAGCTCTCTCTGTTCTAAGCGCTGCCGTGGTGTTCGACGGGCCGTATGGTCTGCGGATGCAAAAAAAAAAAAGCCTGTCTCTGTTGTACACTCTAGAAACCAAAAATCCCATTGAGAAAAAAGAAACACCAAGAAACATCGCAGTCACGAAGTCACAAAAGAGTTTTATTGTGTATTTTTTCTTTGAGTAACACTCTCCATGTTTCAAAATAGTGACTGGCAGAGAGAGAGAGAGAGAGAGAGAGAGAGAGAGAGAGAGAGGAGAGGGGAAGAGGGGTGGGAGGCGGGGGTTGCGTCCGATTATCCGAGTTGACAGTGTTCGGGATGGCGGCAGTGCTCTTGCCGGTGGCACTGCCGGCCGCCCAGGCCGAATGCACAATTTCCTGCCGGCGGCGGCGGAAACGAGGCCCGGAATGAAGATGCAGCGGGATTGTGTCTGTCCCTCTGTCGCGGCCCGGGCCGGGCGGCAGCGGCGGCGGCCCGTGACGTCAGCGGAGGGGTGCCGGCTGCGGCAGCCTGCGGAAGCCTGCGGGCCTCTGATTCGGTTTGCAGGTAATTATGGGGGAGCTGAGGTGCACCGCAGTGGCGGCGCTGGCTGCACTCGGTGGCGGTGGTGGCGGCGGCAGCGGCCTGCCCGTTCCGCGCCCCGGGTCGCCGTTGTCGCCGCTGCAGGACCCCGCGCACCGCCAGCACTGCCAGTACACTCCACCGATAACTTCGGGTCGGATCGTGAATGTTTCAGAGTCGCGTCGCGCCGTCTGAGAGCGTCTGGGGCGCGGCGGTGGCGGCGGCCCGTGTCCCCGCCGCCGCCGCCGCTCGCGGACATCTGCCGCAGCGGCGCGGCCGCCGTCCTGGAGAAAGCGGGCCGTCGATTGCGGATTACACGCGGGATATGAAAAATAAAGCGCAGCTCCGCGAAGGGAGGGAAGCATAGGGAGATAGAGGGATGGGGGGGGGGGGGGGGGGAGAGGGCGGGCCATTTGTGATTGATAGATTGCGATTGGGATTGTCATGGCGGCGATGCTGCTGATGCATGCGTCGCCGAACAAGCCGAGTGTTTGCCTTGGGGATTCCATGTCTGAATGCGCGAGCAAACACCGCGAGGCCGCCGGTGCCCGGTGTCATTCGAGGGTGGCGCGGCCTCTGCTGTGAGGCCTCCGCTGTGAGGCCGTCCCCCCCCCCCCCCCATTCAAACCCCGCCGCCCGCCACCCTCTTCCGGTCGCTTCGGCGCTCCACTCTCAGTTTCCGGACCAATAACTGCCGCTTCTCTTGTCGCGCGCCGTGGCGCGGCGTGGCGCCGGTGCCGACCCCCCTCTCTCCCTCCCTCCTCTCTCTCTCTCTCTCTCTCTCTCTCTCTGTCGCTGCTGCCCGTCCTGCTGCCGTCCATTTGGGGCTCATTGCGTCCGCCAGAAGGACGGCGCGCGACGACAACAGGTCGTCGATTCAACGAAAGAGCGAATCTCTCTCTCTCTCACACACACACTCTCTCTCTCACTCTCCTCTCCTCTCCCCTTTCTGTCTCTCTGACTATCCGCACCACCATCATGGGGACGAAGTCCACTCCCCCTCCCTTCTCTCTCTCCCGCTCACTCTCCCTCTCTCTCTCTCTCTCTCTCTCTCTCTCTCTCCGACAGATCTAGGCAGCCTAGGCCTGTAGTAGTAGTGGTGCTCGAGGAGGGCGGACGAGAGAGAGAGAGAGAGTATGACCGCAAGAGAGTAATACTCCTCCGCCGCGACGGGGAGCACAACATCCGTATTCATCGTGTGGAGGGGGCGGGGCCGGGGCGGCCATCGAGGACCCCCGGCATCAGCGCGGAGGCGGCAGCGGCAGCAGCAGCGGCAGCAGCAGCAGCGGCAGCAGCAGCAGCGGCAGCAGCAGCCACAGGCGGTTCAGCTCGCCGTTTCCAAACAAAGGCCACCAAGGCCTGGGGCCAGGTCCTTTGGTTCTGGCGGGGTCTCCTTGGAGGGTCTCTATGTGCGGATGTGAGAACGATATCTCCGACGCCGCCAGCCGCGCTGGCCGCCTCCGTGTGCTCCGCCTGGCTCCGCCCCGCCGGGCCCCGTGCCGCTCCACTGCGCCTCGCCCGCCCTGCTCTTCGCCCCTTCTCTTCCGGACATAACGCTTTGCTTTCCTTGCTTGTCCATGCCGTGGGTTCCGTTCGGGGCCGCCGGCCCCCTCTGGCCCCGGCCCTGGCCTCCTACATGTACTGAGTGTTTGCCTTCGCCTCTCCGGGTCTGCGGGCCACTGGGCCACTTGAACGCCGCCGCCGCCGCCGCGCCCCAAATGGAGATCGAGATATTTCCGGCCGCTGCGGTCCTTCCTCCTGCTTCTCCTCCTCTCCTCCCTCCCCGCTCTTTGCGAAATTCAAATGATTTAAACGCCGCGAGAGAAATAGCGCAGTTTTATGAGAAAGTTGTGGTCTTCTGTTTGCCGCCGCCGCCGCATCCGTCACCGTCGTGAGCGGCTCGTCTCGGGGCCCGGCTCGGCTCCCTAGGCTCGACTCGTCTCAGGGCTCGGCACGGCCCGCTCGGCTCGGCCGCTATCCTGCCTCTGAAATGTCGGAATGATAATGGACCTGACCTCCTCTCTGCGAAATGAATAAGGCCGATCGATCACAATTTATGCGCTGAATTTGAAAAGTGGCGTGGCGGAGCGGCGGCGGACGCCGTCCCAACGGCCAACGTCAGCAGCAGTATGAATAAACTATAGCAGTGTAGAACTACACGCCGAGTGCGCCGCGCGCTCCCAGGGAGAGCGGAGCCGAGAGGCGCTCGTTTGAGTTAATATCAGAGCCATGCATCACAGCAGCCCCGGCGGGGGCCGCTGCGGGCCGCCAACGGCCACCGCCGCCTCCTCAGACATGAGCCGAAAGACCCCTTAAAAGTCGCCTGCCATGCACTCGCCGCTCGATACATCATGCCGCGGGGCGGGCTGGCGGCGGGGCCCTGGCGCGGCATCCCCCTTGCAGAAACCCAGATTAAGCCTGGGTCCAGCGGGCCGATCTGTCCAACATCGCTCGCCTCTGGACTCGTCCTAATCACAATTCTGTAGGTCAGATTTAAGACCCATCATTAAAAAGACTAAAAAATCATGGAAAGAAACCCAAAACTAATTTTAAAAAAACAAGAAAGCAAAATTACCTTTTAAAACACAACCTTAGGGGCGGAGGACGCGTCGAGTTTTCGGTGGGCACACTGCGGTGATCACATTCATATTCATATTGCCCGCGATATCAGAAGAGTGTTTCTGTGCCCGGCGGCACAGAGATGTGATCGCGTACTGTACGCCAGAGTGGTGTGTACCGACGCCTATGGGCGCGGGGGAGCTCCCGAGCTCCGATGCGGCTGGCTATAGGGACTATATAGGGACGGCCCGCGGCCAAACTGTGTGAAGCAGCGTCGTCCCTTTCCCTATTGTGGTAGGCCTCATGCAGTCATCGCATCCCCGCAAGGCAGACGGGGAGGGGGTGTGGGGGGGGGGGGGCGGAGGCCCCCCGCGGTGCTCGGCGCGGTGCCCCGCCCCTTTTGAACACACTCCGCCCGCAGCCAGCGGCGCCTCGCCTCGCCTCATCTGATCTCGGGATCAGATCTCTGATCTGGCCTCCCTCCCTCAATGCGCGACCCTGTTCGAAGGCCTTTCCGTTTTCTCGGTCCCCCCTCCTCCCTCCCGGCGGCGGCGGCGGCGGCGGCCTGCCCACGGGGCCTCCCCCTCCCCCGCTCCTGTTGGATTACTCCCACGCGGCCACATCAGCGCTCAACTGTTCCGGACGGGGATGGCGTGTAATCCCAAACGGCCGGGACCACCGCCGCCGCCGCGGGGAATGCACTGTCCTTTTGAGGATGCACCCTTCTTGCCCGCGGCGTTGTTGGGGGGGATTGCCCCCGGGGACGACGACGGCGACGCTCTGGATGTGCGCGCCGCGGAGCGTCCGGCCGGCCGGCCGCCGCGGCTCCGCGCGGCTCCGAGTCCGGCCGGCCGCGTGTGACGGTGCGGTGGTGGTGGCGGGAAAAGCTTTCAAGCTCTCAAGCAGGCGAACAACACACTGGCCGGCAGGGCCTCGCTCCGTGCACTCAAAGCCTCTGTGTGTGTGTGTGTGTGTGAGGTGGAGGGGAGGGGCACGCCGGCGGCAGTTTGCTTCCGAGCGTCATGCTGGTGCTGCAGCGGCGCCCGGCCGCGCGGCACCCGCTCTCCACCTCGGCGAAGTCCCCCGTCCCGGAGGCGCGCTGCTGCTGCTGCTGCTGCTGCTGCTGCTGGAGGCTGAAGTTGAAAGGATGACGACGGCAACAACGGCGTTGCGGCGGCGGCGGGGCGTTGAGATGAATCCGGCCCGAGGCCGCCCCGGAGGAGGAGGAGGACCTGGCCGTCGTGGTGCGGGGGCCGCGGCGGCGGCAATACGGCTGGACGTCGCCGAGAGGGTATGCCTCGGGGACCCCCTGGGACCCGCCGGGGGGCGTCGGGGGCCTCTGCGCCGCCCGCAGCCCCCGCGGCCCCCGCAGCCCCCGCGCTCCCTCGCATTGTCAGGATTTGGTTCGCCACCCTCCACTCCGCTTGCTGGCTGCTGGCTCCGCTCGCAGCCGGCGGCAAGTCCCGTCTCACTTGGCGTGGCGCGGGGAGGCGGATGCCGGCGGAGGGCGGGGAGGGCGGAGGCCTACAAGTGGGCGAGCAGAGCACAGCCAGCACAGCGAGCACAAGCGAGCACGGCGGTGCGCCGGAAAGTCGTCAAGCCCTTCTTGCCTTGAGCTTGCTTTCCAATCCCAACCCCCGGGGCGCGCCCGGCCTATACGAGCGCGCGCGGCGCTGGTGGTGGCGAAGGGGGTGAGTGGAGCGCGAGTGGGCACACAGCGGGGCCTCGCGGCGTGCGAGCGTCACGCCACGACACGCCACGCCACGCCACGCCGCGCCACGCCACGCCGCGTCTCGGCCCGCGGGCAGCAGCAGCCCCCAGCCTCCATTGCTCTGTGTCTGGCAGGGCATGGAAATGAACACCACTACGCGGCGAAAGCGGGAGAGGGGACAGGAGGGGACCGAAGGGGACGGAAGGGGCGGGAGGGGACGAGGAAAGGGGGGGGGGGGGCTCTGCCGCGATTAATGGTGGCGCTCTCGACAGACAAAGTCCACCGACCGACCGAGTCAACGCCACACAGTACATGTAAGGATGCGATGACCGCGGGGGGTGCGTGCGACTAAGCGCTCATGTCTGATTTATATCGCCATTTCCCTTTTCCCAAAATGTACGGATTGGCCATTTGGGGAGAGGGAGACGGAGAGGGAGAGAGAGAGAGAGACAGAAAGAGGGAGAGAGGGAGGGAGGGAGGGAGGGAGGGAGGGAGGGAGATAGAGAGAGATGGGCTATTCGACGGTGCACGCGTTTTATTTCATCTCTCACTCTTCTCTGCTGTTGCATGACGAACGTGCCGAGCCGAATGACGGGACGCGGGCGACAGCGGCGCGGCAAAGCGCTGGGGATGACACCACCCCCGCCACGCGCCCGCCACGCGCCCGCCACGCGCCCGCCACGCGCCCGCCACCACGCGCCCCGACGCGCCGTGCCACGCCCCGCCGCGCCCTCCCCCCCTCTGACAGCCGTCGCGTCGGTGGCTGACGCGCGCGGCGCGGAAAGTCTCGACTGGCGCGTTGACGCGGCGCTCGGCGGCGTGGTCGCACCGCTCATTGCCAGTGCCGTCTGCAAATGCGGTGCAAATTAGACGGGTTCAAGGTGTCCGTCGCCGCGGTCTCTCTCTCTCTCTCTCTCTCTCTCTCTCTCTCTCTCTCTCTATCCCACTCCTTCTCGTCCCGGCTTGACTAAAGACGTGAGCTTGCGTTCTAAAATGTTGTAGCGCTGTTTGCACAAAAGTAGCTAGAATGCTAAAATTTTAGCTGTAGGGATCTAAATGTTCTGCTACGGTGCAATTCCTTTGTTTTTTTTAAAGCGTGTATGCCCTTTGGCCTTCGTCCTTGTCGTCGGCCGGCCTCCGACAGCGCTGTGGATTCGAATTATACACCGACGCACTCGTTTGGCACCTGCTGCCGGCGCCTGCTGGCACCTACTAGCACCTGCCACCGCCTGGGTCGCGGCAGGGTCTCGCCTCGGGCGGGTCTTGGGGGTCACGGGGCGGCACCGCGCCACTGTATTGAGTGCGAGGACCCCGAATCAGGTTTTACTGTGCGTTCGTAGCAGAGCAGTCAGTGGGCGGTGGTGTGGTGGTTTTGTGATTGTCGGGCAGAGACGGAAGCAGTCCTCGCAGCGGTCCACGCGCGCTTTATTGAATAATACAATAACGGATATGACATGGCATCGCTCACGGCCCGGCCCGGCCCGGCACAGGGTCCAAGGGTCTCTGCCTGACGTCATACATCACCGGCCTCCGCCTCAGAGGAGATGGCAGCAGGGGAGCGGCGGCTCTCGGGTTCGACCCCCGGCGGCGGCGGCAGCGTCGGCGATTTTCAGCGTTGCCGCATGTAGGCGGCGTGCGTGGCGCGCTGCAGCAGCAGGGCGGCCAGGGTGACGGGCGAGAAGAGCAGCAGCACCACCTCGGCGCTCGTCCAGGCGAACACGATGCAGAACATGGCCAGCGCCATGCTGCGCCGCGCTGAGCTGCGGCACGGCGGCACGGCGGCGTGTGTGAGGGCGGGCGCCGACTGCGGCTGCTCGCGGCCCGGCGGCCCGCCACCGCCGCCGTCACCGCGGCCGTGGCCTCGCGGTACCCACCGCGGTACTGTACAACCACAGACAGCGAGCTCCTTCACTCTGTGGTACAGTCAGTCAGTGCGCCGCCCGGTACCGACCTTTAACACTGAAGGTTCCCTCCGATTCCACAGAGCCACCTAGGACTCCCCCCCCCCCACCTCCTCTCGCCCCCTCGCGGTTTGCGGGGACAACTTTCTGTGCCCGCCAGCGCGGCAGCTCGTTCGGCTGCTCCACCCGGCCTCCGTAGGCAGCAGGACTCCCAGACCGCACGGCAGGGGCGAAGGAAAGGAAGGGGTGCAGCCGCGGGAAGGGGGGCGTCCGTAAACTGCACATCAGATAACGAATGTTTTTCGCCCCCAAAAAGGGGAAAAAAGTGAAATTTACGATAAAGTTTGGAATGGTAGTAATATGGGTGTGCTGAGAGCCAAACGCATTCCTCGAGCTCGGCGACAAGAGCGGGGCTCTGACGCACACATGTCGACAATAGCGGCGTTGTCGGCGCCGGCGCCGCGCAATTTACGGATGCCCCCCCTCTCCCCGCCGAAGGCCCAGGTAGCGAAAGTGACGACGACGGCGTCGGTGGTGGCGGCAGCGCGGCGGTGGCGGCGGGGCCTCACAGATGGAATCGCCGTAAAAAGCGATGCGAGAGTCGGGCGTGCCGTCGACGGCCACGCACCGCCGCCGCCGCCGCTTGGGACGGGGAGGACGACACCGCGACGACAGCCTTAAGAGCGGCGGCGCGGCAGCGGGGCGGCGAGGCGAGGCGCCGCCGCCGCCGCCGCCTCGCCGTAGGCACCCGGGCAGCACGTTCTTCTGCCACCGCCAAGGGCGAAACTGCCGTTGTTCGGTGCCGGCGCCGCCGCCGCCGTACGCACCTGTCCTGCCCAGCCCACCTGTCCTGTCCGCACATCGGCGGCGGCGGCGGCGGCGGCAGACCGCGGCAAGGCGCCCGTCGGCTTCATTTTAACTTTCGAGCGGAACGGCTTGCGAGCGACTTTGTCGAAGGGGGGGGGGGGGGGGGGAGCCGCCAGGACCGCGTCGACGACGTCGCCGTCAGCACCGCCCGGCACCCCGGCGAGAGGATGAGAGCCCGGCTCCCGGCAGCGAGTAACGCCGGCAGCAGCGCAAACACACGTAGCGGGACCCCCCGGCAATCACGGAGAAAAAACAAACGAAGGGAAATCTATTCTCTTTGTCGGGATGTATTTCCCTAAGTGATGCCGCAGAGTGAGATAGAGAGAGAGAGAGAGAGAGAGAGAGAGAGAGAGAGAGAGAGAGAGAGAGAGAGGGAGAGGAAGGGGAGTGGGAGGGGGGCATGTGAAACGAAAGGCAAACAAAGCAGTCAATTCTCGGACGTCGCCGCAGCAGCCGCGATCCAGCGCCAACCTTTTTTAGCAGGTGACTTTTTTCTTGTAAATCCAAACTAAATTTTTACTTTAAAATAAGTTAAGTTTCAAAGCCCTGAAAATTTCTGAAATTTTGATGGATAGTTAAATGTAGTTTTTTTTTCGTTAGTGTGTTTGGGCCGGCTCCTCATTCACCGTCATATGGATCTGGTGCTCGTTCGTCGCTTCTGATGAGCAGCCTGTGATGCTGCCCTGGCACCTCAGACCTACCTGCCCTCGGAGAGCGCGCCCACACCCCTTAACGGCTCCTCGTCATGCTGCGGTCCTGTTTCTTTAAAGCGGTCCCCGCACCGCGCGTCGCGGTCGCGCCCCGCCGCCGTCAAGAAGAGCGACAAAGGGCTGCGAGGGCGTATCGCGGGGCCACGGCGGCGCCGGTGAGGCGTTCGCCATAAAATATTCGCTCTATTAGCACAAACCGCGTGGGGAACTGGCTTCGTCAGCGAATAATAAAGTTTGAATTCACTGCGGCGGCAGAGGCGGCCGGAGCTGCCGGAGCGGCTGGAGCGGCTGGAGCGGGGACGTGGGGAGGGACTTGTCCGCGGAGGGCACCGTGGGGGGGGGGGGGGGAAGCACCTGCTGAATACTTACCGGAGCCCTTCCCCTGCTGATGGGAGTTGGATCCAATGAGACGGCCTCCTGCAACCCAACCGCAGCCGACGGTGCCACCTCTCGACTCTCATCCTAGCAGACCACTCAGTATATTTTTTTAATGATTTTCTCTCTCGCCGAAAAGAGATGATTTTTTTTAAAAGGTTTTTTCCTTACCAAGTGACTATACAGTGACTATGAGGTCGCCGGTTTTTAGCCCCGGCCTTCGAGGAAGGATGGAGAGAAATTTTAATGCATGAGCTGCCTTTCTCGCACCACCTGTGCGTGCGCGAGCGTGTGTGCGTTGGTGTGTGTGTGTGAGTAATGTGTGTGTGTATGTGTGTGTGTGATCGATGCCCCGTCACTCACAGACGAGGTTACTGCCTGCAAGGGGTTGCCAACTCTGGGGACCTTGTGCGAGGCCTTCGGGAGCGTGCGGAGACACTGTCGCCTACACGGAACTGAACTTGGTCCCTCTTCCCCTCCCCGCCCACTCTCCCTCTCTCTCTCTCTCTCTCTCTCTCTCTCTCTCTCTCTCTCTCTCTCTCACACACACACTTCCTGGATAGAATCGATCCCCATTTGCCAAAGATTTCCTCCGGCGCAATTTTTCCTCTTTTTTTGTTGTTGTTATTCATGGTCTATACGGCGGGCGGTCATATGAATTCAGCACGCCACACACATACAAAGTTGCTCGACGAGTGTGCGGCACGTCCCAAACTCCGTGACGTAAGTGTGTGTGTGTGTGTGTGTGCGTGTGTGCATCGACGTCCAACTCAGTGTGAGCGATCGGTAAAGTCCTTGAGCCAACTCCTGTACCCGTCTGTCTCCGGTCTTTCACTACTAAAAATATAACCACAAAAAGGAAGCGTTTGAATTTTTTTCCCGCGTCAAATAGACCTTGAAATTGGGAGTGGGTCAGGTGAGGCGGGGCCGGCGCGACACCTCGGCCCCGGGGGCCCGTCGCCCGCGAGCCCGTCTCCGCTGTCCCTCCTCGCAGCCGCATCCCCCGCAGGGCGGCTGTGTTTTTACCCCGCAACATCCGATATTACAAACTTTCATAATTAAAACTTAGCCTTCACAAACAAAATGCAAATTGAAAGGGTGTGTGCACACAGCGAGAGCGTCGGCGAGGTGTTGGTCTGGAAGGCGGCGGTGAGGGGAGGGACGGCGGAAGGGCGCCTGCTTTCTCTCCGCCTCGCGTTTAGCGATACTCTGGGCTCGGCTTTGCGGTGCATAGCGCCCCCCAACGCCAGACCGGAATGCAGCCGTGGTGCTGTTTGCTTACACAGTTGTAACCATTTACAGCAAACACTCTTTACCGCGCGGGGGGAGGGGGTCTTACCTTACCGCAGCCCGGTGGTGCTGCTTGCTATGTCAGACGCAGACAGGGCGTGTGTGTGTGTGCGTGCGACGTGTCCGTCTGTGTGAGTTGGATTAGTCACCTGGCTGCTGGAGGCTGCTGGAGGCTGCTGGAGGCTGCTGGAGCCCGCTGGAGGCGGCTGGAGCCGGTCGGAAGGGATGGGCAAACACACAGGCTCGGCTCGGCGCGGGGTACGGCGGCCCCCGGAGCACCCGTTCGGCCACGGCCTCGGCCACCCGCACAGCCAGCCCAGAGTCCTCTTCCGTTGGTTCACCATCCAAGGCGCTTGCCGCCGTGTGATTACCCGCGGAAGGGCCGCCTCTCGCGCCGCACAAACGCGAACGGAGCGAACGGATGTTCCGGTACGAATCCCTTTCCTTGTTGACTCGTCGGAGCCGCGCGCGGGAGCCGCGGGCCGTGCCACGTGCCACGTGCCACGTGCCACGTGCCACGTGCACATGTCAGCGACTACGGCGACTACCACTCTCCAAGAAGGAAAGTCGTTGAAAAATGAAAAAAGAATATCTGTTATGTTGGTGCGGAGGGAAACTGAATAAGGCGGATTCGTCACTGGTTCAACAATCTTTATTTTTCGTTGTTAAGGAAGTCACTTGAATCAACGGTAACGAAAAACGGTCAACAACGCAAGATATTCATAGACACTTGGAAGAAATCAAATATGACGATGGCTTACGATTTACAATTTAAAAACAAAAAATTGTGTCGGTGGGTGGCGGACAAAGCGCAATTTCCTCTTTTTCTCCTCACACAGGGAAGCAGTTTCTCATAGTTCTCACTCACGCATCCGTGATCTCGCGTCTAGGCTAGCGGCACGACGGAGCGTTCGATGCGGCCTTAGGATGTGGATTGGGCTCATAATCAAACATCATACGGCCGCACCAAACCGATATTGTAGCAATAAGGTCCCTCTTATAACGAAAGAAAAAACGAAACAAATGAAAGAACAACGACAATCTTATGCAGACACACATGAAACAAGTAAGCGTACAAACACACATTCAGAACTAGTCTGACCTACCATACTGGGGACAGAAACCCCATAGACGCACAGCAATAAGTTAGAATCCTGGGGATATACCTGGATTACGTGAACAAACACATATATATTATCCATTTCTTTACATCAGTTCATGTAATTGGTACGTCTTCACAGGGTATGAATAGCCATGCTAAGGCTCTTACAACATAATTCGTATTGTCTTTACGTTATTGAGTCATATGATAAGTATAAACTGACTTTTTAAGTATTCATTATGCGCTACTGTACTTTGCAAATTTTAAAATATCCGTTCGCCTAAGTTTGGCATTTGGCTAAAACTTATTTCCAATAACCACAAAATTTTGATTCTGATTTCTAAAAAACCAAATACGTTAAGTTAGTGGCGCATGTCTGACAACAGAAGGGGACGAGAGAGAGAGAGAGAGATAGATAGATAGAGAGAGAGATAGAGAGATGAAAGAATTATCATGAAAATATTCCGACTGCGTTCTACAGGCAAGCCTGTGATTGCGGCGGAGAAGGACTGGGTGCAGTCAACAGGATGAAACCTCTAGTGTCAAAAGTCTTTGAAAAGTTACAATAGTACAAAAAGAAGACAAAACGAAAGTCGGTGCTCTGGGAAAGTGTGGGTACGCGGGAAGTAAGGCTTTTGGCTGAGGAGGGCTCTACCGACGTAGGCTCTGTAGTGTCTGAAGCGGGCCAAGTCACGGGGCACTCTGTTAAACGTAATTAGTATTATTATCGTTAAAATTAGTATTATTATTGTCTACCAAGTCACGGATTGCCCTGACATATTTTCTCATTCAAAATATCGCACACTATCTTACACTATGGATCAACCATAATTAGCAACAAAACTACGGTAATCAATTCATGCATCGCTGACGCGGCGGGCGCGTCCTTATCATGTCGCTCTCTCCTAAGTAAAACGATTGAAAAAGCTTATTAAACATATGTACAGATTGAGAACACTTAACAAAAATATCGTTCATTTCCACATTTGATTTACTTTCCCGATGGTTTCGGTAAATGCAAAATATCCTAAATATTCTTAAAAGTAGATGCACAGTAACAATTTGAACGCTTTGTACAAATAGATAGATACACAAAATCAACCCTAACAGACACAAGTAGTGTCTGCCGAAAGAACAGAAAGAAAAATCAGCACCAGGCAATAATTAAAGCATAAACATACGTAGCACATAGAGTATGGGAGGGGGATACGACTAGTGGCGTCAGAGGGAGATGACTAGACATTACATAGTGAGCGTCCATTTAGGCCTGGCTTGTCCCTCCTACGTGACGTGGAAGTCGCCCTTGAGCAGCCGCGTGAAAGTCTTTTTGAACTGCTGGTTGGCGAGCGCGTAGCAGAAGGGGTTCATGGGGCTGTTGGCGTAGCACAGGAAGTACGAGAACATGTAGAGGTGCTCGTTGGTGCAGGGCGGGTTGGCGCAGAAGCCCTCGACCAGGGCGAGCACGTGGTACGGCGTCCAGCACGCCACGAACGCGCCCAGGATGAAGGAGATGGTCCGGAACGCCTTGCGCGCCCGGTTCTCCGACTTGGACTTCTGGCGGCCCTGGGCGGCGCCGTCCTTGCGCTTCCGCTTGCCCTTGAGCCGCTTGCCGAGGTTCTTGACGAGGTCGCGGCGCGAGCCCCGCGCGTTTGGACCGCTGGGCCCGCTGGGCCCGCTGGGGCCGCCCAGGGCGCCGTCCGGGGCGCTGGCCGTCGCCGACCCGGAGTCGTGGTCGTGCGAGGATGACGTGCCGAGCTGCGAGCCGTGCTGCGACGCGGGCCCCACCGAGTTGGACGTGGTGGAGTAGTTGGTGGCGGCGGACGGCATGAGCGGCTCCCGCTCGCGCTCCTGGCTCACGACCTGCGTCTGCGCCACGGGCCGCCGCCCCACCAGGCTCACCTCCGTGTCCACCTTGGTGACCGGGTGGCCGTACTGCGGCGAGCTGCCCGCGGACGGGGTGGTGACGGCGGGGGCCGCGGCGGCGGGCGGCCCCTGCGCGGCGTGCGCGGGCTGCGGCGGCTGCGGCGGCTGCGTCCGGCCGGGGGCCGGCGGCGGCGGGCCCGCGTGCTGCTGCTGTTGCTGCTGCTGGGCGGCGGCCCGGATGAGCGCGGCCTGCAGCAGAGAGGTGTTGGCGGCCTGCTGCGCCTGCACCTGCTGCGCCTGGGCCAGCGCCTGCGCCTGCTGCTGCTGCGGCGACGCGGTGGTGGTGCGGTCGCTGGACGTGGACGCGGACAACGCCGAGCCGGGCGAGGGCGGCGCCGTCGAGTCCTTGGGCAGGGAGACGGCGAACGAGGGCGGGCTTTCGATGGTGGGGGACGGCACGATGATGGAGCTCTCGTCCATGTAGCGGAGGTCGGCCGTGTCCAGCCCGACCAACACGTCGTACGTGGTCCCGGCCACGCCCTGCACGATGTGCAGGCTGCGGGGCCGGCCGCTGCTGGAGGACGGCGACGACCCCGAGCCCGCGGGGCTGTTCTGGAAGCCGGACGGCGGCGGGAGGATGGTCTGCGACTGCGTGAGGCGCAGCGGCACGCGGTACATGGCGCTCTCTGAGATGGAGCGGTCGCTGCCCGCGTCCCAGCCGCAGGGGGGCTCCCGCTGCTGCAGGTCGCCGCCGGGCGCCGGGGCCGCGGCCGCCGGCCCGGCGCACGGCCAGGGCGTCAGCGTCTCCGTGGAGGCCGTCGTCTCGCACGGGTTGTCCGTGTCGAGCAGCGACGGCGGCGCGGCGGGCTGCTCGGAGATGTTGGCCAGCGCGGGGGAAACCTCGGACGACGGCGTGGGGGCGGGCGTCGGGAAGCGGGCGGGCGTCGGGGACGGCTCCGGGGATCGCAGCGGCACCGTCCCGTTGACGCGCGCGATGCTGCAGCTCAGCACCTGCAGCGTGTTGGGGTGCGCCACCATGCCCGCCACCGAGGCCCTCTTCTTGGCCAGCTCGCGGTGCGTGGGCTGCTGCTGCGGCTGCGGGTGCTCGTGCTGGTGCGCCTGCTTCGTCTGCTTCCGCGGCGGCGGCTGCTGCGCCACGGTCGTGCTGTCCTCGTCGCTCTCGAAGGCCGGGCTGGAGGAGCGCTCGCTCTTCTCGTTCTCGCCGCTGCCGCCCGTGGCCGCCGTGTTGCTGCTCGGCTCGCGCCGCCCGTCCGCGCCCGCCGCGTCCGCCGCCGTCGTCATGGTGATGGCGGTCGTCACCTTGGTCGAGGAGACCGAGTCCGTGGTGAGCGTGGGCGCGGCGGCCGCCATCACGCCCTTGGAGCCGTCCGCCGGCCCCTTGAGGCCGATGCCCGCCGCGCGGCCCGCCATGCCCGACATGGCCCCCGCCGACAGCGCCACCATGGACTGCATCTTGCGCTGCTTGGCCTCCGACTTCTTCTGCATGTCATACGCCGTCTTGTAGATGCCGCCGTACAGGATGAAGAGCACCACGAGCGTGGTCCAGTAGTAGCCGATGATGAGCGCCGTGTTGAACACGGGGTCCTTGAGGAACTGCACGGCGCACTGGCCGGGCAGCAGGTCGCGGTAGCCGACGAAGTGCTCCCACCCGAAGATGGAGATGAAGAAGAGCAGCGCCGGGATGATCCACGTGACCGTCACCATCCAGATGACGCGGTTCTTGGTGCGCCACGACCGGTAGCGGGCCGCGATCTTGACCGAGCAGAAGCGGTCGATGGTGATGAGCAGCACGGTGTACTGCGACACGAGGCAGACGGTGTAGTCCACGGACAGCCACAGGTCGCAGAGGATCGGCCCCAGGTCCCAGTAGCCCATCAGCACGTACACGGTGTAGAACGGCATGGAGACCGTGCCTGCGGACACAGAGCGACACGTCGGTGAGGTGATGCGGGGAGGGGGCCGGCGCGGTGCGGATTACGTGCCGGACACCGGGCCGGGGCATCCGTCACACGTGTTCACTCTGCGATTCAGCGCCGCTCAGTCGCCTCATTCAAGTTATTCAATCCGATTAGCGACACGCTACAAGGGAGGGGGGGGGGGGGAGGCGCCGCGCCGACGGCGGAATATATTTTTTTTACCTCCCTCGCTTTTTCTCACTTCTTGCCCCGCGTGCCCGCCGCGCGACTTGATTCATAGAACCCCGAGACACAGCCCCCAGAACGGGGCCTCCCGGGGGCAGCGGGGGGCGGCGGGGGGCGGCACCTGCCTCATTATAGAGCTGGGCACCCTCATCTCTAATCTCCGGAGGCGGCGCGGGGGCGGCGCGGGACCCGAGAGGGCCCCGGCGGGGACGGCCTCGGCTCTGTAGGTCGGCAGGACGGGGCATCGCGATGGGCCCCACCCGACCTGAACGGGCTCATTAAATTTTCATTAATTTCTCCAGATTCCCCGCGCCTGCTCCTCGTGATGTTTTACGGTGTGACCTCCCGCCCCTCAATAGCACTAAAGCCCCGCCCCCTTCAACCCTTCCTTCTCCCCCCCCCCCTCTCCTCACTGACAGTGCGTTCAACACACTAACGCACCCTAAGTGACGTCGACCGTGCGCCCCCGAGTTAAGATATGTAAAAGAGGACAATTGTCGACGCATAACCAACTTGTGGGCTCGGGGGAGGCAGGGATGAAGGGAGGGGGTGGGGGTGGGGGGCTGTCTGTCCATAAGGATGGATGGCGCCCCCTCCCTCCCTCCCCTCCTCCTCTCGCCGCACCCTCCAAACTCGCCTCGTGGCACAAACGCGCGTCTATTGACATGCTCTCCAGAAGCATATCCCGTCTCCGGAGTAAAGGGCGGGAGAAAGTCAAACGGAACTTCAAAAGAGAGAGACTGACTGCGCGCCGCCGCCGCCGCCGTCCTGGGCAGAGCCCCCCCCCCCCCCCCCTCTCCCCGACATGGCCACTCCATCTCCGTTCTGCCCCCCCCCTCCCCTCCCCTTGTAGTCGCCCCGCGTTCCATTATTTCTTTCCCGTGCAACGCCTGATCTCGACCGCGGAAGTCTTCCCGTAGTCGTGTCAACAATTACGCCCGGTCCGAATACTCGGCGCGCCCGGTGTTTACCGGCGGGGGATGAGGGGTGGGGGAGGGGGTGATTGCTAGCTCCGCCGCCCGCCCGCCTACGGTCTTTTTTTATCACTGCGAGCGGTGATGAATGAATTAAAATTAAAAGAAACGGGAGAAGAATCCGAGCAAAAGCGTGATTTGAAAATAAAAACTTAAAAAAAACGTCATAGGGAAATTGGAATGGAAATCTCCGAGCTGAATTTTTTTTGTGTCACACTATAAGGAAAATCTAATCAAATGAAGCATTTTGATGATTTTCTTACTATCGGCGTGACTATTACTTGGTAATTTTTTTTTTTACTGGCAAATATGGACTGAACTAAAGACTTTCAATCGACCATATTTTTTAAAAATTTTAAACCGAGGCTTACCGATGAGCATGTCTGTGGCGGCGAGCGAGGCGATGAAGTAGTTGCTGGGCTGCCGGATGGTGCGGTCCACGATGAAGGCGAGCAGGACGAGGATGTTGCCGAGGACCGTGAGCAGGATGCAGATGGCGAGGCATATCGCGATGAGGACCGTCTGCCACGGCGCGAACGGCGGCAGCACCGGCGCTAGGCTCTCCGTGCCGTTGCTGCTCGCGTTCCTGCGGCACACAGATGCGGCGGCACGTCAGCACGTCAGCACGTCAGCCGGGCGTCGGCACGTCAGCCGGACGTCAGCACGTCAGCCGGACGTCAGCACGTCAGCCGGACGTCAGCACGTCAGCCGGACGTCAGCACGTCAGCCGGACGTCGGCACGTCAGCCGGACGTCAGCACGTCAGCCGGATGTCAGCACGTCAGCCGGACGTCAGCACGTCAGAGCACGTCAGAGGGGAAAAATAATGTGTGACCGTGATCAGACTCATATTTTGGATTTAGAAAAGAAACGAAGGAATGAAAACACCACTTTTGTGGGAATGCAATATATATCATTGTTTCTTGCCCCACATTATTTTACACGCGGGAGGTTGAAAAGAGACTTGAGTCTTCCGGCCGTGGAGAGCGTGCGTGGCCTTGGCCCCTACCGTTCGTCTATGCCTCCCCCCCCCCCTCTCTCTCTCTCTCTCTCTCTCTCTCTCTCTCCTTCCCTCCACTTACCGGTACCAATCCAGGCTGGCGTAGTCTTCGGTCGGGGTGGTCCAAGAGTCCAAGTCCCACTGGGCCCGGGCGGAGGAGGGAGCGGAGGTGTTAAGGAGCTCGCATCCCCCGAGCAGCTTCTGGTACGCGTACCGGCACAGCCGCTCCTGCTGCCGCTGGTGCTTCCTGCAACAGCCGCCGCCCCGAACTTGGCTTTGGTAACTCGCTCACTCACTCACTCAGCCGGGCCCGCAGCGGGGCCCTCGGCGGGGCCTCCTCGCCCCCCTTGGCAGGCGCCTCGCTGCACCGCCCCAAGGGTACGGTACGGGGGGCCTCGACACGGGGCCGCCAGGGAGGCCGCGGGGTGAGGGCTGCACGCCCCTTCCCCCCTACCCCCCTGCCCCCCCCCCCCCCCCCCCCCCTGCCCGCCCCTTCCCCCTCCCCCCGCCAGGCCCACCGCACGCGGGTGCTGTCCGCATCAGTGCTCTGATAACAGTGACGCCACCGCGGCCAGCAACGAGCGCGCTCAGCAACGCGGCGGGTAACGGCGCGAAATCACAGCAGCCGACACCGCGGCGTGGAGGGGGCTGCTGGGTCGCCGCCGCAGTCGCCGCAACGGAACGCGAAGCCGCGGTTAATTAAACCGCTCGACGCTCCGGGAGCGGACGTCCGCATCCCCAGACACACACACACACACACACACACACACATACACCGTCGTCGTCGCCGATGCGGGGCTCGGACCGGTCACCGGTCGAGCAAATATTGCTGAGTGATTTCACCCCCTCCTTCCGCGAAAGACAACACACCAACAAGAAACGAAAGTTTCGTTTTCCTTTTTTAAAAAAAATCTTTTTGCTTACAGTGTTTGCACTCGCCGCACGCGCTGCGCCCCAAACGGGATTAGGGGCAGATTAATCTACACGGCGGCCCGTCTGCTCCCCCCCCTCCCCCTCTGCTGCCCCGCGGCCACAACCGCCACCGCCGGCCGCGCCACCACCACCAGGGCCCCCCCCCCGCAAACGGCAGCGCGCGGCTCTTCACAATCAATTTAACCCGGCACATTAAATCACGGACAATTCACGCCAATTATCCCGTCCGTCGGGCCTCGCGAGTCGCGGCACACCGCGGCCATGGCGGCGCGTGGCGGCGCGTGGCGAGTTTGGGAGGGCGCGGTCTTAGCCTAGGCCGTTGCTGTAACGACCTACACCCGCCTATTATTTTTTTTCGCATGACGTGGTGCAATTTTTAATTTTTACATTGGAATCCATACCCCCCACTACTTTACACTGTTTTCTTTCCCGTACAAGCAGTGAGGACGGCCGCCGCCCCCTCCCCGTCCAGGAGAGTCCCTCCTGCCGTCTGGGGGCCGGCGGCGGCGGGCGCCGGCCCGCCGAGGACGTGGCACCACAGCGTCTTGTGCAGCGGCCCGCGGCGCCCGGCCTGTCCGGCCCACACCGCCAAGCAGCTCACAGAGGCCGCAAAGCAAGCTGGCCGAGGCCGGGCGGCCGGCGGCGTCTCTGCGGCGGCGACAGCGGCCGGGGCCGAGGCCGGCGCCCGACTCGATGCGCTCCCCCTGCAGTCCCTGTGTCAACCTTCACCCGCCGCCCCGCGCCGACCGCCGACAACTTTTTATTGGCGTTTCACTCGACGGAGGCAAAAGTTTTGGGGACGAGAGCCGAGGACGAGCGGCAGCGGCAGGCAGACGGGCAGGCGGCAGGGGGGCACCTCTGCACCCGCGCCGCCAGTTTGTTCTTCCTGCAGCTGAGAGGCGGTGATGGATTGCATAAGGGCGGGCAGAGAGGGGGCCGGGAGCAGACGAGAGGCAGACGACGACGGGCAGCCCGGGAGATAATATCCGGGAGAGGCCTGATTCAGGCCCCACCACAAACAGCGGCCACTAGTCCGCGCTGTTTGCGTTGCCATTCATCGCGGAAGCGGTCTTCTCTGTGGAGCGCGCGCGGCCCGGCCCTCCTCCACGCCGACCTCTCACACCGGTGGGGGGCGGGGGGGAGGCTGGTCTGGTGATGGGCTTCCGACCAAGACATCACCGACGCGAGCTTCCGGGAAGCAACTACTCGCGAGGTGGGCGCGAGGACCTGTACGGGGAAGCCGCGGGCAAGTCGTTAGCAAACGCTTAATCCGGTCCCGCGGCCTCTCGGGGCTCGGCTCCGCCTGCCCGGCCGTGGCTCGGCTCGGCCCGTCATCAGGTCACCTCTGCCCCCCGGCCTCGGCCTCGCGCGGCACAGCCCTGGAACGTCTTTTTTTTTTCCTTCCCTCCCACTGCCCCCTTTCGCACAAAAGTTCCCTGTCGTCGGGGCGCTACTTGATTTTCCCTCCTCACCCCTCCCCCTCCCCCGCCCAATCATCTCCCGCCTTCTACAAACCTCATCCCGTCCCTTCCCTTATTCAGAGCCCCCCCCCCCCCGCCCCCACACCGTCGGTCCCGCTCTCATCGTCTCTTCATGCTCGTTTTTATTATGAAACAGCCGAAGAGCCTATTCCGCGTCGGAATCGCCATGGAAATTTCCGCTTAGTGCTCACGCATACCACAGAGAGAGAGAGAGAGAGAGAGAGAGGCGAAAGAAAAAAAAATATGAAGGGAAGAAGAAAAATAAAAGAAAAAGATTTGGTGGTGTGTGTTGGTGGTGAGGAAAGGCCATATCGGTGCCGGATATGGTGCGCACTGCCGGCTCCGTCGCGGGGGGCCGCGGGGGGTCCGTCGGGGGGGGGGGGGGGGGGGGGGGGGGGGGAATGGCATGCACCGCGGCATCACTAATTGCACGTGAACGCACCCATTGCCGCCGAGCGGCACCCATATTTTTATTCGTAATGATCAAACTTCAGCGGAGCGAAAAAAAAAAGAAACTAAAAAAAAACCGCGGGAACCGATTGGGGCGTGTGACAACGACCACGTGAGCCGTGAGGTTGGGGAGTGTTGGCAGCAACTGCCTCCCCCCCCCCTTCTCTCGACCCCGCCGCTCCACTCACTGCAGGATGCAGCACCCATTTGCGGAGGTCGGAACAAGGCAAACAGACTGATGCATTCCCTTGTCCCATTCCACCGACGCGCCAGCACACACACACACACACAAACACGCACACATACACACACACAAATGGCTCCACTACCATAGTTCAGCTGGAAAATCACACGCCGCTTTGCTTGGAAGGGGCGCACGCGTGCGCGCGGGCGTCTGCGTGTGTGCGTGCGTGCGCCGTGGTGTGAAGCTGGGTCTGCGACTGCCTCCATAACGCCCTCCCCCTCCCCCTTCACGTTCTCCCCACAACGGCGTGTCTCCAGCTGCTGCCTATGTCTCTCTCTGTCTCTCTCTCTCTGTCTCCCTCGCCGCCCCGCCAGACCGACGCTGCATGGCCATCACGGCTGGAATATCGAATATCCGCCCCGCCCCGCGGCACGAGCACTGCACAGGCGCAGGCTGCGTAGCATCGCGGCTGGAAGCCACTCCACGGCCTCGGCCGGCCTTGCAGCAGCAGAAGAGCGATCTCTCTCTCTCTTTCTCTCTCTCTCTCGCTGTCTCACGGAGCCCGCCACGCGGGTGCGACAAAGACAAGGCTAAGGCTACTGTATTCGGAGCCAGCCGCCTGCCTATGGCTGTATGGCTGTGTAGTGTTCTTGCGTCGGCGTCCGGAGGCGGGAGGCTGTTGCCATGCCTGGACGCCGCCGCTCGCGGTGCCGCACAGCACACAGCCAGTAGCGCCGCCACACTGCAGCAGCAGCAGCAGCAGCAGCAGACAGCTCCGATGTGGCCGTCTGACACAGAGGAAGCGTCGCGGATCCTCCTCACAGCGGGCGGATGATAAAATGTTTAAAACGCCGCCGCGCCGTCCAACTGTCCGCGCTGTCCGCCTGCCAGCCTGCCCGACCGTGCTCCCCCACCCCCACCCCACCACCCCCTATACATACTCTGCTCGTGTACCTTCTGCGCCTTACCTTACCCCTCTCCTATCTCCCTTGTACATGTGCTCTTGCCTCGTGTTCCCTCTCGCTCGCACTCGTCAAGCATCATACCTCTCTAACGTCAATGGTGCGGGTCGAAAGGCATGAGAGAGAGAGAGAGAGAGGAAGAGAGATAGAGAAAGAAAGGGAGGGGAGCGCAAAGGGTTGTGTGTGTGTGTGTGTGTGTGTGAGAGAGAGAGAGAGAGACGGGCCTCTTCCTCTGAGGCCCCTGAGCTAACACTCCGGCTGGACAATGAGGGGTTGTACCCACGGCACCCACAGTACCGGCACCTTGTCCCCCCCCCCCCCCCACCCGGCCCCGTGCTGCTTGCTCTCCCAAGCCCACAGGCCTGCATGTTCTTTGGGCCAGTTCTCCAGAACCCACCCTAAACCCACACGCACAACGTATGACCAAAGAGCAGGACACCGACGATATCCTACTCTCTCTTCCCCCCTCTCTCTCTGCCTCCGTCTCTTTCTCTGCCTCCGTCTCTTTCTCTACCGCTGTCTCTCTCTGTCTCTTTCCCTATGTCGCTCGCGCTCACACACACACAAACATATGCACGAGGCACACACTCACAGACCGAGGAAGAAGGGTTCTCGCTGACGGGAAGAAAAAGTCGTCTGTTCCAAAGGAATAAAAAATACGCACGAGAGGCTTGCCTATTATTATTCCCTAGCCGATCATTCCGCTTCCCGTCGAAGGACGCAGCGGGAGGCTGGAGGGGCCCCGCGAGCACGACGGAGAAGGAGAGAGAAAGAGAGAGATGGCAAGACAGAGGCACACAGCGAGTGAGTGAGTGAGAGGGAGGGGAGGTAATGTGCATGCATAAACAAGGGTGCTTTATTTGCCGAGTGGAGACAAAGCATTCTCGTTTCACCGCGTTATGCCTCGCAGCGCGCGACGGCTTGCAGATGCCGCGCTCCTCCCTCTTCTTCGTCGTCTCCTCCTCCTCCTTCTTCTTCTTCTTCCTCGGCGTTTGTCGCAAATTTCGCAGCAGTTAATTTTTCTCGGTAAAGTTTTTGCATGTTCCCGCGGCGCTACCTGCCGCTCAGCCCCGCATCCCCCCCGCCGCGTCCGCCGTCACATTTCACCCGCCCGGTCGGCAGCAGACGCCGAGGACAGTTTGTTGAGGGGCGAGACGAGGTCGGGCCGTCTCAGCCTTGGCGTCGAGTCGTGCTGGCAGCAGCGGCCCGCGCGGGCACAGGCCGCCCGAGCGCCCGCCGAGTCGAGGGTAGGCCACGCGGGCAGCGCGGGTGGCCGGCGGGCGGCCTACCCTCCCCGCTGCAGGGGCCCGCCTGCTCAAACAGCGACCCTCACTGACGAGGCCGAGCCGGGGCGGCGCGGCGCGTGCGTGATCAGAGCGTGTCCCCTCTGGGGCCCCACACGTGCAAAAGCCCCCCCCCCCCCCCAGCCAGCAGCCAGACCGGCGGATAGCATCAGAAATGCGGATGTGGAACGGCCCGGGCAGCGTATGGGTACCGGGCCGCCGGGCTGCGCGATGGGCCCCGTGCGTACCGGCGCCAAAGGGTCTGCAGTGTGTGTGCGCGGTGTCCTTGGCGGTTGAATGGCCCGGCCAAGGGCCTGCCAGCCGTCCGGTGCCCCGGCCCGGCCCAGCCGGCCCTGATCTATGTGGGAACTCGTACAAGTGGAACGGTCCTGGCCGCCCGCACGGCCCCCGGAGCCCCCGGAGGAGTTTGGGGCGGGGGCCGCGCGGAGGCCGCGGGGGCGGTCATGAAACCGGCCCCGGCCCGCTCCCCGGATGACGGGGACGAGCCGCGGGACGGGCGGGGCCGGCTGCCACCACACAGTCGTCGGTCCAATTCCTTTTGATGAGCTTTTGGGGGCGGGACGACCGGGGACCGCGTCGAGGCCGCTCGCCACGACTCATCATCGTCATCGTCACCCGCGTCGTCGTGGTCAACGTAGTTGTCATCGCACCCGTCATCATCACTGTTGCAATCGTACTCATCATCATGGTTGTTCTAATCATCACCATCATCATGGTTGTCATCGTTCTCATCATCATCATGGTTGTTCTCATCATCATCATCATCATGGTTGTTCATCATCATCATCATCATGATTGTCATCGTTCTCATCATCAGCTTCGCCAAACACCCCCATCGTCATCACCACCGCCGCCAGGTGACGCACATGTACGCGCCCCCCGCGCCGCGAGCGTTTGCTCGCGGACCCGCGTGAGCCCCGGGCCGCCGTCGGCCGCCGTCGGCCGCCGCCCATAAGGACTGGAAGGCAAACAAACAAGAGACGGCGCTGGGCTTCCTCCTAAGGGTCTGAGGCGTCGCACACGGCCGGCCGTCGAGGGGGGAGGGAGGAGGTCGGCGGCTCACGCCGATGTCGACCCGGTCGCGGCGAGAGCAATGACGAAACGTATTTCGCACACCTGCGTCATGCAGTGGTCCCTGTGCCGCTGGACGCGCACGCCTCAGAAGGGGCGAAGGGGTGGGGGGTGGGGGGGGAGGAGGGGAAGGAGGGGGGAGGTTCCGCCGGGTTCCGCCCCTCCACCGCTGGCCGCGCGGCGGCGCGCCCCGAAATTACTTTCTTTGAAGGGTGCGCCGGGGACGTTCCGACGTTCCGGTGTCGGCGCCGTCATCAGAGACGTGTGTTAGAAGCTGCGGGGCTGCGGAGAGGGCGAAGCAGCCAAGCAGGAGGACGCGGCCGCGATGAAAGGGACGGGGCCCGGCCATCGGGCCCGGGGAGGGGGGAAACTAGATCAGGGTGGACGTCGGCGGGGGGAAAAAAAGGAGAGAGGAGATGCTCGTGTGTGCGCAATGCTGCGGGTCCGTCCTTCTACGTAATCCAAATTGGACAATTACGAATGGGAAAATTTGTGGCCGAAAGCTTTCCGGAAAGCACTTTGTGCTGTTCCAGCGGAAAAGAAAGATGTCGGAGAGAGGACAGGAAGTGGCCGGTGTGCTACACCTTGTAGGTGCACGAACACTCCCCAAAGAGGAATTGAGGGGGGGGGGGGCTGACCGAGGAGGAGGGGGGGGGGCGAGGGGAAGAAGTACACAGATGTGTTCCACTGCTGGACAAATAGTTGCTATCGGCGTTTGAGAAGAATGTCTGCAGGAATGCGACGGTGTGGGGGGTGGCCTCTGTGCTGGAGCCCTGCTGGAGCCCTGCTGGAGCCCTGCTGGAGCCCGGCTGGAGCCTGCTGTGAGGCTGCTGGAGGGACAGTTGTTGTGGCGCGCGCGCCTCGCTGCGGCACAACACACGCGCGGTATTACAAACCCTTTGCAGCCTTCCAAGAAAGAAGACGCAGGAATGGGGGGGGGGGGGGGGGGTCGGAATGGGGCGAGGACTCTGCGCGGCACGCAGCGAAAATAAAATCCCCGCCGGAGAAAATAAAGCAGGAGAGCAACAGCTTCTGCTGAGAAGACGACAACGAGCCCGAGTCTCACACGTCTCGGTTGTCATACAGCGACCCAGAGAGCCAGTGCCGTGGTGGTGTTGGCACAACCGCTGCTGCCACGCGGGCCGCCCCGTCAGCGGTCGCTGGGGAGCCGCATCGGTTGTGTCCCCCGGATTAAAGCGGCGTGGCCATCTTTCCCCCTCTTGGCAGTGAACACACGTCGCGGAGGCTGGGCCGGGTCTGGCTGGGCGGCGGCGGCCGGAGGGATTCATTGGTGTCCCGTGCGGCGGCACGGCGGCGGGTGAGGGGGCTTTGTGGAGGGACGAGACGGACCGATCCCCGCATTCCGCCGTGAACAGGCGGCCGGCAGAGCAGCGAGGGGCCCCCGGCGGGTCCGGCAGAGACAGATGAGCCCCAGTATGGTCACTGATGTGTGTGTCTCTACCGCAGGCCCCGCCGCCGGCCCGCCACACGCTGACAAATACGGCGGCGTTACCACGGCGCTGTCCTGCGGGTAGTTAGGGTCCGGAGCGGGCGGGGGGAGGGCGGCCGCAGCGGGGGCCACCGCGCGCGCCGCGCCGGATCGGGGTAGCTGCGGGGGTAAGATTGGGGTAACCCGAGGGTGAGTTTGGGGTAACCCGAGGGTAACATTGGGGTAACCGGAGAGGGCCTCTCCCTCCGCGGTATAGGAGGGTAGTTCCGGCCGAGAAGTGAATGCTCCGGCCGAGGCCCGCGACCGGCAAAGGCTGCTGCTCTTTTCACATCAGCTCCGGCGCGCGCGCCGCTTTGTTCTATACACCCCACGGCACGCGCGCACACACACACGCACACACACACACACACACACACACACACACACACACTGACCGCGCCGTAAGCTGTGCCAATGGGAGGGCGCGCCGCGCGGGGCACGTGGCGCTCCCGGCAGCACCGAAATGAGTTGCAGCCTTCATTAGTGGGATGGGATTCAGGGCGCAGCGTGTGCGTGAGAGAGTGACCTCGTGTGTGTGTATGAGAGAGAGAGGGCGAGCGAGCGAGCGAGAGAGAGCAGAGGCACGGCCCGATACCTCCCCCCCCCCGTTAGGACTTGTGGGCCAAAGTGGACCGCACTGAATTATTGGCGACCTGTTGCTAACACTTACGAGTGAGAGAGAACGAGTGAGTGATCACGGTGCGGTTTGGTCGGACCGCACAACGAGTTGGAGTGAGAGGGATGGGGTGCCAGCCAGCGCCGCGCGGGAGGGTGAGAAGAGCGAGCGAGCGCGAGCATAAGAGAGAAAGAGATAGAGTGTGTGGGTGTGTGGGGGGGGGGGGGGGGGGGCAGCTGTCTGCGGGTGCTAATTCCCTCGGGCATCTGCACACAGAATGACAATTAGTTCCGAACATGTGTGAGAGCGTGCAAAGACGAAAACAAAAGGGGAAAACATACGGAATAAAAAAATGGAATGAAAAATGGAGTTATGGCTGGGTGATGGAGTGCGAGGCGTGCACTCGCACCGTATGCATGCAAAGCGCCGGAAAGCAAATACGGGAGCTCGGGGCAGGACGTGAGGAGGCCGAGCCGGCACGACCCGCACTGCTTGCCGCTGCTTGCGGATCTGTCCGGGGCAGGGACAGGAAAACCATACCTTTTTTGTAAGATTTCTTTTTTTCCTAATTTTTTTTTTTATTGGAGCCGCGTCCAGGTAGTGTTTAGATTTATTGCAGACAGGAAGACATTTAGCACGGAGGTAGGAAGTGCGCTTTGAGCCCTCCCTCCCTCCCCCCGCCCCCTTTTCAGCGGTCTGGCAGGGTCTGGCAGGGCCTGGAGCGGAGTTCTGCTCGCCTGGGTAGGGACCACGGGATAGGGTGCGCTGCCGCCGGCCCCCGCCCCGCGCCTCCGCGGCCCGCACCACTCCGATCACGTCTTGCCAGTCTGTGGGGTGTGAGGGTCTCTCACAACAAATAGTGCGAGTGCGTGCCCGCCGGCGTCCGCCCCGCCGGGACCCCTCCGGGGGGCAGCGGGGGCAGCGGGGGCAGCGGGGGCAGCGGGGGCAGCGGGGGCAGCGGGGTTTCGGGCTGCAGCAGCACCTGCTTGTGGTGGGCGGGGGGTGGGGACCGACACCAATCAAGGCGTATTGAACAATCCGGGATCGGCGCCGGCACAGCGGCACACACCTCTCCTCTCCTCCCCTCCTCCTCTTTTTCCCTCCTCGCGGCCCCGCGGTCGTGTGAATGACTTATCGCAGGGATGTGCGACGCGCTGTGCGGGCCTGTGTCGTGCTGCGCAGTCTGAAGAGAGAGAGAGGGAGGCAGAGAGAGAGAAGAGGAGAGAGAGAGAAGAGGAGAGGAGAGAAGAGGGAGAGAAGAGAAGAGGAGAGAGAGAGAGAAGAAGAGGGAGAGGGGGAGACATGTCTGGATTGTGGCGGGCGCATGGCGGGCGCATGGCGGGCGTGTGGCCTACACTGCACACTGTGTCAACACTTTTAGATTAGTTTTCTGTCGTGTTCTATGCGAACGCCGGGCGCCGGGCGCCGGGCCGTTCTGGTCCAGAGGCGGCGCAGCGCGGCGTGGCGCGGCGCGGCGTCCCGGCTGTGCCAGCACACAGCAGGCAGGCCCCGCCGTGCCGTGCCGTGCCGTGCCGTGCCGTGCCGTGCCGTTGCGCTGGCCTCACTGGCCTTTCACCTCGCCGAGAGGAGCTTGTGTGCGACCCTCGAGGCGGACCCCACCGGGCCGCGCCCCGCCCCGCTCTGTAGGGAGCTGGCTCCATGGGGAGACCATCAGCAGGCTCCATCCATCTCAGAGGCCCTGACCTGCCCCAATCCCCCTCCCCCTCCCCGACGATGTCCTTCTTAGGACCTAACGGGGCAGGCCACCTCCCATAGCCTGGAGTACGCCAGTAAAAATGATCCCCTTCAACCCCTTTACTTCCCCACTGCAGTTCCACATTGTGTGTGTGTGTGTCTGTGTGTGTGAGTGCGTTTGTGTGCTTCACTGATAAATGCAAAAAAAAAATGCTTGCGATTTTTTTTTGAAGAAAGATGCGCAGAGGCCTGAACGTGGTCGGTGCTGCGCCGACGGCCACCACGGCGTTCGATCGGATATGCCTGGGAGGGGCCACACCAGCGCTCCCCCCCCCTCCCCTCCACGGTCCCACTTGCCTCCCCCCCGACCGGGTCCGCGGCCGGCACTCGCTTGCGAGTGAATGAATGCCTGATTGTCTCACGCTAGATGTTATCAGCTGAAAACGAATGGCCGCGAGGCAACGCGCGCGGCCGTCTTGAGCACCCCGCCACGCGCCGCACCGCATCCTCACGGGCGGAGCGTAGGCGGGGAGCGGCAGGGCGCGGCTCGCTGTTGGCAGGCGGGCACCATCACAATAAGACCCTTTCCGCCCCTGGCAATCCGGCTGCCCGCGCGGCACGGCGCGGCACGGCGCGGCACGGCCCCCCTGAGGACAGGACGGGACAGCAGCGGGCCCTGGGGTGGGGACCTGGGGGGGACCTTCCCAAGGACGACGTGCCCGCCCGCCCGCCACGCGCCCTCCCTCCTCCTGCGTCGGTCCGCCCAACTGCATAACATTTACGTGCAATTTAATAGACTACGCAATCGCGAGCGCAGCATCAAACTGAGCGGCGGGTGCGAACGCGCGCGGCGGGCGGCGGCCATTTGCTGTGCATGTGTCCTCGGTGGTGAATACGGCGGGTGCATTGCCCGGCGACGCAGTCCTCACTCACGGTGTCCTGCGTGTGTGTGTGTGTGTGTGTGTGTGTGTGTGTGTGTAGGGAGCGGAGGCATGGCACGCGATCGGCGCGAGCCCAAAGGCGTATCGCATGGCCGAATCATTGCCGGGCGCGCGGCCCAACACAGCGCACTACACAGCGGACTGTTTTGTTTGCAGAAATCCGCCGGCCCGCCGCTACCCTGCTGGGCCCCGCTGGCTGGCGGGGCTGGCCGGCTATGTAACCACCTCCACCTCCACCTCCGCCACCGCAGCGTCTGCTGCTGCGCCGCGCAACTCTGTGGGCGTGTGTGTGTGTGTGTGTGTGTGTGGCGGGGGGTCGGCCTTGTCCCCCGTTCCGCACAGTGTCTGTCGGTCGATTGGCTCTCTGAATATTTCATAGTAGTGCCCGCCAGAACAGCGGTACGAGACGAGACGCACCGCGGCCGCCGCGCCCCGCCGCGCCCCGCCACGCCCCGCCACGCCCCGCCGCGCCCCGCCACGCCCCGCCACGCCCCGCCACGCCCCGCCACGCCCTGCCACACACCCCCTCGCCCCGCCCCAGTGACGCGTCCCGAATGCCTGGCCAATACCACCGCCGCCCTCCCAGCGTTATCCGACGGACTGTATGGATTGACAGAATTAGCCTCACGTGACCAGAGGCCGCCCCCCCCCCCCCAACAAGGCGGCTGCGCACTCACTCACTCACTCACTCACCCGCGAGAACGGAGATTCAGAGAGGGAGAGAGACAGAAGGGTAGACAGACAAGACAGAGAGGGAGAGACTATGCACGAGGCGAACGGGATAAGGCAGTATAGGCAGTCTGTAAGTCCTGGCCTCTCCCTCAGCAGCAGCAGCGGCCGGTTATTCGCAGTCACCGGAGAGATTTTAATCGCGTAGCGGGCCGCGGGCGTCTAAGGTGAATAGTGATGAATACATCAAAGGGGGTGCGGGGCTCCTGCAGCGGTGGGGACAGGCGTGGCGGGGGGGGGGGGGGGGGGCGCACAAACAATCTTCTGCCAATAAGCAACACGCCGACCCTCCCCACCCTTCTTCCTTCCCTCTTCTCACACGCTCTCTATTACTGGCTTTCTCTCTCTCTTACATACACACACGCGCGCCAAAATCAGAACCGTGGAGAAGGAGTGAGACGAAGATGGAGATAGGGATAGGCGGGCAAGCCTCTCCCAGGATCCAATATACTGTGTATTATACCCCCTCCCCCCTCTCCCACACCGTCTCTCTCTCTCTCTCTCTCTTTGCATCTGATACGATAGGAAATAAATGGAAGCAGAAAAATGAACGCGTGGCCGTGCCGCTGTTGCCACCCGTGCGGTCGTGCCCCCCCCCCCCCACGGAGCCCCCCGCGTGGCGTGGACCCATGCTGCTGCGCTTAATCGGATAATGGGGGACACGCCCCACCTCTAGGCGCACACCCAATGAGTCAGGGTGGTGTAAGGTTTTCACAGCGTCGCATAGCTTCTGCACACACTTGCCTTCCCTTCCCTTCCCCTCCCCTCTCTTCCCTTTCCCTCCCCTCCGTCCCCTTCCCTTCCCTTCCCCTCCCTTCCCTTCCCTTTCCTTCCCTTCCCCTTCCTTTCCTTCACTTTCCTTCCCTTCCCTCTGGCGGAACGCGCTCGACGGCCGCGCCAGAGGATCAAATTACAAGTGGCAGCAGCAGCGGCGCACAGTGCCTCACTGTGTTGCATGCGTGGTCACGTTGCAGCTCTCTCTCTCTCTCTCTCTCTCTCTCTCTCTCTCTCTCTCGTGCCATTCCATCCTTTAACGCCGGGTGTTTGTTTGTGTGTGCGGGAGCTCTGTAGAGACGGTTGGCATTTGAAAATACTTTCGAAACAAATGCAATAACAAAAATTACATTACAAAAGCACTTAAAATTCATGACAAAACTATAAAAAAAAACTGGTATTAGAACACACGAATCCCTACTCACCAACCTGCAACGCTGCCATCTGTGCTACGGAGGAACACTGAGGGACAGACTTGGGAAGCCCGACCTGCCTCCGTGCCCATTGACAAAGTTACACCATTATTTGTGTTTCGGTTTCGGCTCTGCGGGCGAGCGCTGCCACCCCGACACCCTCGCCTGTGCGACGCACCCCCCCCCCCCCCCCTTCGATAGCGGCAGAGTAAGACTCATGCCGCGACGTCAGCACCCCGCCGTCGTCAGCCTCGGCCCCTGCCGGCCCCCCGGGGCCCCGCCCCGGCGCGGACGCCACCCGGGACCTAATACCAGTCAGCAGAATCTGTTGCGCGCAGCGGTGGGGATGCGTGGTCGCAAAGACGTGCACCTGAAACGGTAGTAGTGTCCTGTCCAATGCTACGCAGCCTCACTTTCCATACCAGCTCTCTCTCTCTGTCTGTCTCTCTCTCTCTCTCTCTCTCTCCTATCTCCTATCTCCCTCCCTCTCTCTCTCTCTCTCTCTCTCTCTCTCTCTCTCTCTCTCTCTCTCTGCTCCCGTCCCCGGCCAACCTCTGCACTCGAGTCGCGGCTTCACCACCGCCTCTCGAGCCCCCCTCCCTCTCCCCCCTCCTCCTTCCCCTTTCTGCCCCTCCCCCTTCCGCCTCGCCCCGGGCACGAATAAATTAGCCCGGGACGGCCGCCGTGCCGCCTCACCCGCCACACCTGCGGGGGGCCTCCGTAAAATACGTAGCGGTATCCCCGACGCGCGCCCCCAAAATTGACAGGGGAGTAATTTTCAATTTTGCCAAACATTATTTGGCATTAAAAAAACATATTTGAGCTGATAATGCAGTTTTTCTTACTGGAGCCGCTGCCGGTATTAAAGGGTAGCGGGCGGCCGCCCCCCAAAACTCGCGCGTGACCCCAAAATGGCAGAGCGGGCGCGGGTAGAAGAGCGACGCGGGCTCGGAGCCGCGGCGCCGTTAAGATTTTGCATATTCAAGGGTAACGCACAGTGCGGCTCCGGCATTGTCCGTCTCACTCTCGCTCTCTCAGCCCGCCCCCGCTCTCTCTCTCTCTCTTTCTCTCGCGCTCCGGCAGCAGACGAAATAAACTCCTTTGTTCCTGACGCTCGCGGCCTGCACACCGAGACGATTCCTCAAGGCAGCCGAGCGGCACCGGCGGCGGGGACGGCACGGCCGGGCCCCGCTACCCTGCTGGGGTCTGTGGAACCCACTCAAAGAGCTGCGCTTCAATACACCTCCACATTCTAGCAGAATAACCGAACGATTTTCTGAAAATGAAAAAAAAATACTGTGTATTGTTTGTCTCGACGTCTCGCGCCCCCTTCCAACACACACAATTTTTTTTTGTGTCAAGCAATAATTTTTTCTCCGTGACAAAGGGGGACTACTGCGATTCCATAAAAAGTCTTTGTGGTTCGGAGCCACAACGGCGAGCTCGGCTTCCGCCTTGCATCTGGACTGTGCGTTCAAGTCGCTTGCGAATAAATTGCCGTTCATCGGGTCGATTTCTCCATTTCTGGATAGAGACTCCAAAGCGAATGACAGACGTAAAGGCCCGTCGCCGGCTTGCTCGAGAAAGATAAAAAAAGTCAAATCGCGCTTGAGATCAGGGATCAAAGACGATCTAATTGCTAGTTGATTTCTGCATTTTGTTTTTAAAAGAGTGGAGTCTGACGCACAGATGACTTCGAGCCCCCTCCCCCCCCCCCCTCAGACTCAGCCCCAACTCCAGAAGACAAATGCGTGCAGGTTGTGCGAGGGGGAGGCGGGGAGAGGTGCCCGAGGCTCCACGGGACGGGAAAGGGGAGAAGGGGGGGGGGGGGGCTCCTCACCCCACCGGTCCCTTGGCTGGCAAATGGATGCGACCTGCCCAGGGTTCCCACTTGGTTCCTCCGGGCCGGTTTCGCCACGGCCACGTTTAAATTTTCCCGCCCCCTCAGAATAAAAAAAATAGAGAGAGAAAAAAGAAGAGAAAATTGTGCAGACGGTGAGCGCCTAGCGAGCGTACGGGTGGGCAAGCGCGCACGGCATGCGAGCATGCAGGGTTGCCTCTGGCTGCAGTGCCGCGGAACGGTGCAAGCCATGCGACGTTGTGGGTTTTACCTGAGACCCCCCGCAGGACCCCCCGCAGGACCCCCCGCAGGGCCGCGCGGACGCAGAAGATCCTGCAGGAGCCGGCCTTGGCTGGTTCAGGCCGCAGTCCCCGTACCGTACCGCAACCCCCACCCCCTCCCGCAGCCGCCGCCACCGCCGCCGCCGCCGTCTGTATCGAAGCCAACTCAATCACAACTCACAAATGTGATTGCAAACTTGGGACGAGTTTTGCGCAACGCTGCAGGAATTTGCGAAAGGAAGCGCGGCGGGCGGTCCGGGCTGCTGCGGCGGCAGCGGCAGCGGCGGCGGCAGCGGCGGCGGCGGCAGCGGCGGCGTGTGTGTGTGTGTGTGGAGGGAGATACACCACAAGGCCGACGACGGGGGCGCGACAGGTGCATCGGGCTGTAAGCGAGTCAGCATCTCCCGCCCTTCGGCCTCGGCTCGGCCTCGGCTCGGCCCCGCCTCGGCCTCGGCCCACGCTGTCACGTCGGCGCCGCGTCACTTCTCCGTCGGCTCAGCAGCTCGCGGTCTGACTGACCTGTCAGGCCGAGGCCGCCGCGGGGCCCCCGGGGAGGGGTTTCTCCGTGAGCCGCCACCCGCCGCGCCACCTGTGGCGACCCTGTGAGCACCGTCGCACACTCACACACCACCCTGACGCTCGCTCACCGCTCTCCGAACCTCACGCGCGGGTTCGAATACCGGCGAGGGCAGAAACGAATAAAATTAAACTAGGCTCCCGAGGCCGGTGGGACAGATCGGACCGCACCGTGTGAGTGCGTGTGTGTGTGTGTGCCCGGGACCCGCCGCGCGCCCGCGCCAGCGGCCCAATGTCTACGTCACGTTTCAATGCTTGGCCAGACGAAATGATCCCGGGGAGTAAGGGTGAAGGGTCCCTCTGCCCGGGGGCCCAGGGGACCCATAGACCCACAATCTCCGGGTCGGCGGCGGCGGCGTGGGGGGTGCTGGGGGCGAGGTCGGCGGGGCCGCGGGGCCGCGGGGCCGGGGGGTGCGGGTGTGGGGGGTGGTAGTGAGGGGTGGGGGTTGGGGGCGCTGGTACCGCCCTCTTGTTTTCTGCGACAGACAGGCATTGGAACGACCCGGCCCGCCCCGCTCGTCTTGCATAAGCGATTTCACTCGCGGGCTTAGTATTCAAAATAGCATCGCAAGGCGCACCGCGAGCACGCCGCCGGCCCCGGCCCGCCCCGAGGAGCCGGCGGAGCCGGGCCGCTGCTAATTTGTATTCAAATCTCCCGCCCGAAAGCGTCGCGCTGCGTTGCGCCGAGCGCACCACTACTACTACTGTTGTTCGGGGTTTGCCGCGCGCGAAGCGGGAGGCAGAGGGGGGGGAGCATGCGTGTGACCCCGGGGGGGGGGGGGGGGGGGGGGGACGTACACCGCGGAATCACGTCAGCGGCCCCCGCCGCCCCCCGACAGCCGCCCCCGGCAGCCGCACTGAGCGTTCGGATCGGATCCGATCGGCGACGCGGCAGGGCTGCCGGGGCTGCTGCATAAAGAGCAGTCAGTCGGTGTGTATGCCGCCGCCGCCGCCTGCGAGGCGAGGTGAGGTGAGGCTGCGGGGCTTGACGCGATGCCTATGTATCAGTGTGGGGGCGGTGCCGGCAGGTGCGGCGGCAGCGGCGGGCCCGCGCGTCAGCCCTTATCGCCCGCGCCCTGCCCTTGTCCTTGACGAGCAGAGGAGAAGGGGGGAGGCGTCATCTCGGACGCGACGACGGCGACGGCACTCCGGGACACGCGGTGCACCCGGCCGGCAGGCGAGCGGGCGGCGGCCATGGAGGCGGCTGCCGGAGGCAGCCGTCGGCGATGGGGGTCCTTTTATGATCCGGAGCTGCCATTATCGGGGCCGCTCGCGGGCTGCTCGCGGCCGTGGTCAGAGCCCGGCCCCTGGCTGCTGCCTGACGGGTTGCCTCTGACCGCCCGCCACGCCGCCCGGGGCCGTGTGCGCAGAGCGCCGTCCGCCTGCCCGGAATCAAACAAACGCAGGCGGCGGTGGGGACGCGGTGCATGTTCGAGTGCTGACCCTCCCTCCCCTCCCTCCGCCACCCCCGCTGCCACTTCGGAATAACCTTCACGGGGCCGCGCCGCTGCCGTTTGTCACCGCGGCGATCAATGTGGCCCCAGAAGTCGTGCCGCCGAGACGAGACAAGAAGAGGAGCGGAGGAGAGGGAGGGGGAAGGGGAGGCAGGGGAGCGGAGCCGGGGGAGGAGAGGAGGCGCGCCGGCTGCGGCACATGACCCGCTCCGGGTAGTGGCGGTGCGGCAGCAGGCTGAAGTGAGTGCGCTGCGGATTAACGGTATCGGGGTCCTGGAGGGGCTCCGGGCGCCGCCGGGCACGTCTTGTGCGCTCTGATGAGCCGGCCAGCTAATTTCGTCACCCCCTCCCTCCCTCCCCTCCCTCCCTCCCTCCCTCCATCCCTCCCTCCCTCTCCATCCCTCGCCGGCTACTTATTAGTAGTGAACTCCTACGGGAGGGTTTGTAAGGCGATGAGCACCGCCAGTGCAGCAGCCGGCCGCCCCCCCCCCCCTCCCAGATGTAAATTACTGCCCCTTCCCCCTCCTCCATCCTCCCTCCTCCCTCTCCCTCACCACTCCGAGTGTCTGGCCTTAGCGCCTTAGCACAGGGACTTGCAGGACGCCGCCGGCCTGGCGCAACCCGCCCACTCTCCCTGCTCGCCCCAAATCTTAAAGTAATTGTGGAGACCGCGGCCGGCCGTCTGCCAGGCCGCCCCCGGAGGCCGAGGGCCGGTGTCGTGCAGTGGCTCACTTTCAGCAACGGTGTCGAGCTCTCGGTTCACGATCAAGCAGCACAGGAAAAACAATGCCATCCATTAGAAAAGTGAAAATTTTTATCTTTATGGTCCGAATTGTTTTGCTACTGTGCAATTCTTTTTTTTTTTGCCGGGGGTCGCCCCTTTAGATTTGACAGACCCTGACGGCCTGCTGGTCTGCTGCCGGCCGCTGCTGTCCCCCCGCGGGGCCCCGCCGACGCCCCCCTCCGGGCAGTGCCTGCTGCTGGCTGACGCGAGGCCTTTCGCGCACACTCGGCGCGACACACACTCGTCGTCGCCGTCGGCGCCGCCGCCGCCACAGCGGGGGAGACAGAATTCCAGGCGACGCGAGCGCGAAAGCCGCGCCGGGCCGGAATGCTGTGTGAGGCCCGGCGGGGCGCGGCGGGACCCCCCGCAGGGCTTGTGGAGGCCCCCGCGGACAGGCGACACCGATTCCAAGCATTTTCTACGTGCGGGCCCCGCCTGAGGGGAGGGCCGCGACCGTGGCGCCCGCGGGGACGGCGGCGGGGGGTAACGCGAGAGACGGCCGTCACGGCGGACGTGGGCACAATGCGATGCCTCTCTCTCTCTCTCTTGCTCTCTCTCTCTCTCTCTCTCCCTCCTCTCCCAATTTCACCCCCACACATACATTCTCTCCCTCTTCATTCACATTCTCCGCCGCCACGCCCGGGCGACACGCGGTGCGGCGGAAAATGAGCGATTTCTCGCGAGAACCACGAAAACACAAGAAGCACACGACGCAAGCCAGCCAGCCAGCAAAAATGGTGTAGTTTTTGTTCAGTATTGCGTTGAGCGCGCTCTGCGGGCGCGCAGAGGTAACGGGGCTTATTCCAAGGGGAGGGGAGGTGGGGGTTGGCATGCCTGCGCAGCAACAAGCACTGTTTATCCCTGCAGGCCGGCAGGGGCGGCGGTATGGCGGCGGCGGCAGTGGCGCTAGGCAGCGAGCAGCTAGAACATAGGGCCGTTTGTTTGCAGGGAAGGGGAGGGGGGGGGGAGGGGTTGAAGCCTGGCTTAGTCGAAATGATAAATGGTCGTGTTGAGCACAAGACGCGCGGGGTACGCGGGGTGACAATGATTGTTACCACATTGCGGCTTTACTGGGCGGCCGAAACAGGAGAAGGGCGGTGGCGGTAGCGGCGGCGGTGGTTGCGGCGGTAGCGGCGGCGGTAGCGGCGACAGTAGGGTAGCGGCGGCGGTAGCGGCGGCGGTCCAGCCCGCAACACGAAGCAGCAGCAGTGGAGCAAGAAAAGCGACCAAGAAGGGAACGCAATATTTTTCACCGTTATGCCGCAGCATGCGCTACTTTTTTTGCCCCTTTTTTTATTTATTGACTTTATTCTTTCTTTTGCGGCTCCGCCGAGCCCTGTTCTTTTTTTGTCGCATGCATACCACCAGCCAATGTCGCCCCGCTTCCCACGCCGCCGTGTTGACCGACTGGCCGCGGCTGCAACAGCGCACACTCGGTTTTTAGGTTCGAGTTTTTTTTCCCCTTCCAAACTACAGCTCTTTAATCGAAGGAATATTAAATAAAATGACCACGATATGATTAAATGTAAATCAGGCGACGCCGCCCGAGGACGCCTGCGGATGGCGGGGTAGGCCAGCCCGCGCGACACGCGTGCGCACACCGGGTCGGGTTGCCTACCCGGCGGGCGGCAGCTGCAGCAGCTGCGGCAGCTGGCTGCGGAGCCGAGGCAGGGGAGCAGCGCGTCGGTTTTGAAGATGCAGCAGCCCGACATCGCAGCCGGCGGCCTTGGCCCGGCCTTGGCGTTCCTTTCTCACATGAAAGTTAGTTCGCGCTGGAGTGAGCGCAGCGGGTGGCGAGAAGGGGCGGGAAGGGGGGGGGGGGGGGGGGGGGGGGGTTGTCGCCGTAAGCCGCTTCCGCATGTTTCGCTGCGCCGCGCCGCGCCCGGCCGCGCCACGGTTACAGCGCCGGGCCGGGTGTACGCAGACGAATACTACACAACGCGCCTCCTGCGTCGTCAATTCGACGCGGCCTCCCCGCCCGCCCCTCCCTCCCGGAGGCCCTCTTCCACCCCACACGCCTCCTCCCCCGCTGGCAACCCGTCCAGGGTGCGCCGCGCCGTGCCGCGCCGTCAAGCGAATACAAAGTTGATCCGACGTCTGCCTGACACAGACAGCGCATAGCGCCGTAGTATTTTGTCCCAACAACTCAGTGTTCCCCATCCGTGAGGCTCCGCGCGTCCCCTCCGCTGCTCACCCCGCGTGCGTGTGCGTGTGCGTGTGCGTGTGCGTGTGTGTGTGTGTGTGCGTGTGCGTGAGCGCGCGCACGCAGCGGCGCGGACAGGGGGATCGGGGCCGCCACACACTGTCTGTGGCTAAGCGACCGGATAATATTGAAAGCGCTCGGCGTGATAGTATGCGTTTTGGATCGAGTGAGCGCGCGAACACACACGCACACACACACACGGCGCACACGCGTGCCCGCCCACGCCCTCACGCCCACCGATACAGTTTCGGTAGTGACAGCAGCAGCAGCGAGGAGGCTGGGGTTCACAGAGACACTGCAAAGCGAGGCTGTCCTGCTCGAGCCTTGAGCCATCACCGGCTCCTCTTCGGCTCTCTCTCTCTCATATTTTCGTCGCACTTTCTCGCCCTCGTTCGCCGCCGTCCACACCAGACAGCAGCGCCGCTGTCGGGCCGCGCCGCGGGGGGTTGTCGGGTCGGACCCCCCGGCTGGCGGCCCCGCGGGCCCCACGGGCCCCGCTGCTCCGGATCTGGCGACAAGCCCCGGCCGGCGGCGACCTACCCTGACCTACCGGTTGCCGTCGGGCGCTCGACGCCGTCCTCGGCCGCCGCGCCGCCGCCCCCCAGACGCCCCCCCCCCCCCCCGACGCCTCCGGGGCGCTCATCACCGGCCACAAAGCCGCCGCCCCCGCGGTGGCGATGGGACCCCCGAAGCCGCCCCGCCGCCGCCCCGCCGCCGCCGCCAGCAGCCCGATACGCTTAAAAGCTTAGAAGGCTGACGGCTCACTGAGAGAAAAGTTGAAGCAAATCTCTGACGTTTGCGGCCGGAGACGGCGGCGGTGCCTCTAGTGCCGTGGGCACGGCGGAGCAGGCGGAGCAGGCGTGAAGAGGGAGGCAACGGAGACCCCCCGGGGCGGCCGCGGCCAGGAGGGCGCACGCTGGAGCTGACAACACGATAATAGTTCGGAGGGCAACTAGCGTCCGCTGCCAGAGCGGCACTATTAAACTTTCCGGTGACCGGGCTGTCCTGTCCCGGCCGTCCCCGCCGCGGACCTCTCTAACCTCTCGACTCCCCCCCTAACGACGGTCTCTCTAACGACCGCGACCAGATCAGATCACACTCCTCGCGGCGCCACTTTGGCAAGCGGCCGCGGCGCGCTCTCGCGGCCCTCGCGGATATCTCCGTGAGAAGTACTTGGAGATGGGGACGCCCGCCGCGTGAGAACCGCCCCCCTCCCGACGTCACGACGCGCCTCAGACTGCGCGGCGCCGGCGGCGGCGATGGGTTTACCTGCAATCAGAAGAGAACGGTGCAGTCAGTGCGGGCAGTGGCGTGGAAGCGGCAGCGGCGGGCGGGAGCGCCTGCGGCGGCCCCCTTAGGCAACCCGCCGCGCACGACGGCTTTGCGGGTGGCCTATCCTCGATACGACGGGCGCTCTCGAGCGACATAACACCCCGATCTGTTGTGGGCGCGTCGTCGCGTTGTCGCCGCCGCCGCCGTCGGCCATCAGCTGCCGATAAATCCTCTTATTCCTTATCTCTTATCACGGGTCCCCGGATCGGGGAGTTAAGTCGGAGGCGCGATTTGATGATGACGGCAGCCGGCCGTCTAAACGAGATGAAGGCGAGCCCGGCCAGGGCGGAGGAGGCAGCGGCGGCGGCGGCGGCGGCGCGGAGTTGGGCAAAGGCGATTTAGAAGTTGGTCGAGAACAGGAAGAGCTAGGAGGAGGAGGAGGAGCGGGAGAAGGCCGGGAGGGGCGGGGGAGTCAGTCGACAACATCCGAGGTTTTTGCGAGCGGAACGGAGTGGTTCCAGCAACGTCCGGGGGATTTAAAAACGTTTTTGCGGGGTCTGGTTTTCTTTTCAAAGACTGTTTTTTCTATTTAAAAAAATAGAGATCTGAAATTCTTAAGGGAAGAGAATCAAATTTCAAATTCGTTGCGTCCGTATCAGTCACATTTTGGCAGGCGTGCGGGCTGTCGACCGCCGTGTGCACACGCAGCGCCCGCGAGATCAGCTGAAAATAAAAAAGTTGGCTTTGCAGCACCAAGGACTCGGCGGGGGGAGGCGCCTTTGGAGAGCTCGCTGCCCCGCGCGGCGGGGGCCTGGCTAGCCTGGCCGCGCCGAGCCGAGCCGAGTCGTATTTCAGGGATAACTGGCGCGCTTGCGAGCGGACAGACGCACCCGCCGGCCGCCGCTGCCGGCCGCCGCTAGCATCCCCCTCGTGGCCGAGCCGAACCGATACGCGCAGCTATAATGAGCAACAGCAGCGGCGGCGGCGGCAGCAGCTTGGGTCGCCCTATCGTTAGGGCCACCAGTTACGGACATAAAAAATGGAAAGCAAAACTGAGGTGTTTCCCTTCTGTCTTTTATATTTGTTTGGTTTCTCCTTGCTGCTGCTGCCGCCGCCTCCGCCTGGCCGCACCGCGCGGCAGTTTTACGGGCGCACGGGAGCGGGTGCTGTTGCTGCTGAAGCTGCGGCCGCCTGGCCGGCTGCCTGCCTCGCCGGCTGCCTGCCTGCCCGCCTGCCTGCCGGGCTGTAATGTTGTTGCCGCTAATGCCGCCGCGTTCTCGCGCGCCGCGGTTGCAGCAGCAGGTTACCGACGTCCGAGCGCTCCCTCCCCTCCCCTGTGCCGACCCCCACCCCCAACCCCCGGCATGCCCGACCCATGACAAACGGAGGGAACAAATCACCGGACGGCTTGTGCGAGCGGCGAGCGGGCGACGCCCTGCGCGAGGCTAGCGGCCCGCTGCCAGTCTGGCCAATCATCCCGACAGGACGGGGCGCCGCCCCCGGTCGCCGGTCCCTCCGCAATTACGTTACACAGCAGAGGAGGAATGGAACACAAATGAACACAAATAACAATAAAAATACTTATTATAAAAAAAAGACAAGTGGGCGCGAAACGGAGAAGACAAATGTATACGCTTGTGATGACAAGGGATGGAGGCGAGAAGACAGAAGAAGAGAAATGAGAGAGAAAACAAAGCAGGTAAAATCTGCCCTCTACCGCGCCGACTGAAAAGAAGGGGGAGTCGGCGTATTCAAAGAAGAAGACGAAGAATCCGACCCCGGAGGGCGGGGGAGGCGACGAAAAATAGTGACCGCCCGGCGAACCCGCCCGCGGGCATCCATGATTCATCGTTATGTAGCAGACGACACCGCACGCACCCCGTCGCCGAGGATTGCCATCTCTCTCTCTCCTCCTCTCTCTCCCTCCTTCTCTCTTTCTTTTCTCTCCCCCTTTCAGTCCCCCTCTCTTTCGCTCTTCATACATAAAACATGCCAATTAATTGATTTGGAAGCGTTTTTGAGCCCGGCACGACGCCACGCCGCGGGCACGCGCCGATAGGACAGGTGTGAGCGTGGGGCCCGGAACACCTGCCGGCACCTGCGGCACCTGCGACACCTGCGGCACCTGCGACACCTGCGGCACCTGCGGCACCTGGGCCGAGCGGGGGGTCGGCGTCGGGCCCTGTGGGACTCGCCTCAGGGCAGACGCCCGGCCGGCAGTCTGATGCCGCGACGGGGAGCAAAACGCAACCAACAAGTACATAGTATTTTTTTATTTTTTTTTATTGAACGTATTTAAAGGGAAAGTTCTCACAGACACGCGCAGGTTCCTCCGGGTCTATACCCTCCGACCCACGATATTGTGCGCGTCCTCAGCTCGGAGCGGGTCAATCCGGGGCCTCTCAAGGGCCTGGCGGGGGTCCGGACGCGGGGAATTTGAAATAGCACAACAACTCCGCGCTGTGCGCGATGAGCTGAGCGGCTCCGGGTGGCTAGGACGGACGGACGGCCCGGAATGAGTTCCCGCGCTGCCCGGATCCAACTCCGGCAAGAGCGGTGCAGGGCAGGGCAGGGCGGGGGCAGAGGCCGGAGGGGGGGGGGGGGGGGCTGCTGAGCTGCTCGCGGCCGCTCGGACAGCACGGCCCCGGCCGGGCTTCCGGACCCATTATCAGTTTCGGCTGCTTACGTACGGCCCGTTAGGCCCCCCGCTGACAAAGCCGCCGCGCCCGCTCCGGCCGGCCGGGTGACTGGACTCCGGGTCTCCGGGCGGGGAGCAGCTGACCGCGGCCGGGGCGCCGAGGCGCGGGCCCGGAGGAGCACCCGGAGGAGCACCACCCGGAGGAGGCCCCGGGGGGCGTCCGTCCCCCCAGCGCCGCACTGCCCCGGCAGTAATAATTGACGTGACCCTCGGAGCCGCCACCTCCGCCGCACCCACCGCGCCGCCGCAGTCGGGTAGCGCTAAATTGATTAAGTGAGGTGTGGCCAGCGGCGTCCAGCGGCGTCCAGCACCGGAGTACCCGCTGACGGCGCCCGCTGCGGCGCACCGCGTCTCAATTAGCCAAAACTTTGCGCGGGAATACATTAGAGAGAGCCGGGCGTCGCCGGACCGGCCCGCGTGATAGCGGCGGCAGCGGTGCGGCGGTGGCGGGGCCGGGCGCCGCAGCGCAGCCGATGGAGTGTGGATTGGCGATGCGGTGCTACCGGTACCGCCGGGTACCGCACCGGCCGGGGGCAGTCGAACGCCGCCACAGGGCCACCCGCACAACGGCTTCCGGGATTTATTTGTTGTTTGACCGAAGCTACGGAAGTGATGGTGCAGGGTGGGTAGCCCCATTCCCGGAATACGACAGTGTGACGGAAGAGTGTATTGGTAGCGTGCCTACCATCGGGCAGAATACCCCACTGGCGGAATATTATATTAACCCACCACCGGAATGGTCTCGAAAAAGTCTATTGCCGGAGTACCTCTTTACAAATTTGTACCCTCAGAGGTTTGCACATTTGCGGAACATGCACGATAAAACAGGGCCATGGGAAATCGAAATCCATCTTGGATGGGGAGGGGAGAGATAGAAAATGTGCCAGAGAGAGAGAGAGACAGACACACAGACAGACGGACAGACGGAGAGAGAGGCGACTATTTGCACGAGACGATTTGATCAGGAGGGCGAACGGGTGTGTCCCTCTTTGCAAAACAAACACACGTTTGGAGAGTGTCATGGGGATGGGGCGCTGTTTATGGGACACAAGAAGGGAGTGATGTGTGTGGATTGCAAAGAGAGAGAGAGAGATAGAGAGAGAGAGAGAGAGAGAGAGAGAGAGAGAGAGAGAGAGGAGGGAGAGGGGGGCAGTGGGAAGAGGTGCACCACCGAAAACACACAAACACACACACACGTAAGTGTCGGGGCACTATCTCACCCGTGCCGCGGGCCCGCTACGCCACATATGCGATTCAGTACTGGCCCCGGTGGCACCCTTCGCCGTCACGCCGATGCACACGCAGATAAAAGCAAAAATAAAACAAAATAGAATACGGCAGCGATTATTTTTTTTTTTCAAGTATTCTGAAGGCGTATGGAACATAAGAAAACTAGAACAAAAGCAGGCAGAGTGAGACGAAGCCTCTGGTGTTAAGGCTGCTCTTCTCACCACCTAACTCGTCTCGTCATCCCCCGTCTACGCCGGACAGCCCACCGAGCAGCAATAAGTGCCGCTGTCCCGGCGCGCTGGATGCCGCTGCCGCCGCTACCACCGCCGCCGCTACCACCGCCGCCGCTACCACCGCCGCCGCTACCACCGCCGCCTCACCCACCGCCGCCGCCGCGCTACAACTAGAGCCGCTCTTCCGTGCCAGCGAGCAAAGGCACCTCCTAGGCTCATGTGCCCCGCCGGCTCCAAGGTGTGTGCGCGCGAGAGGGGCTTCTGCCACCTTTTCTCCTCAGAGACGAGTGCGTTCGTGCCTGTGCGCAAGCGTGCGTGCGTGCGTGCGCGCGTGTGTGTGGCCGTGTTGGTGCGATTCCGCGCTGAAAACGCATTAAACGAATACGGCGGTGGAGGGACGAGACTGGGAGGAGAACGCCGGAAACGCATGGCCGAGTGAATTCATAACATTACTTGCAAGTTCGCCCGCGGGCTCTAGAGAAACACCGCAGTTGTCCCGCCGTTGTGGTTGTGGCCTCGTCGGACCCGACTGAAGAGACTGTTCGAACTGGAGGGAAGTGATGCGGGGCCGGCGGCGACGAGACGCTGCTTGCGTGGCCCCCGCGGCCCCCCCGCGGCATGGACAATAGGGGAGGAAATCCCCTATCGCTCGGTCGTCTCTCACAACCGAGGCCCTCCTCCTCCTCCTCCTCCTCCTCCTCCTCCTCCTCCTCCTCCTCCTCCTCCTCCTCCTCCTCCTCCTCTTCTCCCTCCTCGACGTCTAGCCAGCTCCTTCAAGACTGAGGGACAAAATAAAAAATCAATTCCTCATACGGCCGCTCCACTTTTCCGCTCACGTGGCGCCGGCGAGCACACGAGGCACGAGGCCTCTCTCTGGCCTTCCCCTGACCCTGCTGTGCCCCCTGCGGCGTGTGCATATGTGTCCGCGACCCCCCCGGCCCCCGCCCACGCCGGAGTGCACATGGCACATGCCTTTCAACCTTCCACCCCCCACCGACCCCCGCCCTCCGCAGCTCCGCGCCGGGCCCTGTCAGTATTATTCGGTTACGATATGCAATATGGCATGGCATCCCCTCGCGCATACCCCGCCGCCACGGGGCCCGCTGCTGCCTCCTCCACCGCAGCTGCACTCTCCGCCGCACAGCCTTTGCTCGGGTTTTAGCGCGCGCGCGGGGCAGACAGCGCGGCGGCGGTGGCGGCACGGCGGATGCACAGGCACGCCGCAGAGGATTTAGGAGGAGTGAGGTGCAGCGGGAGCCTAGTTGCTGGTGCTGCCGTGCCGCCGTGCACACCGTGTGTCGGCGGCGTGGCGGCGGCGTGGCGGCGGCCGCCGGACACAGCGGGCACAGCCGGCGCTGCCGAGACTCCCCCGGCAGGGGTCCCCCGCGGGGAAGGGGTCCCCCGGGGGCCCCACTGCCCGGGACTACAGATGAGGACTCGGTGTGCGTGCGACTGTCTCGCCGGGGACCGCCGGGGACCGCCGCCCGCAGTGCGCTCTGCTAAGACCATGCCTACTCTGTTCCGCACCGCGGCCACGGCGCGGAGCTTCGATCCCGGACCGCCGGCGCCGGAGGCGAGCACGCTGACCGCCCGGCCATAGCCGCTGCCCCGCGTCATGCGGGATGCTTATGGCCCATATACGCGCGGGGAATCGGCAATGGTGCTGGCTCTCGCGGGTGGGATGCTGTGGAGTGAGGAGGGAGGGACGGGGGCGTGGTGGCCGAGGCGCCCCGTCGTGATGCATCGTACCCCGTCGGGCCCCGTGCAGCACCCCGTCGGACGTCGTACCCCGTCGTACCCCGTCGTACCCCGTCGGAACTCCCCGTCCGCACCTTGGACACAATGCCGCCGCCACTGTCGGTCCTAATTCACTGCCATTATGGCCTCCGTGCATTAACGACGTGTTGTGGGGAGGTCGAGCGCCACGAGTGTGTGTGTGTGTGTGTGGTTGTGTTTGTGTGGGTGTGTGTGTGTGTGTGTGTGCGAGGGAGAGAGAGAGAGAGAGAGAGAGAGAGAGAGAGAGAGGGGGGGGGGGGGGAGGAGAAGGAGAGATGTTTGCGTCCGAATGTCCCTGCGCCCGCCTATCCTTTTATATTAACCGCATTCCTCGTCTTTAGCCGAACCGGCGGCAGTAGAGGGAAGGCACACCATGCCTCTCGGTGTACCCGCCTTTCATGCATCGTTTGTAACCCCCGCTCCCCGCTGTCAGCTGCTGTCAGCTGCTGTCAGCTGCTGTCAGCTCAGCTGCGTCGTCAGCTGCAGTCAGCTGCGCCGTCAGCACAACAACTCGCGTCGACTCCTCTTCCTAGCTTTCGATGGGAGCACGGCGCGGACGGGCGACCAGGAGCGTCCGAAGGGCCCGCAGCGTCCGTAAAAAAAACTTTATCAGTTGCTAAATTACGTCTATCAATCAAGGCTCTGAGGGAGGCGCAAGGGAGGCAAGAACAGGGCGCCGCCGGGGAGGGGCGGCTGTTTATCGAGCGCGCCAAGAAGTGAATCATACTTCAACTTTTCCCCCGCACATAAACACTCTTTCAGTGCTCCCTTCCCTTCGCACCGCCCTCTCCGCGCGCCTCCACGCCTCGTCGAGTGGAGTGCGCGCTCTTTTCCATCCAACTCCGCAAGTGGAGAATATTTCGCGCGAACAGAGCAGCAGCGGGAACTCTTCAAATTTCCTCCTCTCGCCGGAGCCCATCGCCACTGCTCGCTCTGCTGTGCCGGGGCTGGAGCCCCCGCCTCAAGCCGTCGGGCAGAGGTTAGGTCAAGCAATGCAATGAAGGGGGGGAAAGGATTCGGTAAACTCCTTAACAGGACGGACGGGGCGGCGCTGGCGGCGCCGGCCGGACTAAGGCGGACTAGCGACTAAGGACGCACGCTGATGGTCGGCAATCATCCCCAGATAATGATCGACAGTCCTGAGCCCTCTGGGACACCTTCCCCCGGCGCCCGCGGCGGCTCCCGGCCCGCCGCCGCCGCCCGCCGCCGCCCACCACCGCCCACACACCCAGACCGCCGCTCTCTCGGACGCGTCGCCCGACGAAGAAACGAATGGCAAGAAGAAAGAGGGAGAAAAAACGACGAATAAGAGGCGGAGCAGGCAATGTCGCACCAGCGCTTGTCTCGTCCCATTCTGTCTGTTTGTCTGTCTGTCTGCCTCCCTCTCTTTCTTTCACACACTCTCGTCCTCTGGCCTCTCTCTCTCTCTCTCTCTCTCTCTGTGTCTCTCTCTGTGTCCTCTCTCTCTCTCTCTTTCTCACTTCTCTTATTCGCTGTCAGAGTAAGCCAATCGATTTTCCGTGTTTTTTTTTTTGCACTGACAGAAAACTCGCGCCGTCTTGGCGGCGCTGACAGCATAAGAGCCCCGCGCCGGTCACGAGGTCAACAGACAGGACTGTCCGGAAGGCGTGTGTGATAAGTTGCCGCGGCTGTGAGGCTCCGAATGACCAGGTGAGCGCCGCGAGCGCAATCTGGTGGCGGCGGCGAGAGATCTCACTCGCGGAGAAGACGCGGCGCGCGCGAAGTAGGGAATTACGCCGAGGAGAGGGACAGAGATGGAAAGAAGCGGAGGAGGAGAAAGGGGGGGGGGGGAGAGAGAGAAAGAAGGCGAAGGAGGAGAGGTTCGGGAATCGCCATTCGGATGGCTGGACGGAAAAAGAAAAGCACGGATGGCTGATTCGGCAATTGCTCGGCAGAGCGGGCTGCGGCGCGGTGCGGCCCCTGGCCGCCCCCGGCCGCCCCTCGCCACCCTCGCCACCCTCACCGGCCCCTGCTGCTGGCCTCTCTGACTGGCCACCCCGGCCTGCCGCTCCGGCTGGACGCCGGGCCACCAGGTCACCGCAGTAATTTTTCAGGAATGGGTAATGAGGAAATGAATGATGGAGCGGCAATCACTGCCCGCTTCCTTTCTGTCTCCCCCCCTTCTTGGAAGGGCATTACGTGAGCGGGGCGCGGCGCCCGCCGGCCGCAGCTCCGCAGGCCATCGAGTGAGAGAGCGGCGAGGTGGTCGCGGCCGGCACCGAGGGAAACGTTTTGCACGACACCACCAGAGTGGTGGTTTTGTGCGGCTTACATTGACCCTTTGTTAGGTACCCAACACCTTGCTGCAAGTCTGTATTATGCTGTACTTGTGATCACCCCCTTCCCCCCTGCTGTACCCAAAGGGCTGAGAGCTAAACTCTTTGTCCGAGGCACTAATCGTTCAGTGCGCTCCCAGACAAACGTGTTGTGCCCAGCGCCAAATGTCTCTCTCAGTGCGGCCAGCGGCGCCGCCCGGCCGACGACGGTCAGACCCGATTGCTCCGCCATTTTTCACGCGGCGCCCTTTCCTGCTGGCAGCGCCGCCGCTTCACGCTTGGTGAGAGAATGATGAGGTGAGCGACTGCGGCCGCCGCCCCCACGATTCCATCAATCCGCTATATTTCTCATACCCATCGCGTGCTAAAGCGGAGATGAATAATCCTATGGGGTCGTGATCATCGTCGTGGGGGAGGGGGGGGGGGCGATCAGCCGCAGACGAGGAGGAGGGGGCGCCGTCTGCCAAGACCAACAGGTCCCGACTATCATAATCACAGAACAACACATTCAGGCGGCGGCCGCTGCGGCTGACTACCGGGCCCTGTTGCCGCCCCTCCGCACCGCGCGGCAACGCTGCAACGACCTCAGCACACCAGGGCTGCGGCCTAGCATTCCACTAACACCCAAAGGTACACTTGCGCCCACGCTAAATGCATTGCATTTAGTTTTTCGCGTTCTTCTTGATATAATTCCGCTTTTTTTATGGAGAGACGGGCGACAGGGTAGCGACGCACGTCAAGTGAAACGTCTGTGACGCCCGGGCGCCGGGCGCCGACTGCGGTTACAATAGCTGCCGACCTCCCACCGCGAGGCCGGGGCCGAGGCCGCTGGGCCGAAGGTCACGCCCAAAGTGGTCGAGGCGGCGGACGGCGAGGTGAGGCTGAGGCCGGCCAGACTGGCGAGGCCGTGAAGCCCGGCCGAGTCGTCGGGGTGCCGCCGGCCGGCTGCTGTGTCGCCATGCCGGCCGGGCTCTCTCTTACTAAGTACAAACAGCACCCCGAGCCGCGATCCCGAGTCCCGGTTAAGTCCCTGTGCGTGCACTTAGGGCAGGGGATCAGCGTGGCCGCCCCCGCCTTTGCTGAGGTCGACCGACCACCCGCCCGCCCCTCCTTGCCACGCCCCCTCCTCCCTGCTGCTGCTAAATCCAAATGAGTGGACAACTTTAGTCATTGGCTATGCACAGAAAGACAAGGGAGGTGGCGGAAGCGGCGAGGGCGGGTGAGCGGGAAAAGGGGGTCAGGGGAGCACAAAACAAGAGGTTCTTTAATGAGGCGAGGCTGAAGGCGCGGCCGCAGCGGCAGACGGGCGGGAGGGTCTGGCGCCGTGGCGCGGCGCTCGCGGGCCTTCAAAGCAGCAAGCCCTTCGACCGCCCTTTCTCCCTTCACCGCCTCCTCCTCCTCCTCCTTTCCCTCCCGCTGGACTTCCCGTTGCCAAAGCTCTCGGCGGCACCATCCAGCAAAGCTCAAAGAATGACAAGGGCCGAGGATAGAGAGAATTGATCCTCGACTCCTGACGGGTTTGTGTGCCCGGCCGGTCGCCAGGTGGCTGCCGGCGGCTCCGGCCCGGTGCGGTCGGGTTTAGGAGGCTGGAGGAGGCCGACGGCCACTCACGGCCCCCTCCCAAAACAAACTCCGGCCGCAAAGAAAAACCGAACAGCTTTAAAGTCGTGCCCGTCGCCCGTCGCCGAGGACCCGGACAGAGTTTGGCCGTTCGGTCGCGTACAAGTCGTGGTGAGTAACGCACGCACCCCGAGCCGAGTGGCGAGTTGTGTCCGGCTGGGGCCGGCGGGCGCGCAGCGGTCATGGCGCCTGTGAATCGGAGGGTAGGCAACCCGCCGGCCCGGGCCCCGCGGCGGGCCGGCCTACCCTGCTGGCTGCAGGCGCTATCCGGGCTCGGCTGGGCTGGGCGTTATGTGTGGCCGCCGGCGTGCAGACGGCGTACCGACGAGTACTGTTTGGAAAGCGCCCAAAGACTATGCCTATCGAGCGGAGAAGCTCTTGGGGGGTGGATGGTGAGTGCGTTGCTAGGGAGAGAGAGAGACAGAGAGAGAGAGATAGAGAGAGAGAGAAAGGGGGGGGGGGGCGGAGAACTCAGTGGGAATCGCAGGCTGTGGGTTCTCGAGAGGTGCTTCGCCACGAGACGGCAAATAGCAGGCTAAGTAAGGGGCTCGGCTCGGTTCGGCGCCGCGTGGCCGCGCAGCTGGGTGGGTCCAGGCGGGTCCAGGCGGGGCCAGGCGGGGGCCAGGCGGGGCCAGGCGGGGCCTGGCGGGGCCCCCGTCGGGTGACGAGGCGGCCAGGTGCGCTCCGCTCTCCGCGGCAGAGAGTCGCCTCGGGGATTTGCCTATTCAGACGGAGGCGCGACGCTCGGAGCCGGCCGAGTCGCTGCTGCGCTGCCGGCCTCGGTCCGGCCGCCGCCGCGCGCCGCTGTCTCCGGCAGGTAATCCATCAATGCCAATGCCAATGGGGCTGACGGGCAGCAGCCGCGCAGCCCGCTCTCTGGACTCCACCGGACCCGGCGGCCCCGGCTGGCAGCGGCTGGCAGCGGCTGGCAGCGCAGCGCTTTCGGCCTACTCATTCATCGTGGAGGAGCATTATAGGAGTTTCCGTGCGGCTTACTCGGCGAGGGATCAGGGGAAAGAGAGAGAGACAGACAGAGGCAGACAGACAGCGTGAGAGAGATGAGTGATAGAGAGAGATGGAGAGAGAGAGTCACAGATTCCCCTATAGCTTCCCCCCCCCCCCTTCCCTCTCTCTCTCTCTCTCTCTCTCTCTCTCTCTCTCTCTCGTCGGTGGCATGCTTGTTGTTGCAGAGAGAGAGAGAGAGAACACGCGGCCAGGCGGCCCGCTCTCATCGATGGCCGAGTCGATGCTGTATAATCGGCCTACGCCGCGCGGATTGACGTAATCCTGCTCCCGCCGTTTGGAGTCCGGCGCGCGCACGCCGCAGCGCCGCGCCACGCCCCACGTCACGCGTGCATCTCCAGCGGGCCCGGCGGTGGTTTGAGCCCCAAGCGGCTCCTTTGCCCGCTGAGCCGAGCAGGACGGTCGGAGCGCACTTTACAAAAGGCCGACATCTTCGGCGACCTCAGAGAGAGAGAGAGAGAGAGACAGACAGAGAGACAGAGAGAGAGAGAGAGAGAGAGAGAGAGAGAGAGAGAGAAGGGTAGGGGGACAGAGAGATGTGGATGCTGTGCCCCCGGCCCCGTGCATGTCGCGCGGCCGGCCTGGCCGGTGCCACCGTAGTGCAAAAACGAAAAAAAAAAACAACGTCCGAAACTGCATATAAACAAAACGGCCTGCCTGGCCCGGCCCAGCCCCAACCCCTCGGCACCGCTCGCAGCCGGCACCCCGCCTCCTCTGCACACAACTCCCACCCCCTCCCCGCGCCTCTCTTCCCTCCAACGAACAGCACACGAAAAACACATGGCCCGCCTCGGTGGATTTTTGTTTCTTTAAAAAAAATTACTCTGTGGCGATTGCGTGCTCGTGCCATTCGGCACGGCCGGTTCACCCCCGGACGAGGCTAGGCGCCCTCCCGGACTCGGCTGGAACATCAAACACACACACACACACACGCTTGCATGCATACACACATACGAAACGAGGGAAAAACTCGTACAGACTGTTTGCCAACGCCCGACACCGCAGCAGCTTGCTTCTCTGCGGCACGATGCTGGAGCACCAAGAGACCCCCCCCCCTGTAGTAAGTAGTACCTGTTCGGCAGGTAGTCTTCAGCGATGAAGGGGAATGTTTCATCCTTACTGCTGCGTCTAGTAAAAAGAAGGATGGCCGTGGACGGCAGCACAGCACGAACAAGTTCGCTCCTCCGCTCGGCGCGCTGCGCTTCTCAGCGAGTGGAGTCGAGTTAGACTCTCTCTGGTGACCCCGCAGGTCCGCAGTAACTCCCGTCGCTTTCCACCCCACAGAGTACTCCGGCCTGGAAGGACACAGGGACGGCCTTGTCCGACCCCCCTGGGGACTCCCCCCACCTTGCAGTTCCCCGCCGCTTGATGAATGGATCATCCCAGAGGGAATAATATTGGCTGAAGCAAAGCGGTTCGTAAGTGGTTCACGAACACGGATCCCATCCGAGCGGAAATGAAATGCCACAGCAGAAACACGGGAAGGGGAGGGGGGGGGGGGGGGGGGGGGCGCAGTCTGGGCGGCGGACCCGCGGGACTCGAACTTTCCGGCCTTTGACAAAACCATGTGGCGGCGGCGCCTCGGCCCCCAGCCGAGAGCATTCCAAGCAAGCTGTGCTCTGCTGCGCTGGAAACAGGACTGAAAACAATGACTTTTATCGTGGAAAATGCGTGTATCACAGTGCCGTCACGGAAACGAAATTTATTGTTTTCGGGCGCAGATACCGTATCAAAACCATCGATGGAGCCGCATTCCAGAAGCAGCAGAAAACGCAATTTCCTCGAGTACATCAATAACACATCACTGCGGCCTTATTCTCGACCGGGTTATGCGCAGCTGCTGTGGGATACTTATTGGCACGACAGCCTGCTGGCGAGTCCCTATCGCCCGCCCCCCTCACAGATGCTGCGTATAAGCAGAGCCGAGCTGACTCAGGCGGGGCCGGCTGGCGGCCCGGTCACGTGACAGGTGTCACCTCTCGCGTCACCTCTGGATGCCACGCTCAGTGAGTGCGAGAGAGAGAGAAGGGGCGCCGCATTTGACTGCGTCGGTGCAAGAGAGATGCCCGACCGGCGGAGATATGCCTGGCCGAGCGTCTCTCTCGCTCTGCCGTAGTCTCCCTTACACTAAGCGAGAGCCACCGGTTACGCTACACCACCGGCGCCTTATCAAATCCTTCAAAATAATTTTTTTCCCCCAAAGATTAAATACTATAAAGACTTGATTTAAGTCCGCTAGACAGCCACGAAATGGCCGCGGCGGTAATGCGACATTACTTAAGTCTCTCAGAGTGGTGTATTTCCACGCTGTTTACGGACCGGCCCCTGAGGGGGGCTGGCGGCCTCCGTGCGGGGTGACAGGCAGCGCGGGCGGTGACAGCGACGGCGACGCTGCCGCGGGCGCCTCACTGTCGTCCACAGGCGGCTGGACGACGGCGCACCCGACAAAAAAAAAAAAAATTCGTGTAAGCTAAAGTAATATATTTTTCTGTGACAGGCCAAAATTCATTTAAGTTAGGTACGTTTGAAAACTTTGATGCCGCCGGCCTTAATGCGCCTCCTCACTTTCCGTTCTGACATTCAGCGTAATACCTTATTGAAAAAAAAACACCTACAATTTTTTGATCGAATGACGCCTAAACCTGGCACGCGAGTATCCGCTCATTAAAGAAAGCAAAATCACAACCCCCGTTTTGCCGCGATTTTGAAAGAGGTCGCTGCAGCTCCTGGTTTTCCTCTCTTATATCGGGTGGGAGGTGCAATATGTCGCCCGAACACGCACGGTATGTGACGAGGCGGCAGTCAATACCCCCCTCCCCCTCCCGCCTCCCGGCGCTGCTGATGGCGGCTGATGCGGCGGCTGATGGCGCCGCGCGGACAAACTTCGGCGTGGTCTCTGTGTCGGCCCCCGCCGGCCCCCGCCGGCCCCCGCCGGCCCCCGCCGGCCCCCGCCGGCCCCCGCCGGCCCCCGACGGTCCCCGCACACCGCGCCGCCCCCGCCACCGGGCGGACGGACTTGTTGAGCGCCTCCAGCGACTCGGCGGCGTCGCGGCGCGGCGCGCTCTATGGGGGCAAATTGTGCTGCTTTGCTCCCGCCACCGCCGCCGCCGAACCCGATGATGTCTGTGTGTGTGTGTGTGTGTTTGAGCGTGTGTGAGGGTGCGCCGGGATATGTCAACGTCGGCGTTGGAGCAGTCGGTACGCCAGGCGACGACGAAGCGCCAGATGCGCACACCAAAGACGCCGACCCGCACCGCGACCGGAGGAGCGAGAGAGAGAGAGAGAGAGAGAGAGAGAGAGAGAGAGAGAGAGAGAGAGAGAGGGAGAGAGAGAGAGAGAGAGAGAGAGAGAGAGGTTGGCGGCGGCGGCATGCTATGCTGTCGTGTTGCCGCCCCCGCTGATGTTGTTTTAAAACACACAACACTCGCGTGCCGCGCCGTGTAATTGTTCCCGTGCCTCCCTCATCCTAAAATTACTTTCGGCTGTCAACAACAAAAACAACAATAGAAAAAGTGAGAGCGAGAGGGGGCGGCGGCGGCGGCGGCGGCGGCGGCGGCGGCGGGTGGTGCGTTGCGGTTTATTTTCGGCCGCCTGCCCACCGGATGTAAATATAAACGTCAGCACGCTAACGGTCAGCAGGCGGCGGGGGCGGCGGCGGCGGCGGCGGCGGCGCACGCATGCGCACAGACGTCTGCCCGCGCGGCCGCCGTTCTGCGCGGATTGATGCGAGAGTCTGATTTGGCCGGCGCGGCAGGAAGCCCGCGCTAAAGCGGCACCCCCGCAGCCCGCATCATGCAATGCAAAAAGAAAAAAAAAACTCCGCTGTAAAACTACGATGTTACAACCACGCAGGCGCGCACTTTCAAATTGTTTGAGGTTCATCCTAGAATTATTTTCGTACTGTGACCTACGGGCGGCGAGCAGTGACGAAATACAAGACGGCAGCACGCGCCGCTTACCCTTCCTCTCTCTCTCTCTCTCTCACACACTCTGTCTCTCCCTCTCTCCCTCTCCCGCTCTTATTATAGGATTTTCTCCGCCACATTTCCGCGACTGAGCCCCCCGGGCTGACTGGCTTATATAGAGACGGAAGAGCCAAACAATGCACGAGCCGCTATTGGGTGCAGCCCTCTCCCCCGTCCCCTATCGGCACTGATCCGGCACAGACTACATGGGAACAGTTCCCGAGACGGAAGCCGGGAGCCGCCGGGGGGCCGCCGGGGGGCCGCCGGGGGCCGGAGGCAGAGACGCGGCACGAGCTCTCCTCTCGGCGCCGCCTCCAACTTGCGGACATGCATCCGAGTGCGGCCCTTCAGTAGAGCTGCTCTGCTTCGAGGAGGCGGTGCGCTCTGCGGGCGCCGCGCGGACCCCTGCAGCCGCCGGCCCCCGAGGTGGGGGTCCCACGGCGTGCTCCGGGGGGCGGGGCGGGCGTGTTTCACTGTGTCCGACTGTGTCGCCATGCTGCGCGGAAGCGGGTGGGTCCCCACGCAGCCGCTGGGCGCGGCACGGCGGAAGGGTCGGCCAACGATCGACTGTGAGTCCTGGCCGTCCGGAACAGCACCGCTCCTGCAGCACGGCACTGCGGCCGCCACGCGCTCCCTGCACACACGCGCGCACACACACACACGCACACACACACACACATATACTACACTCTTAAGGGCGCCACCATGCGTGAACGAGTGAGTCCTTTAGGGCGTGCAATGCACACTCCCCATCCACCCGCAGCTCCACAGCTCTCTCTCTCTCTCTCTCTCTCTCTCTCTCTCTCTCTCCTCTCTCTCTCACGTAGAAAGGCCTCGTGTATTAGGCTAACTCTCGGCTCTTGGCATGGTTCAGCTCTCTCTCTCTCTCTCTCTCTCTCTCTCTCACCTCCCTTTATCTCTCTCTCTCTCACTCCCGCCTGTGATCCGCCACTCACGCGGCGACCTTCCCTGCGGCTCATATGGCAAGCTTTTATTTCCCGGCAGTTTTGTTGTGTATGCTCCTCTCTCTCTCCCCCGCACCTCTGCCATATATTCCTTCCCTCTCTTTCTGCCCGCGGCACATGGCTGCGCTACTGCCGCGGGCCGTGCGCGGCGCTATTATGTACTGGCAATCGTGTGTGTGCGCCTGCTGTGTGACGATTCCCGTGAGGGGGAGCGAGAGAGAGATAGAGAGAGAGAGGGAGTGGGGGGGAGGGCTTTGTCCGCCGCTCGTCGCCAGACTCCCCGCCGTTGTTCGTCGGGAGGCGAGGCCGGCGAGGCCCGGCACAGGCCTATATATTGCTGCTCGCCTGTCTGTCGGCCTGTCTGCGTCGCCCCTCACTTTCTTCCCCAGCCCACGAGCGTTTAACGTGTGTCGCGTGCCCGGGGAGGCGGGGGGAAAAGGGGGGGGGGCGGTCGGCACTTGAGGGTACGTGTGTGAGGGTGTGTGTGTGTGTGCGTGTGTGTGTGTGTGACGTGTGTGAGAGAAAGAGAGAGAGAGAGAGAGAGACCGCTGCGGCTGCTGGCTGCGGCACGGAAAAGCGGTCCTCACAAATTAGTAAAGATCCGCCGTGCATTGTGAGAGCGCGGCACTCCAGGACCAAGGCGTGGCCGCTCTTGTGGCACACAAGTTGCGGCCAACTCGCTCCCGCTCTCTTCTTCTTCTCCTTCTTCTTCTCCCTCTTCTTCTTCGTCTTCTTCTTCGTCTCCTTCCTCTCCGATGCGAGACGCCGCCCAATTGTGAGCGCGAGAAGGCTGGCCGTCGCAGCCCGCCGCCACCGCCGCCACGCGACACACACGAGCCCGCACGAGTCACAATAAGTAGTGCGCTCCCAACTTGCGGGGAACCACCTCCCTCCTCTTAGCCCCACTCTTTTCTGCACCCTCTCCCCTCCCGTTCGCTCCCTCCCCTGCACCGCGGAGAAACCACTTATAATGGAGCAGCACGACGCACGCAAATTTGTTATGAAAAATATATGACCCGTACTACTTTTTTTTTAAAGGGAGGAGAGAATGTCTTATAGTTGTTTCCGCTCGTCCCATTGGTCCCGTCGGCCCCGTCGGCCCCCGTCGTCGTCGGCCTCCCGTCGACGTCGTCGTGCGTGTTAATTACAAGCGTCGATGCTATGACGGCAATCTTATCATAATGAGGAGCTGAGGAGGGCCGGCGGGGCCGGCTGAGCTGGCGGCGCTGGCAGCTCCCCCGCCGAGGGCCCCGCCGAGGGCCCCGCCGAGGGCCCCGCCGGGGGTAACGAGACCCGCGATGATGACCGGTCTAACAAGGTTATATCGAGACGATCGGCGCTGGCCGGCCGCGGACACGGGCCTTTATGAGATTCCGTACAACAAAAGAGCGAGAGAGAGAGAGAGAGAGAGAGAGAGAGAGAGAGGGGGGGGGGGGGGGGGGGGGGGGCGATATGCATGGCGGAGGGGGCACGACGGGATTACAGCGGCGGCGGAGAGCCGGGCCGGATCAGGGCACAGGAGCACGCCGTCACGGTGATCTCTCATTACCGAGGGGAAGCACGGCCGGGCTAACTAGATCGATCGTGTTAACCGTGTACGAAGACGCTGCTGCTGCTGTTGTCGGGGGCCGAGGGGACGCCGGGGAGGAGGAGGGGGCACAAAAGGGAACCAATTAATGCATTATATCCCCGCGAGCGGCCGCCCGGTGCAAGGCGTGAGGCGCGGCACTCAGCGGCACCGAGGGGCAGCACAGGGAGGCGGGAGGAAAGGCACCGCGCGGCCTGTCACCGCTGTCACCGCCGCCATTCCACATCTCACGCACATGCCCCCCGCGTCTCAGACTCTCTCTCTCTCTCTCTCTCTCTCTCTCTCTCTCTCTCTCCCTCTCTCCCACGGCTTCTCTCTCTCTCCCACGGCTTCTCTCTCTCTCTCTCTCCCACGCCTTATCTCTCTCTCTCCCGCGCCTTCTCTCTCTCTCTCACACACGCTCGCTCTCCTTCTCTGGATTATTGTCTCGCCCCGCGGTGTCCTCAATCAAGATGTCAGGTGCGCAAACGAGGCCTGTGAGAGGCGGGGAGAAAAGGAAACAGAGAGAGAGAGAGAGAGAGAGAGAGAGAGAGAGACTGTCAGACACTGGGACTGCGACAGAGAGAGAGAGGGGCCTCTCTCAGAGAGGGGACGGAGTGAGAGAGATGCGGAGAGGGAAAGTCGCAGTGCGGCGCATGGCGGCGCAAGGCGCTGGCGGCTTTGCGGAGGGAAACAGAGTCATTTCTTACCTTTAATTAAGGAGCTAGTCCGACCGCAGCGGGGCCGCCCGCGCCGCCGCCCGCGCCGGGGAGCGCTCAACTCCCGGCTGGTTGGGCGCTGACGAGGTTACTACTCCCCTCCGCCCCCTCCGCCCCCTCCTGCTCCGGATAACGGGCTTTGAAGCAGGCTACGTGGCAGCCCCTCCCCCGCCCCCACCACCGCGCGTGCTGTTGAGGGGGCGGGGGGGGGGGGGGGGTGACAGCCGCTGACGTGCCGCTGCCAACCCATGAACAAACAGGCTCCGCAGGCCTCCGCGCGACAGGCCGTGCGGCGCGGCGCGGCGGGCGCGAGAGGGCGGGCACGCGGTCCGCGCGAGCCGTGCACAGCCGTGCCGCACTGGGCGAGAGTGAGACTCGAGTGAGACCCGAGTGGGACGCGTTTGTCCGCGTCTCATTTTTGTCTCGAGATACTCGCCGTGCCTGGGAGTGCGGCGCGGGCAGAAATAGCCCGGAAGAGGTGTGTCCGCCCGCGCACGTGCCGGCGCCGCTGGCATGGCGCCGCGGGTGGACAGCTGGCCGCAGCCGCCCGGACCGTGGCCCCGTCGTCGGAGTGCCCCCTGCCTTCCGCTGCTGCTGACTCCACACCGCACCACACCGCCGCCCACCGCCGTCCCCCGCCGCCCTCCCGCGGCGGGCCGCTCAAGTTTCTGCGGCGCTGAATTCAATTACTTGGCAGAGAGAGCCCAGACAGGGGCGGCGGCGCGGCGGCCTGTGCTGAGGCTTGTGTGTGCGGCCACCAGGCCGCGCTGCCGCCGCAGCGTGCATCGGCATCTGTTGGCAAGGGCGGTCTGTGTGCCCTCCGCCTTACTGCGAAGCACACACACACACACAAATGACTTGGCCTCATCGACACGACTGCACGCCCCGTTTGACATCAGCGACGTTTTGCCGCCGAGAGGGTATGGCGGCAGCAGCGGCCGCCAGTGCAGAGGCTGAAGAGAGAGAGAGAGAGAGAGAGAGAGAGAGAGAGAGAGAGGGAGCAGTGCGTCGCGTGGCTTTTAGGGCCACCCCCTTTACTGCCCTCTCCCTTGTTCAACGAACGGCCCACTGCGTCCTGATTGTGCCGATATACGAGCGGCCGCCGTAAAAAAAATAAAACAAACAGGTAAAGCCGAGGGCGGCGGGGAGCGTAAAGATATGGGCCGACCGAAACGTCTCCAGGCATCCATCGATTCCCTGCCGGGCAAGGGAAAAACGAAAAAAATGGGAAATAAAAAAAGAAACAAATTCAACATGCCTTTGCAAAGAGGATGACTTGGAGTAACAGCACCAATTATGATCATATTCACGCGGATTAGTTTAAGTTAAGCAAAAGCGTTCTTGCGTTCTTAAGAAACAATTGTTTTCGGTGCGGAGGTGATGGGGCGCCCCAGGAGGCGAGTGCCGGTGGTGCATCGCACAGCGGGCCTGGATACAGCTGGCAAGGAGGGGGGCGGGGGGGGGGGGGGGGGGGGGGGAACGGGAGCGGGAAAGAGAGATAGGGAGAGAGTGCGTGTGAGATGAGCCGCCCATAACCGTTTGGCGGCGGTTAACGCGGTGCCCGGGGTACGGAACAGGGGCCGTATTCTCCCGCTGCGAGTCAGGGCGTTGGGAGACGGAGGGGGGCATCGGGGTGCATTACTCGGTAACGAGCTGCTGATTGTGGTGCGCTGCCACCCGGTTGCCGCTCGGTCGGATAGTTAAGGGCCGCCGTACAGGAACGCGCGGGGCGTACTTCGGGGACGTGCACTGCTTCCTGTAGGAAGAAGGAGCTGACTTTTTCTTTTGTCTTATGTTGGGGTTTTATTTTTTCGATCCGTTATGCGAAAGGCCTTGCGCGACGCGACTCGATCCGAAGCGCCGTCTGTGTGCCGTAGGCCGTCGGCCGCGGTGCCATGTGCCGCCACGTGTCGACCTTCACACCACTCGGCCGCGGACACGCGCTGGACACGCGCCGGACACGCGCCGGACACGGGCCGCCACACGATGTCGAGGCTCCGACCACACCGAAAGGTCTGATGTGACACTTGAGCGACGCCAAGTCTTCATCTCGGAAGTCCTCGTCCCCCTCCCATTCCCGGCCGGGGGCCGCTGGGTTTGTGAGCTCATCAGGCAGCGGGGCAGTGCGCCGAGGGCCAAGCCTGCCACAGATATCCCATGTTCTCTCATCATATGCAGCTTTTTTTTAAAAAAAAATCGCAAACAAAGAGACACAGTGTTAGGGAAATGGGGCCTCTCTCACGATCCATCGGACCACGCTGCCGCGTGCCCTGGCAGGCCTGCAGTCCTCAGTCACCCCACACTCCCCCCACCACCCTCTCTCTCTCTCTATCTCTCTCTGTCACTCACCCACTCTCTTTCTCCCTTTCACCCTCTCTCGGGCCAAGCCCAAGCCCTCACGGCACAGCCTTTCTCAGTTCAGCCACCAGGAGTCCATTCCCACGGCATTGCAAAGCAAGCCATTATGCCGTCAAGTCCATTCCCCGTACTCTCTCTCTCTCTCTCTCTCTCTCTCTCGCCCTCTCTCACACTTCACCCCGTTGCACTTTTCCCCCTCCTTTATATACCCTCTCGAACATTCAACAGCCGTGCCTCCGCTGTACGACGAGTGAGGGAGGGTGAGGGGGGGGGGGGGTCAGAGTCACCCCGTTTACGAATCGTAAACGATGCCCTAGAGTTCTTATGGGTCGACGGCGATGCGGGGCGCCTTGATGCCTCCGTAAGAAACCGCAAATGTGTGCGGGTGGCAGCCGCGGCGGGGCCCCTGCCGCCCTGCCGCCCTCCTCCCCGACCCATAAGGTCGCGGTGACAACATCGTTACATGTAGCTTGTGCACAGCTGGGTCAAACTCATCGATTCCGTCCGCCGAACACTCAAGGTTATGTGTACATTGCCATCCAGGCGCGCGCTTCACGGGCCGACCCCCCCGGGGGAGGGGGGGGGTGGGGGTGGGGGCAGGGCGGGAGGGGGAGGTACAGGGGGGGGGGGAGGGTGGCTATCGAAGGCGCGCTGAAGTAGATTGGGGAAGGCCTGGAGAGGATTGGAGGGGGCTGGAAGGGGTGACCCGAAAGCGAAAGGCAGTAGCTAGTCGGCGTCGGCGGTCGGGTGGGCACGCACCACAAAGCCCCCCCCCCCCCCCCCCCCCCGCCGGCGCCGGGCTGTCTCGTCAAGATTCCTCAACACCTCACTCATCGACATCTCATCCGACCCGAGAGTCGCCCCCCCCCCTCCTCCTTCTTTTTCAATCCTTCTATAGCCTTCGGGCTGTCCTCCCCTTCGCATGTCAGTCGCGCTCCGCGCCATTTCTCTAAGTGGGCACGGCGCCCGATAGGTAGGCAGCCGCGCCGCTACGACGCACGCGTGTCTCGCGGGTGGCCTACCCTGGCGGCCACAGGCGCTCTCGCCTCCGTAGTTCTTAGACGGCGGTCTGCGAGTGCAAGAGAGACGAGTGCAGTGCGAGCGAGACGCCCGACCGGTCATCTCTCTCTCGCACCACCAATGCGGTGGCGTCCCGTCTCTGTCGCACTCGCACAGCGTTTTGGAAATGTGTGGACGTTTCCTTAATGGGACGGCGGCGACGCCTTCGCCCGCTGCGGCTTGCTGACCGCGGCGGTGTACGCGCGCCGTGTCGCGGCGTGTCGCGGCGCGAGTGTTCGTGCCGGCTGCACTTATCGACTTATCGTCACGTGCGGACTGGCATTCAGCCTTCAATGGGGAACCCCCCCACCCCCCGCGCACAAGCCGGACCCCCCGCAGTCATTCCACAGTCAGATCTAGATCAAAAAGCACGGCGGCGGTCAGCGCGCCACGCGCCGCCACGCGCAGCCACGCGCCGCCACGCGACACGACGGCACGCGCCGCATGCCGCGCTCAAGGAGGAAAGCAACGCGTGCGTGCGACACTGCAGCCAGGAGCCCTAACTCCTAATCCCCTCCTCTCTCTCTCTCTCTCTCTCTCACACACACACACTGTCTCTCTCTTGCTCTCTTTAACTTTCTAACCCTCACTCACTCTCTCCAACGCGCTTTGCTTGCCCTCGCGCAGCGACATAGCTACCGCGTGTTTACGTTTGGAAAATCACCGTAATTTCTTCGCAGCGCGGACGCGGAGAATGGTAGGGGGTGAAAGAGGAAGCGAGAAGTGAGGGACCTTGAGACGGGAAGAGTGAGAGAGAGAGAGAGAGAGAGAGAGAAGAGGGAGAGAGAGAGAGAGAGAGAGAGAAGAGGGAGAGAGAGCGAGAGACGTTGGGCAGAGGTGGGAGGTTTAAAGCAGTTACAGTTGTCAAACGTTTTACGTCCCACGTAAGAGTTGACTCTGGAAAGTAGCACTGATGACGTGGACTGGGAAGGGGCTGCTGAAGCTGGCAACACACCTCGCACACACACACGCACACGCACACACACACACACACACCAGCCGGACAGAGCGTTCGCTTGGCTGAGCAGCGGCAACAAAGCTACGGCGGAAAAGGCGCTGGCTGCGTATTACGCCCCGCGATGAAAAGGAAGGGAAAAAAATCGGATTGAATTGGACTGAAGCGGCACGACACGGGAGGGCCATTCGGAAAAGGGGGACACGAGTCGAGAGGGAGGGGGGGGGGGGGCGTGGCGCGGCGCTGCGGGGGGGGGGGGGGGGGGCGAGCTGCTGTCACGCGCCTGGTGTCGGCCGCCGCTGACAACTAACGCCGAACTGTTTTTAAAAGTACATTGCCGTGTTCTGTTTCTGCGAACGTGGAAAACAGGCGGAGCCCGAAAGTGTTTTGGTCGGTGCTCTTACCATTGGCTGAGGAAGCCGGGACCGATGGAGAAGATGCTGGACGATCGGTTGAAGTCGGTGACGTTGAGTCCGGACTCGGTGGTGTTGGCGACGATGTCCATGTTCCTGGCCCCCTGTGCCCCGGCCGGCGCCGGCCCGCTGTGGGCCCTTCCTGGCCGTCCCGGTGCCCTAGCCCATGCTCAGCCCGCGGCGCCCGGCTGGGCCTGGCGGGGCGGGCGGGGCCGGCGCGGAGGCGGGGCGGCGCGGGGCGGGGCGGCGCGGGGCGTCGGCGCGAGCACCCCCGCACCGCGCGCCCCCTGACCGGCCCGGGCGTCGCACAGGCGGCATGGCCTGCAACAGCGCAACATCGCAACGCGAAATGGTGAGCGGGAATCCGGGCCGTAAAAAACACGCGAGGCACGCGCTGCGAGCCGGAAGTGGCCACCACGGGGACCCAATAGACATGTGGAGGGAGGGGGAGAGGGAGGGTGGGAGAGAGAGAGAGGGGGGAGGGAGAGGGAGGGAGGGAGAGAGAGAGAGAAGAGGGGGCGCACAGCGTTGTGATGCAGGTAGAGATGGATGCCGACATCAAAGGGACCTCAAAGATAAACTCCCCCTCCCCGGTGCTGCCGGCCCCAGCCGGCGCTGGCGGAAGCGATTGGAAGAACTCACAACCCTGCAAAGAAAAAAGGCGAGGTTTTTGTCGAGTCGCCGCGCGGCAGGGGGCCCTGCAGGGCGGGCCCGTGGCAGCGCGGCCGCTCTTCCGGCCGACCTGCGCCTACCCTGCTGTTGCCTAGTGTTGAACTATGTTTGTGTTATGTGTTCTACCCTCCTCCCAACTTTTTTTAAAAAAACAATTTTTGTTTTGTGTATCCGTGTGTGTGGGCTTCGCCACGAAAGATATGGTGATGGTCCGCTAGACTCTCAAGTAGCTGCCGCGCGTGCCACCTAGGCAGAACAGACCCGTCTTGTGTCGAATTCATTTCCTGGATCCCCTCCCCCCTCCCCTCCACCCCCTCTCCCTCGCCCGCCCCCTGCTCGTCCCTCGGCGGCGACCCTTCCGCAACGAGCCAGCCAACCATCCAAGAGCCACGGATTTCTCACTTCATTTCGTTCTGGCATCCCATTTTCCGCTGAGCGCTGGAAATTCTTCCGTCGTGCGAGGCGGAGGAGGGGAGGCGGCGAGGCGGGCAGATGGGACGGGTGGGAGGGGGCGTGTGGTGCGGTGGGGGCTGCGACGGTCGCCTCCCGCTGCCGCCACCCGGCTCCGCTGAAGCGCGGGCTCGTTTAGGGATTACCAGTTGTCATTTCGTCGGCTGCTCCCTTGTGCGTGCGGACCGCGTGAAAAAAAAAGAAAGAGAGAGAAGGTGACGGAGGCGCTGCGGGGGACCCCCCGGGGGGTGTCGGCTGCCCCAGGGGAGGGGGGGGGGCGGTCCTGGGGTCCCCAGTCGTCCCCTTGGGTCGCCGTGGTCGGTGCCTTTCGCGTCCAATCACGAGGTACGAAGCGTTCGGGGAACCGGTCGGGCGTGACCGGGGAAAACCCCGCCGCTGCTCTCGTCCGCGGGGAATCTTAAAAAATAAAAGAAAACAGGAAACCGACGCTCCGTGCGGGTGTTGTGTTTGTCGCGCCTGACGCACTTCTCTGACCTGCGTTGGAGATATGTTAGCGGGCGACTCGCGCACAGCGTGTTGAGTAACCGCGGCTTTTCTAAAACTAAAAGTGAGCGCGAAATGTGAAGAGTGCGAGGGGACGGAGGGGAGGGGAGGACTAAAATGCAACGAGCAGAATGAGGGATTCCGGTGCTGCAAGGCTTCCCACGGTGTTTACCTACTGTTGTAGTCTCTCTCTCTCTCTCTCTCTCTCTCTCTCTCTCTCTCTCTCTCTCTCTCTCTCTCTCTCTCCCTCTTGCTGTGTTCGTCTGTCAGCACGCCAGGTGTCTATAGACGCGTTGGGCCCACACCGGAGGGGACCGTGGGGCTGGCTGACAAAGCCGTTTCTTCAAATGTTTGCATGCCACACGCTGTTTGTTGCTCCCCCCCCCTCCCCCCGCCCTCTCCTTTTCTCTTGGAGCCTTTCTCTGTGCGTCTCGCTGCTCGGCGCGGCCCCGTGCCGCCCGCACTCCCGCCCCGGGAAGCCCCATATACCCGTGCGCGCCGCGTGCTCTGCCACCGCGAGAATGAGGGGGAATCGCATCGCGATGCAAGAAATACGGAAATGTGAGTTCGAAAGGCACGTCGCACGACTATCAAACAGACTGTCTCAAGGACCAAGAGTTATCTAATTCATTATCACTTCGCGACAGGTCGGATTATTTTCAAAAAGTTTATTTTTGCGAAGGTTAACCGGGTGTTGTACGGAGTATGGCGCGCCTCTCATTGCAAGAGAGAGACAGCGTGCGTGAGCCTGTAAGGTAGAGAGAGAGAGAGAGAGAGAGAGAGAGAGAGAGAGAGGGGGGGGGGCCGGAAACAACACCTCTCGCCAAACCCACACCGCAGCGGGCCGCCACCGCGCCCGCTCCACGGAATACCATGTAATTCCGGCTCGCTGCTGAAAATCTTTGCGGCGTAAATAAATTTTGGGCCGGTCGCGTTGGTTCTCATAGGCGGGCTGTCGGAAGGCGCGGCGGCCGCCCTTGCACAGACCTCCCCCCCCCCCTCTTCTCAGGCTTGTTGCGGCACCTCAGCCCAGCTGGCAGGCGGCGGTACGGCTGGTACGACGTGCCTCACCCAGCCCCCCCCCCCTCCCCTCTCCCCCTGACCGCCCCGGCACCCGGCGTGCGCGGCGGTCTGCGGTCGCTATTGCTTAAATTGCTCCACGGGAAGGCAAACGCGAAAGTGGCGAGGGGCTGGTGAGGGGCGGCGGGGAGGCGCGGGGAGGGGGGAGTGTGGTTATTTGGGCCCGGCGCGGCTCCCCTTTGGAATTGCTACTCTCGCCCTGTTTGCTTCTTAATATCTCCCCGGCAGGACTCGGTGTCGCCTCCCCCGCGCCCTAATCGCGCCCTATCTCGCCCGCTCCTCGGCCTGACCTGCAGGCCCGCCGCTCCGACCGACCGACCCCCCGGCCACCGTATTTATGGCGGGCCCCAGGCCGCTCTGCAATTCGTTATACTTGGACCACGCCAGAAGCATTTCCCTATCTCGCGAGCGCCCGCTCCAGCAAACCGCATTCGTCTCAGCGCCGCTCTTCATTAGGCTCGGCTGGAAAACAAAGAAAACTCGACCCAGTCCGGGGCACAGTCTCCGTGCATGACGCAGTCCACGACACAGTCTATGACACAGTCCATGACGCAGTCCATGACACAGTCCATGACACAGTCCATGACACAGTCCATGACACAGTCCATGACACAGTCCATGACACAGTCCATGACACAGTCCATGACACAGTCCATGACACAGTCCATGACACAGTCCATGACACAGTCCATGACACAGTCCATGACACAGTCCACGACACGGAGCAGCCCTGTTCATGGCCGCCGTTGTTACGGCCCCACAGACCATGGCCTTGCGCACGGAAAGGGGCGAAAGGAAAGGTACGGCGTGATGACCTTCTCTGCTGCAGGGAACATAGCAACCAGTCCACCGACACTTTTACAGCCCCGTGACCTTTTCATTTCGGAGTGAGAGAGTGAGAGGGAGTGCGGGAGATATTGAGTGAAGGGAGAAAGAGTGAGAAGGAAAGGGGGGGGGGGGCGGCAGAAAAATGAGTGGGAGGATAGGAATAAAGGGAAGCCGGTCAAGAACGCTTCTCCGCAGCCCTCAAGGACCCTCTTCCCTTCCACGCCGAACCGCGTCATTCCCTTAAGTGGAATTCCGGGGCCACATTGATTGCAATGGATTATCAGAACACGCGGACGGCCGAATCGTGGCCGTGATATTTATTTACTGCCATTATTTAACCATTTCGATTCCCCTGTTTACATCGGCCGCCGTGAAGGGACCTCGCCGCGATGTAATTAGGCGGCCGTGAATCAGCAGCGAGTCGTTTACGAAAAGGGCGTGCCGCAACTGCACGCAATTATTCGGCCATTTATCAGTCATTTACGGAGGGGGCTGCGATTACACCGCGCCTTGTGGCCGCGAGTACTTTTGTAAGGGCCCCGCGGGCCAAGCAGAGGCCATCAGACGAATTCTAATATTTAACCCCCCACCCTCTCCCTCCTCTCTCTCTCTCTCTCTCTCTCTCTCTCTCTCTCTTTCATAATTACTTTTATATTGCCATGTTTTACACTTGTACTGTTTTGCTTTTGTGCGTCTTTGTTTTTCGGATGTTGCATATTGTTACATGTGGTGTTTCCGGCCACCCTCGGCAAGAACAACGACGAACAGCGGTCCCACAGCAACAGCTGCCCCCCCCCCCTCTCTCTCTCTCTCTCTCTCTCTCTCTCTCTCTCCGGGTGGGGAGCTTACCCTTTGCGCTCATCCCCACCCCTCTACCCCCTTTAACATTATTACCACACGAGCAGCAGCAGCAGCAGCAGCAGCAGGATCACCACTCGGCCCCCCAATAATTTTTCTTTTCTCTCGATATTTCTATCTCCCCCCCCCCCTCTGCCTCCCCCTCTCTACTCTCTACCGCACCACGCAGATGTGCCGGGAGGCGGTAGCGGCCGGTCGACCGCCGTGCCGAGTGCTGCGCGAGTCACCGAGTTACAGCGGCGGAGGCCGCCGCGGAGCGGAACACACGGCACATTCCGAGGCCCCAGTGATAACAGAGCAGAAACAGAGCAGGCGATATTGATGCAGATGGAGTGTGCCTCGGGAGAGAGAGAGAGAGAGAGAGAGAGAGAGAGAGAGAGAGAGGGAAAGTGAGGGTGAGGGGTGTCCTCCGGTAGCAGGGGAGGACGGAGGGGGAGGAGGTGTCGAGGAACAACTTTCCCGGCGTGCGCCTCTCTGTCAAAGCGCGCCGACCGGCTGCTGTGCCTAAGGGCCTTCGCTCACAAACAAGCTGCTCGCATCCTAGTAATAATAATCGTGTAGACGCTGCTCAGAGAGAGAGAGAGAGAGGACCTCCGCCTCTCTCTCTCTCTCTCTCTCTCTCTCTCTCCCTCGCGCTGTCTTTAAGCCTCCGTCAGCACGGAGCCGCCTCTCTGTATGCCGTGCCGCGCCAAACCAAGTTTGTATCAATAGGGTCCCCGCCCCGTGTCCCCCTGCATTATCTCACCCTCCTCTTCCCTTTTTTCACTCGCTCCGTCCTTCTCCCTCTCTCTCTCTCACTCCCACCCCCACGCACACACGAACACACCTTCCTCTTCCCTGCCCCCGTCGCCCCACTCATCTCATTACAGCGGTCCTCTGCTTGCTTGCTGGCTGTATATTCGGCCGCGTATTTCTGTCTAAGGTGCGAGAGAGAGAGAGAGAGAGAGAGAGGGGAGGGAGAGACACGTGAGACAGAGGAGACACAGCAGACAGAGTCAAGACAGAGGAGACGAGACAGAGTCGAGACAGAGTCAAAACAGCTGGCGTCGCCGCTGCTGAACAGGCGCGGCCGCGGTCGGTCGCCCGTATAGCGCCTGCGATGCGCAGGGTAGGCGGACCCGCAGAGCACGGCGGTCCCGCGGGCTTGCCTACCCGGGGAGCTGCAGGCTGACTCTGCAAGGGTCCGCGACGACGCAGCGGAAGAGGGTCGCCCCCCGACGAGTGCGGCGGGGCGTCTCTTCGGATTATCAGTCTCTGCGCCGGTCACCGGACTGGGCGGGGCGTCGCGGCGCCGCGGCGCGCGATGGCGGCCGACACGCGAGCCACTCTGAGGCGCCGGGCGTGGCCCAGGGGGGGGGGGGGCGACCTTCTCCGAGTCACTGATAAGCACTGATAAGGAGCCAGGGTCAGCGCCACACTTTGCCAGGTGAATCATGGAAGAGAGAGAGAGAGAGAGAGAGAGAGAGAGCGAAAGAGCGAGAGAGACTGTGGGCGGATCAAATTCAGGAGCGTTCCCCTCGGAAAACCCAAGCAAAGTTTTATTTTAATTCTCTTTTTTTTTCAATCGTGCGAGCCCTGCAGAAGTCATCTTTACGCCGAATCCCTTTTATACACCCTCCCGAGGGTAACGAAACGTCGGGGAGCTGAGGCTGCGGGGCTGCGGGGCTGCGGGGCTGCGGGGCGTCCGGTGAGGCGGGCGGGGAGAAGCCCGGCCAGAGCTCTGCTATCGGTTTCCAGTAAAACGCTGAGCCCCTCCTCTTCCTCCTACTCCTCCTCTTGGGGCCCGGCGGCCACCGGCGGCAGCCGACGGCAGCCGACGTCCATCGCTGCTCCCCCTACAAGTCAGCGCCGCGCGCGCACATCCAGCAGCAGGGCGGCGTCGTCGTCGTCGTCGGGGTGGAGTCCGTGTGCAGTGTGCACCGGGACCAGGACGGCGACGGCGCGGACACCAAGCCGTCGACCCCGGCCGGCGACGCCACTCCCAAGCCCCGCGGCCGCGGCTCCGGTGGCGGTGCACTTGTGCACAAAGCAACAAGTACGGCGGGGTGACGGGGTGGGGGAGGAGAGGGGGAGGCGAGGGTGGAGGGGAGGAGGAGGGGAGGGGGACGACACCACTGCGCTCGCCAGCGACGCCGGGCCACGCCGAGAGCAAAGACTCTTATCAGCTTGCCTTCCTGCCGGCCGGACACTCGACTGCGTATCGGTGTCAGCGGTCTGCCCGAATATGTGTGTGCGTGTGTGAGTGTGTGTGGACAGAGAAGAGAGAGAGAGAGAAGAGAGAGAGAGAGAGAGAGAGAGAGAGAGAGAGACGGTGACGCGCGTGCCGCGTCAACAGTGCTAGACACAGCTCGCTGATCAACGCAATATCGAAACGCAGCGATCCCCCGCCTGTAATTAGACGGATGCGGTGGTATCGATAAGTTTCGACGAAACGTAAACGCCACTCGTGGTTAATTTATCTTTTTTCTATGTGTGTGTGTGGAGTATTTCCTGTTGAATTATTCTATTATGATTCTCTATTGAAGAGACCCTCGAGCGTCACGGCACATAAACACGCATACTTACACGCACGCTCTCTCTCTCTCACACACACGCACACACACACTCTCTCTCCGTCTCACTGATGATAGTCACGGAGCGCGTTATCAATCTATACTTTTTATTCGCCCCCAACCGCAAGCCGCCCTCCACCTCCTCCTCCTCCTCCTCTTCTCACTGATGAGGACCGCGCTCATTTTCGGCGCCGAAGGTGTGGCCACCCCAAAGCCCCCGCAGCCCCGCCGCCCCGCTGCCGCTGCTGCCGTGTTGTCTGTCAGAAAATGGCGTTTTGATGGCGACGCCCCGGAGCGCGGTGCGCGTGGCGTGGCGTGGCGTGGCGTGGCCGGGCGTGGCTGCGCGCCGCTATCAGTGGCCACGCGGCCCGCGCACGCCGGAAACGAAGCGAGCGCCCGATAGGCCAGGGGCGGGACGGGGAGAAGAGAGGAGGGGGGGGGGGCTGCCGTGCCCCACCATGGGGGTGTTGTCGAAGGGGCGGCGCGGCGGCGGCGGTGGGACAAGCAAAATAAAAAAAAACGGATAAAAATATGTGTATAATCTCCAAGCGGGGTGGCGAAAGAGTAACGTGTTAAAAGTACAACAAAAAGGAGACAGGGAGACTCCACCACTCCCCGCCGAGGACGTGCCGGCGGAGGCAAAGGTGTTTAGAAAGAAATTACGGAGAACATTGTCTCCGCTGCGCCGGTGATGAGCTCGCCCCCCCCCCCCCCCTATCTCTCTCTCTCTCCCTCTCACTCACTGATTGGCCAGCTCGGCACTCGGCCAGCTAATAGCGCCCGGCATGACACGTCCTATAAAACTCGAGCAGGCCGGCAGACGCTTGCGGGGCGCAGTGTTGTGAAGGAGCGTGTCGCCAGCGCCCCCGCGACCCTTGGCCTCCACCTAGACCTCCACCTAGACCTCCCCGGGGGGCCGCTCCCAGGGTCCGCTCCCTCCCCAGACCCTACAGGCCCTTGCCCTCCGGCATTGTTTGGCGAGCGAAGGGTGGCGCGGCCGTCGGCGAAGGGCAGAGGCGGAGGCGGCGGCGGCGGCGACGGGCGCAAACTCTGCATTCCTTCACGCCTCTATTCCTCGCACCGTCTCAAACAATCATGCCCACTGGGACCGCGGCTCGGCAAAGAGGATGAGGGGCGGGCGCGGGGGGGGGGGGGGGGACTTACATTGGCAGGGCAATAGGTCGGAGTAGAACGTCCGAATCAGACGGGCGGAAGGAAGAACGGCGATGGGGCGGACACGTGAGTGAAGGCTGCTGTTGTTGGCGGCGGCTATTGTGGTGGGGCCGGGGGTGGGGCCGGGGGCGCGGGGGGACCGCAGGACGTCAAGCGAACCGCGCGGGGGGGCGCCCCCCGCAGGGGCTCCGCGGCGGAGGGGCTTGGCGACTCAGCAGCCAGCGGCAGCAGCCCGGACTGTCCCCCCACACGCAGCCCCCACCCCCTCGGCATTGTCAGCGCCTTACGACGGTAAGTAGTAAGAACAGTTTCAAGTTTCCAATTCGAGTTTGCCTTCCCCGGCCGCCGCGGCGGCATAGCGGGCTGTGCGGGGCCGTGCGGGGCGCGGTGCCAGCGGCCCGGGCGCCGGAGCAGCGAGTCACGGGGGAAGGCGGCGGGGGGCGGCTTAGGGGTTCCGGACCCCCTACCGGGCCGGCCGCGGCGGGGGCGGCCTCCAGCTCCGCGCCGCTCCGCTCCGCCCGCACTACCCGGGGACTGCCGAGTGGGGCCCGACTGTCCTGGCCGCGGTGCGCCCCTCCCGGGCCTGTTCTTTCGCCGGGCACGCCCCTCGGCACCCTGACCGCGAAGAAGACGACTACTGCTGCCGCGAGGAGGCACCGCCGCGGCAGCCGCAACGACTGAGGCGATGCTCTCGCGTGTGTGGCCTCCCCGGTTCAACGCTCAGCCGTCCGTGTTCCCCCCCCCCCCCCCCCGTGTTTTGTACTCGCGAAGCGTTCATCGTACAGCGGGCGTCGGGGCACCGCCATGGTCCAGCCGCGAGGTGGTGGCGGTGGCGGCGGCAGGCAGGCGGCGGGGCTGTCGGGCGCGCCCTCGGGGGCGGACGCGGCGAGCGCGGCGAACGCGGCGGGCGAGGGGGAGAAAATAAAAGTGTGAAAACGGAACAAGAGGGAGGCGATTACGGGGCAGGGGACCGGGCGCTGCGGCGCAGCGGCCGCCCCCCCACCGGAGCCCCCACCGGGGCCCCCGCCGGCCCCGCGCCCTGGGGGCAGGATAAGAGAGGTGGCTGCGAGCGCGACGCTGCGGCCTGATTGAGCCGAGCGTCAAGCCAACGCCAACCCGACTGCCAGCATGCCTGGCCGCCCCCCAGCTCCCTGTGCTATGACGCTAATCACATGACTATACCGCTCCCCTCTCTCTTCTCTCTCTCTCTCTCTCTCTCTCTCTATCTCCGTCCCTCTTATTCTCTTATCTCCATCATCACCGGGTACCCAAAGCGCCCCACCACCCGCACCCCTCCAAAAAAAAAGTTAAAAAAATCCCGCTGCTGCTGTTTCCATACCAAGGCAATTTATCCCCTCCTCTCAATTTTCCTCGCCCCCACTCTTCTTTTTTTTTTTTGTGGCCGTGGACGCGCGCTGGGAAACGCCAGGGAAGCCACAATAGATTCCATCATCCATGCGCGACGCGCGCGGCGAACAGCCTTTTGAAAAGAGCACCGGCCGCGTTTGCGGGGAACGTTATTTTAAAATGAAGACATCGGCGGCGGTGGCGCGGCCGCCGCGTGCCCCGTGCGTGTCATGTTGGCCGTGACGGCGGCAGCGTGATCGTCATCTACCTCGCACCGCTCGCGGCGCGGACTCTCGAAATTCTGCTGACGATCATTGCTCTACTCTCAGCGAGCCTCCTCCCCCGCTACCGCTCCGCCCTCATCGCACAGGCCCCCCCCCCCGTATGTCCCCAATGGTCTCCATGGCGCGTTCGCAAACCCGTTTGTATGTGTGCGTGTGTGTGTGTTTGTGTGTGTGTGTGTGTGTGGGGTATGTAGGCGTGTATGTGCGTGTGTATTCTGTAGTTTGTAAAGCTCTGTGTGAACGAATCGTGCGGCGAAGAGCGGGTGGGGGATTGTGCTGGAAGAGTGGGGGGGGGGGGGGGGGGTCCAGAATGCGCGTAACGGGAGAACATGGGTACGAAGGAAAGGGGGAGGGGGTAGGAAAGGGAGGGGGGGAGGCGGAGGGGGGAGGGGTAGGAAAGGGGTGGGGGGGGGGGGGCACACGGGGCTCCAATTACACTCCTGAAAGTTGGCGCTCGGCAGTCGGTACAGTCACGTGACTCGGCCCGCATGACCACGCAGTGGCGGCCCGAGGCCCCGGCCGCGAGGCCCCGGCGGCGGCAACAGCAGCAGCGACACCGCACACGCCATATTCGCCACACAATTAGATATCACAGTTGTATTACTTTTTTTTTCTGTCGTCGTCTTCCACCTTTCGTTTTCTTTTTCGTTTCGTTAGTGTGCTGCGGTTGCCATGGCAGTCTCGGCAGGCCGGCAGCAGCGGCAGCAGCAGCATGGCTGGTGGTGCGGACGGCGGGGTGCCGAGGTAACAGCAGCAACGGCGCTCGCAAAATAATCCCCAAACAAAACGAGCGACACAATCACTTTTTCCGACTGTGCGAAGGAAAACAACGCAATGACGTGATTACGGGGAAAAGGGGACGGAGGAGGGGGGGCGACCGGACTCGGACCGGACCGGGCGGACCTGACGGGTCGAACCTGGCGGCGCGCGTGGCGGCGCGCGTGGCGGCGCGTGGCGCGGGGCTTGTGCCGTCAACGCGAAATGTAATTTAGCGATACGTTTTAACACACCGACCGCTTTAGCCGTGCCCCGCTGTGCGCCGCCGTGCCGCACCCTTGTTGACCGAAGTGCTCTCTGCGCTCGCTCTCGCAGTCCTCGACGCGTTGGTGTGCAGCTCCGCGCCACCACTTTATACTGCCACAAAACTATATATACGCGTTCGCACCTCGGTACCTTACAGCCCTTTTCTCTGCCTCTCGCCCCTCCACAATATGGCTATAAAATCTCCGCGAATGGGGTCGGTCAGAACGTCATGTAGCCATTGTTCATCGGTCCGCGGTTCCCCCCTCCTCCCTCCTCCCCTACCCCCCACCGTTTCGACCTCGCTTGGCGTTTTAAGTGTTGCGCTGTGTCCCCCCCCCCCCCCCCATCACCACCACCCTCCGTTCCCTCCCCCTCTTCATGCCGAACCATATATTTCTCGATGACCTATCTTCATTTTTATGTCGTTTTTCTGTCCCCTCCGGTTTCTTTCTCTCTCCTTTTTTTTCGCATTCTATCTTGTGTGCTCCCCCGCCACATATGCTCGGGTCGTAATGAACACGCTGTGTGCGACAGGAAGCAATAGCGGCCCGGGCCGGGACCCCCCGCGTGGCTCCGCTTCCGCCAGTAGAAAAGAGGAAAAGACTAATGGCGGAAAATTGCAGCAAACGGGAGGAGAGCGGCCTTGCTGTCGTTGGAAAAGAGGAGAGGAGAGGGGGGGGGGGCGGATAAAACGAAAGCTGCTTTTTTTTCCTTTCTATTTTCAACTCGTTTGTATGAAAGTGTCGTTTCTAGGGTCGCCGGACGGAACGGAAATGCGTGCGCGGTTTGGAAGAGAAGGGTGAGGACATACGTGGCTCGTAGTAATACCACTAGTGTTCTGGACATCACGTCGCGCCTGCTGTTTCAATTTAAAACCTCCCGCGGGTTGTTGTGAAATTATTGCCGGTTTCTGTTCTGGCAGCGTGGTCTCTCTACCTGCACCCCCCCCCCCCCCTCCTCCCCCACGGTCCAGCGCAGCGCCGGGCGGTCGGGCGGAGATCCACCCACCGCTGATGGCGGATTGATGGTGGACGATCAACTCGGCTCGATATCGCTGTCCGGAGGGAGGCAGATGGACAGATGGGAGAAAGTCAGAGAGGGAGAGAGAGAGAGAGAGAGAGAGAGAGTAGAGAAGGGGAAGAGTAGGGGAGGGGGGGGGGTGCTCGAGCCTACGGCATTATTATCGTAGTTGTGGCCAGTGGGCCGTCAAAACGCCCATGGAAACGAGACAATGGATGATTACTGCTGTTTGTGGTGTCTGCACACACACACAGTCACACATACAGACCCAAAAACACACAGTGCAATACCTGACAGTTCACGTCTCCTTCGGACAAAAAAATAACGATGGTGACCATGTTCCCGATAAGATCTCCACAAGAGCAGAGAGAACGTACGTTTTTTTAAAATCGTCTTGTGGTTGGCGCGTTACCGAATTTCCCCCAGGTCCTTTTCTCGCCCCCCTTTTTCCTCTCCGTGGCCCTTACACGGGACGGGTGCGCACCACCAACAGGGCCGAAAATGGACGGTCTGGGTCAGCAAGAGATCAGCGGAGTCGATGTTGGGGGAGGAGAGAGGAAAGACCAAGCAGAGCGCCGCGGCGGGGCGGCCGGGGGCCTCAGGCTGCAGCACAAGCCACCGCCCGGAGCCCCCGCAGCCCCGCGGCCCCGCGGCCCCCCAGACTGCGGGGCGCCGAAGGACTTCGGCCATCAGCGACACCCCCCGACCCGCCGACGCCCCCGCCGCCATCCCTCTGCGAGTTCGGGCCGACAGAGACGAACACGGTGATCACCGGGAGCACACGAGCGTGTGGAGGAGTGTGTGTGTGTGTGTGTGTGTGGAGTGTGTGTGTGTGTGTGTGTGTCGGGCGCGGCTGTGTTCTATGCTACCGCTGGGCCGGCCGGGAAAAATTGGCGTGACCGCGCCCCCACCCTTCCCCTCCCCTCCCCGGCAAAACTTTCACCTGCTCTTCCTCTCTTTTCCCCCCTCTCTCTCTTCCCTCAGGAGGCCGCGCCGCCGATCCGCACCTCGCGACCCGTTCTTCTTTTCTTTTTTTTTTTGCAATCATCGCAATTGTTTTCGCCGCGCGTTTGCGATTTCTATTACAACTGAACGCCGCGCCCGTGGCGGCGGTGGGGTAGCGTGGGGGCGCCGCCGCCGAGCCCCTCCCCAAGAAAGTCATTCGGGAACTCATTTTCCGGCTCAACAAGTCAGCAGCGCAGCGCAGCGGTGGAGAGCCGCGTCGCCCGGACACAGACAACGTTGGCACGCGTTTGGCTCTCAGCTCTGAGCAGCGCTTGGTCCGCAGCGGCAGCAGCAGCTGTGGCGCCGTGAGGGGGACGGGGGGGGGGGGGGGGGGGCCCGGCGATGAGGGGTCCCGACTCCAGCCGCCCCGGCGGTGCAGCAACAGCGCGACGTACGCCGGCAGTGGGAGGCGCTGTAACTACAGCTGACGCGCGCGACCTGGTGGCGCCCCGCCAAGCGGCGCCAAGCGGCGCCACGCGGTCTCCGTCGATTACAGCGAGGATTATGGCGTGGCGAGGCTGCGCGAGGCGCCACGGCACGGCCGCACCGCACGACGCGGAAGCGGCAGCGACCGCAGCCCTAAGCGCTGCGAATAGGGATGCGTTTCCTGTCGAGTCGCAGTGTAGGCAGTCCTCCTGACCGAGAGCAGGAAAGCAGAGAGAGAGAGAGAGAGAGAGAGAGAGAGAGAGAAGAAGAAGAGAGTAAGAGAAGAAGATAAGAAGAGAGAGACAGACGGAGAGGGAGCGTGGGAGAGATAGAGAGCGAGAGCGATAGACAGAGAAAGAGAGAGAGAGAGAGAGAGAGAGAGAGAGAGAGAGAGACCCTGCGGTGGCGCTACCAGGCGCTCGCCAGGTACGCAAGGACGAGGGTCCCCGTCGGCCTCGGCCTCGGTGCGGGCCCGGGGCCGCTACACATCAGCCTTTTTGGGGCTAATGAATAGGTTGGCCTGCTGGAGAAGGGGACTACTTGTCGGCGGTAAAAAGGGAAGGGAAGGCTGGCAGACAAAAGGTCGGCCGGAACGCCGCGTGGAACACCGTTGGAACGCCGCACACCGCGGTGCGGGGGGGGGCCCTGCCGCCCGCGTCGCCCGGCCGCCCCGCCGGATCTGATGCGCGCGCGCGCTACGGCGCTCTAATTTTCACAACAAGAAAATTCCTCGGGGGAGCAGCGTAGGGCCCTCGGCCCTCGGGAGCCCTGGCCGCTCCGGCCGCTCCGGCCGCGCCCTGCACTCCTGGAGGAGGAGGAGGAGGAGGAGGAGGAGGAGGCCATGATTAAGAAGGTGACATTCCCCTCCCTCTGGCCGCCCATCAATTAGAGATGAATGAAACGGTGGCGCTACTCTGCGCCCGCCGGCCGGCCTTGAGGCAGGTGAGGTCACTGCTGCGGGAGGAGTGTCGTCAAGTTGGCCGCATTCTTTTTTTTTTTCTTCCCCCTCCTTTTTGTGGAAGGACCGCACCGACGTGGACCTGGATCGGACCGCGGCCGGGGCGCGACTTTGACAGGGCCCGGGTGTCCGCGACGCGTTGGTCCCCGGCGCAGTTCTATCAAGCGAATAATTAATCGATTTTCGAAAAGTTCCCCGCAAGCGGCGAGTTGTTTGGTGACGGCGGGGCGCCCGGCGGCCGCTCCTCTCGCCTGCACCGGCGCGGCCTCGTTCCCCTCCCAGCCGGGCTCACCTGGAACACAAATCAAAAGAACGGCGTCAAGCTTCAATTATTTACGGCATCGCCACCGAGAACGCCGGGCAGTGGCCGCTCTGCGGTGGCGGGGGCTGCGCGGGCTGCGGCCGCCGCCAGCAAGCAGTCGGGGTTCGAGGTCAGGTGGGACTGGGTCAGGCAGGAAGTGAGCGCACAGGGTTGTCTGTTGCTTTCCTTGAGGACCAAAGAGTGTTCACAATAAAGCGTTTACAGTGTAAAGTGACAGCCGTCGCCGAAAAGCCTAGGCTGCGAAGACAAAAACACATTTTTCGCGCTTGAGGAGAAGTGATGCCGGAGCAGACCGTCTTAAGCAAGGCTTAAGCAAAGAAGTATGACTTTCGGAAGCCTTCGGTGGGTTCGATTCCCACAGACGGTTCCGCGCACTTCTCCAGTCCTGAAAATTTCAAACACGGTACCGTGTTCGACGCTGTTGCCCGCTGTGGCCGAACACACGCACACACGCACACACGCACACGCGCGCGCACGCCAACGAGAGACGCGGGCCCCAAACAAGCGGTCCACGTCCGCATCGGCGACGGGCGGCGGGCAGGGAGCCCGTAGGGGAGCTGGGGCGGGTCAGCCGTGCCAAACACAGGGACGGCCGGAACGAGTACGTGCCAACAACAAGCAGACAACTCGAGCGCCCACGCCACGCCACGCCACGCCACGCTGCAGCGCAGCAACTATCCCCACGCGAGTGATTGGCAAAGTTGCTGGCCCAATATGGCGGGTGGGCGATGGCACCACACGCACGCACACACGCACAACGCAGCACTCAAGAACGGAGAGAGAGAGAGAGAGAGAGAGAGAGAGAGAGAGAGAGAGAGAGAGAGAGTCGGTGCGTCCCAACGAGAACGGCCGTTTTTCACACGCAACAAACTCCTCTTGATACAGGTGGAAATGCCCCCCACTACCAACTTCATAATTATTTTTGTTACAAATTTTTTTCATTTTCGAACTGTTACACTCCCCATGTTGATAGCGTTGTTTTTTTTAAGTAATTGAATTACTGGGCATTTCTAGGTCCGGCTAAAACCAGGACGAAGAAAAAAAAATTGAATCTCTCGTTTTCCAGATTTAGCCAGGGGACTGTCGTGAAGTGACGGTAGGTATTTTTACAGTGTAGCCTTGCCTCTTTCTTTAGCTTCCCCCCCGCGGAGGCCCCCGCGGGATTCGAAATAAGGTCAGGCTTGTGTTGTGCGATCCGAGACGCGAGGCGGCGGGGCGCAGGTGTCTGTCGTGATATGGCGGCGGGCCGGGGGCGGGCCGGGGGCGGGCCGGGGGCGGGTAGGAGGCGGGCAGGAGGCGGGCAGGGGGAGCGGGACATGTTTGAGAAAGGTGTATATCGAGCCCTGGGATCAGAGTCAAGCCGGGTATGAGTGTCGGTTCCACGGCAGGCGCCTCCAGGTTTTACTGGCGAGGCGGAGGCGGGGATACAGTACAGCGGGGAGAGCTATACTTGAGTTAGCTCCCCACCCCTCTCCCCACATAGCTCCCCCAGCATCTTCCCCCCCCCCCCCTCCTCCCTCTCCTCCCTCCCCCCCCCCCCATCCCCCCCGACACGCCCCTGCCGTTGCTGCTATGAATTTCCTCATGGCGATTTGGAAGGCGCGGGTGGAGCGGCCTAGCTCCGGGAGAGCGGCGCGCGGGGGGTGGCGCCGCGCGGCGGCAGGTCCGTAGGTGCGAGAGAGACAGAACGAGGAGCAGAATAGCGCCACCACATCAAACCTCTCTTTGAGTTCCGCGAAAATTCGGCCGTCGTTGAAGGAGAATCCAGGCCGGGAGGGGAATTAGCTAACCAAAATTTGTACACAGATTTTTGGAGAAGGAGGAGTTAGTAGCCCGCTCAGGCGTGTCATGTTCGGTAGCACAGCTACTCCCCCGCTCCGCGCGCACGTCCTCTTCCATGCTACTTCCATCATTATTTTGGGCAGGGCGGCGGCGGCGGCGGGAGGCCCCACAGGGCGGCGGCAGCGCCGGGAAGGGGCGGCCGACACGGAAGGAGGGCCGCCGCGGGGGGCAGGGCGAAGGGGGCGAAGGTCAGGGCCGGAGCCGCGCGGCCACGACCACAAATCACACAGGCCGGGCTGCCCGGCTGCACCGCACGCGCGCGGGTTCGAGTCCCGGCAGCGCCGCCGCCTTTTGTGTCCTCCCCGCACCGCGCGCCCCCGTGTGTCTCCATGCGGGGCATGCAGCGGACGCTGTACACACCAACTACGTGCGGGGGACCCCTGCGGACCAGCGGGGACCGCGGAGGGGGCCGGAGGGGGCCGGAGGGGGCGGAGGGGGCGGAGGGGGCCGGAGGGGGGCACAGAGGATTTGCATTTCATTTTCGCACTGTGTATGAACCGTCGGGCGGCAGCAAGCCCAACGCACGGGGGTCGTGGGGTGAGGGAAAAGGGGGTGAAAGAAGGGAGATAGAAGGGGGAGGGCGTCTGTTGAAGATTCGCGTGTTTATCATGCAGGTCGAGTCTGGTGACAGGGTGGGGGGGGGGGGGGCACGAGCCGAGGCGTGAATGTGGATGGTGTCTTCTCCGGCGTCAAGAAGTCCCAAAGACGACACACACACGCGCGCGCGCACGCACACAGTCACAGCGACTTCCAGCTCTCGTATCGGCCCCACAAGGCCAGTCCGACCGTGCCAGGAAGGGACAAAGGTAAGTCGTACGTGTCATGAGAGACTGAGAGACAGAGAGAGCGAGAGGCAGAGACAGAGATAGAGAGAATGAGTGGGGGATGCGAAAGCAGGGGGTGGAGAGAAGAGCAGCGAGGGTTCCGGTGGAGCCGGCGGTGGAGCGGGGTGTCCAGGTAATTAGGAAGGCGATGAGATATGAAGACGCAGACACACCTCCACGCCGCTCTCCTGCCGGGAGACTTTTAATAAAGGACTCAAGGAGTCTCCGGCGGTTCAGCCCCCCACAGGCTTAGAGTGGCTGGGGGGCGGCACGACGGCCAAGTCGCTGTCGCCTTGTACATTTCATTCCCCCCACTTTTTTTGCTCTCTCTTCTCTCTCTGTTGTTTCGCAAATAACGGGAAAAGTCCGTGTTTGTTACGACGGCACAGCGTTGTTGCTGTACGTGGCGACCCCCGGTGTGTCTTGGCGGCCGTTCTGGTGCTGACAGCGCACGACAAGAGGCAGGATCGTGTTCGAGACCCTCTGGCGCCAAACGTGAGACCGACACACAGGTCTCGAATTCAGAGCAGGAGGTCCAAGTCCTTAAAAACTACAGTCTTGTGCAACCCCCCTCCCCTCCCCCCGCACCAACCAAAGTTGACCTTTTCAGTAAAATCAGAGCTGGTTTGCTCTGCGAGGTGCGCCTTGGGTTTGGCCCAGGTGCCTGTCCTTCCTGCGTACGTCCGAAAGGCCAGAGAAAGAGAGACAGAGAGAGACAGAGAGAGACAGAGAGAGAGAGGGAGAGAGAGAGACCGTCATCGGGAAAGGTCAGGTGGCCGTCAGGCCGGCAGGGTCCGTCAGGATCCCGTCAGGATACGGCGGCCTTGGGCCGTAAAGCGGTGCAGCCACACGCTACTGCACTCGCACCAAAAGACACGGCAAACACCGACGGGCAACCCGGAGCGGGCGTTAACGAAGCTATAGAGAGACGGGGTAAAGTAGGCGGGGCCGGTGGCTGCCGTGGGCTGGTGTGGTGATGATGGGGCTGTGCTGCCACCGCTACGCTCGCCTGCTGGAACTAAGTCTGCAGCCAATCGCAGATCCCCCCCCCCCCCCTTTCCCCTGCGCTGGCGCCCCGCTGCCGTGTGCCCCACCCCCCTCCTCTCCTGCCTTCCAGGTGATACTTTTCAATTTATTCAAGCTAAACTTTCCTTCTCTCAGGAAACAAGTTCTGTGTCGGGGATACGCGACGGGCGCGGCGGACGCCGGACGGCGGCCATCTTGTGTATCGGAACTTGTCTTTCTCTCTCTCTCTCATTCCCTCTCCATCTCTCTATCTCCCTGCTCTCTCTCTCTCTCTCTCTCTCTCTCTCTCTCTCTCTCTCTCTGTCCCTGCGCCCAAGCTGCTATCGACGCACGGGCTTCGCGCGAGATCCTTGGCCGGCCACCTCCACCACCGCCCCGCAGAAGATCCCTATCCTCTCCTATCGCATGACGCTGTCGCCGGCAGACGCGGGCGGGAGCAGGCGGGAGCAGGCGGGAGCCCCCGGAGGCGGGGGACGCCGCCGCCAGCGGCCGCCGACACGACAATAGCGAGACAGAGGAGGCGGGAGTGACGCCGCCGTGCTAATGGAGTGCGGGAGCCGCGCGAGGGCCGCGCCTCGTCCAGGATCAGACTTTCGCAGCGATCGGCGCGATTTGTACCTCACTTTGTGTCTCAATCAAGTGACTCCGGAACGCCCCTGTCTAGCGGTGCGCGCGTCGTTGAAGAAAATGAAGAGACGCAGTATTTATTTCTCGTTTCTCGTCGTTGGTCCGTCGTGTAATGCAAGTCCTGCACGGCCGCGGCCAGCTGAGCTGGTTAGCGAGGCCGGGCCGAGCGAGTCGTACAACTAACTCCTTCCGAGAGTTGTTCCCCCGCGCCGCTCCGCCCACTATCCTCTCCCAGCTGCGCGCTGCCCTCCCCCCCCCCCCCCCCCCCCGATTGGCTGGCCATTGACTTTCTGGAGAGGCACTTCCTCCTCCTCCCCTCCCTCCGACTTGCCTCCTCAGAAAGCAAAGCTCTCTTGTGTTTGCCGGACGCTGGCAGGCGGGGCCGGCGGGGTACCCGTCCCGTGCCGTGGTGTGTACAGCGGCCCGACGCCCCCGCCGGACGGGACCGGGCGAGACGAGACGGGAAGTGGTGTGTGAAGAGCTTTGCGTCTGCCCGGGTAGTACCCGGCCGGCGGCGGCGGGACCCGCGCACCACCACCACCACCACCACCACCACCACCACCACCACCACCACCGGCCCGGCGGGGGTCATGTCCTCGGCGACTGACGGCGGGGCCCTCCCGGCGGCCGGCCTGCGTGCACCACCGGTGGGCCGTGCGCCGCCGCCGGCTCCCACTCGCGGGGCCCCGGCCGCGCGGCCCGCCTCGCCCAAAGCAGCGGCATTCCGATGCAAAGCACTTTGTCGTAAAGATAGCGCCACAGGCGGGCCGCCGTCCCCGTGCCGGCCGAGCCGTGCCGCCGCCGGACTCCCCGCGGCTTTATAGCCCTTCTGCCGGCCACGGCCACCGGCAGACCGACGGCCGTGACCGACGGGGGCGGGACCGGGGGAGGAGTAGGGGGGGGGGGGGAGCCTATAGGTGGCGTGGCGCGTTATTTGTGTGCGGCCCGCGCGCAGCTCTGCGCCCCCAGTCCGCCGCGCATCCCCGATTTCCCTCATTCCGCCCCTACCCGCCCCTCCCCGCCCCCGTTGGACGCGGCGTCCACCGTGTGAATGTGCCCCCCCCCCCTCCCTGCCCCGACAGCGCATATACGGCAGGCCGGAGGGCGCTAAGCCTGCGAACGCCTGCGGACGGCCGCCGACGTCTACTGCCTGCTTGGGTTCCGAGCCAAAGCGCCTTCGCGCCTGGCTCCTACCTCTGCAAAAAAAAGTAATCGGGTATTTATTCTATTTTTTGTTTAACTTTTAAAAAACATTATTGTTTACTTCTTCTGCTGTAGTGTACAGCCGCGAACACTCGAGTACACAGGAGGAGCGTTAGAGGGGCGAAAAGCGCATTGGGCGGAGTCCCTGATCCTGCGGTTCTGGTTCCGGTTTCCGAGTCCAGGCAGCAGAGCCAGAGGCCTCGCTGGGCGAATCCGCCCCGGCCGGCGGCCCCGCGGAGGCCGAGGCCGTGCGGCAGTGGGGCGGCAGCAGTCTCGAGCCCTAAACTCGATTTCAACACCCCGCCCCGCCCCGCCGGCGGCAGCCAGCCAGGCCCCCGCCGCCGCCGCAACACGGGGCACGGCTGGGCCGAGGGCTGGGGCCGAGGCCGGCGCCACACCGCACCGCGCCGCCGTGCCGTTCCGTTCCCTGGACCGACCGTGTACCTCCCGATATATCCTTGGTCTCCAAATCCGCCCAGACCACCACCGGCCGACCCGACCCGACCCGGCACGGCCCCTGCTCAGGGCCCGCCGCCCCCAACTACCCCCCGCCGCCACGGCCGCCGACGCCGCCCCCGGGGCCAGGACCGCGGTATCTCACCATCTACGAGGACCGTATTTTCAGCGTTTGCGTTATTTCGCTTTCGCGCCTCCATGCTCTCACGCTCGGTCGGGCCGGGAGCCGCTGCCGGTCGCTGCGGGGGGTCCTGGGGGTGGAGGAGGGGAGGGGGCGCAGGGGCAGCGGTAGCGCACTCAGAAAAGTCAGTTCTCGATACAAGTTGCGGAACAGTCTATGATTTCTCCGAGCTGAAGGATCTACGATGCAAGTTCAATTTAAGCTGCAGCCCCCACACTGTAGTTCCACAAACGTAGTTTCATCGCCGTTGCACTGTAGCTGCTTTGGAAAACTATTTAGTGCTCGTCTCTGCGCCGGTGGCTCACGTAGCGTAGTGGTCATAGTGCGAGTCTCAGAGCGAAAAGGTTAAAGGTTCGAATCTTGGGTCGGCGATATTTTGTTTGAATGTGTGTGAACTACACAAATGGAAATCAATTCGTTCAAAAAAAAATTTTAATCTACGCTCTCATCTTTGTCCTAAACAGTCCCTCGGTAGATTAGTCGTGCCCGAGCGTATTCTGTACTAGAGCCCAGAGAAGTGGATCTGAGACAAGAATATTGTTCTTGCACCTAGATCAAAATGTTGCCGCGGAGAGCCGACTGAGAAACGGCCTCGCCGATAACATTGTTCTGTGTTCCGGGAGGCGACTTTTCGGAGCTGCCTGGCGGTCCTCGCGGCTGCCGCCACTCCCGAGTATCTCCATCTTGTTTACTCGCTTTACCTCCCGTCCGCCGCGCGCAGAATATTCCCTCTTCGCTACTGTACTCGAAAAAACTCTCGCGGAGATTAAAATCGAAACGAACGGCCGCCGCCGCCGCCGCAACGCTTCGGCGCGGCCTGCGGGGCCGTCTTTACACAGCGATGTATTATAGATATGCGCCATCAGACCAGCGGGGGAAAAGGGTTTGCAAAAAAAAAAGGAAGAGGGAAATAACTCATCCTACTTAGAATGCCGGCGCATTCACAAAAATACAAACTGTGAGCGCCACAAAAAGAATGAATGAATAGGATGCACGGCGCGGACACGGCTGCCGCGCCGCGTTACCGAGAAACCTTTTAATTATTCCGCGACTCGCGGCCGCCATTTTATTTTCATTCCTTTCCTTCCATTGACGTACTCCGTGTTTGGTAGGATTGATAGAATCAGCCGTAGAGCCGTGTGTACGGCGGGCGAGGGGCGAGGGGGTGTGGTGTAACCGTTGCCAGAAGAGACGGAAAGAGGCGGCATGCGGGGAGGGTATGGAGCGTCCACTCCCCTCACCGGCACACACACACACACACACACACACACACACACACGTACACAAACTCCCCCAGGAACTTGCCTGCCTGTATGGGAAGCATGTGACAGTGTCCATTTATTTTTAAAAGGGAATTTCGGGCATCGTTTTGTGCTCCCCCTCCCCTTCTCTCTCTCTCTCTCTCTCTCTCTCTCTCTCTCTCTCTCTCTTCTTACTCTCTCTCTCCCTCTCTAGCGATCGACAAGGTGGGACAGGGACAGCAGCACAGGGACTCAGAGGCGAGTTGTGTGTGCGAGGAAAAACGCCGGTCTGGTTGAAATGGCGGATGGCCGCCACGCGAGCCCGCCCGGCCCGCTCATCGCTTATTAATGCGGTATTATTGTGCGGGCCGTCGCCTGTGCTCGGGCTGCGCTTCGCCTGCGTTTCGGCTGCGGCCAGGCTGGTCAGCCCCGCGACGGGTGCCGCTGTCCGTCGCATATATCGAGGCGTTTTCGCGATTTATATAATGGACGGTATAATGAATAACAACAACTCGCCATCAATCAAATAATATATCCCCGCGTACGGCATGGAGCCGGTTGTTAGTTGTTTCTGTTGTTTCCCGTGTACGCTTTTTGTTTGGGTTGTTTTTTTTTAAAACGTTAAGTCCCTTATAGCTGGTAGTAAAAAAAAAATGACAACAGCGAATCGGGAACGGCGGGGTATATATCGTCGGAACGGTCACTCGGAGGATCGCAGCTCGCAGACCGCAGAGGCCGGTAGGACGGCCATATAAGGGATGTCACTTTAAGTCCCTCTGCCGTCCCTCGGCCTCCTCCTCCCCTCCTCCTCCTCCTCCTCCTCCTCCTCCTCCTCCTCCTCCTCCTCCTCCTCCTCCTCTCTCTCGCTCCTCTCCCCTCCCCACCCTCTGCTCCCAGAGCTGGAGTCGATACTCATTAGTTACAGGCTTACGCTACTCCAAAAATATAACAACTATACGCTGGAGGCAATTCCCCCTCTGCAAATCCATGCCGCCGGCTCGCCACAACCCCCCCCCCCCCCCCTCCCTCGTCCCTCCCCTTCTCTCCCCTTTCCCCCACCACTCTCCAACCCTTCCGCTACCCTTCCCTTTCACCACTGCAACAAAATGTGAGCGGCCCCGTGACCTCACCGCAACAACTCCACGCCTTCAGTTCATGGCGCCCCCCCCCCATCTAACTCTTTTTAGAAATTTTGTCTTGGCGCAAAGCTTTTAGAAAAAAATGTCGACAATACCAGATGTGGCGACGAAAATTCAACTGTGGCCCAAACTGCTGTTGTTGCCACCCTTGCGGTGCGCTGGAAAAGAATGAGAATCGGCCGGCACAGCCGATAATTGCTCTCCGGGCACCACGCGCCTCGCCACCCCTTTCTCTCTCTCTCTCTCTCTTTCTCTCTCACACACACACTCAACCAACACACATACACACAACGTTTTTACTCTCTCGACTCTGACGCCGCGCGCGCCAAAGATTTCGGTCCTTAATTTTCTCCCGGAAAGAGTGCTTGAGACCATAAAAGGCCCGGGGCACGTATGAAACATCTCTTTTGCTCGTGCAACCCCTTCAGCCCCCTCTCCCTCGCCTTCCTGCCCTCTGACCATATTTTCTAATTCGTTGGTGCTTGGGGCGTCGGCAGCATGCAGCGCTGTGGCGGCTGCGAGCGGAAGCTTCTTTTCATCCCCCCCTCTCCTCTCTCCCTCCCTCTCCCCTCGCGCTCTCCTCCCCCCCCCCCCCCTATCTCACTCTTTCTTTCGCGTTGTGGCACCCGGAGTATCATCAGACCATTCAAGTTGTCACTGGCGGAAGTCGTTTCATTAAGAAAAAAATATATATCTCTGCCCCTGGCCTTGACCGTGTGGTCCGCCTGCGGGCTCCATGGTCCCTCGAGACGGCACCGCAATACAAGTGCCGGCACAAGGATCATCTCTCTCTCTCTCTCTCTCTCTCTCTCTCTCTCTCTCTCTCTCTCTCTCTCTCTCTCTCTCTCTCTCTCTCTCTCGGGGTTTAATTTTGGGCGGACTTATTTTTTCATACCACAAGGCGTTATTCCCTGAGTAAATTTACAACGGGATGTCGCTTACTCAGTTTGTTCTTCCCCCTTTTCACTGTCTGCTTCCCGTTTTTTTCCTGTTTTTTTTTATCTTTTCTTTGAGTGGCCACCAACGCTACAAGGAAATGTGGCACGTAGTTCTACGCGTCGAGCAGCCTTTATTGAACGAGGGGCGATCATAGAGGAGGGGCGTGCGGACCGCAGGCAGGTCCGCCCTGCAGTGCCGCCGCTGCCGCCACAGTATCGACGCTCGGCCTTCGCCACTCTGCGCTGCGCCGCCGCCGTGCCGGACGCGCACGCTCGGGTTATCCAGCAGCAGTTTGTTGCCACCAGTATAAGTGGGCCCCGCGCGGGGTCGCGGCCTTCAAAATGGCCATCGGCTGCGCGTGGAGGACTGTGGAGGGAGGAAGGGCTGTGCGGCTCTCCGACAAAAAGCACGCGCCTCCGGCCGCCACACTCTAACCCGGGGCTGTGCGACACGCACACACGCGCCTCACACACACACACACGCGCGCGCGCGCGCGCGCAGGCGCACCCGACCCGAGCGCGGCGCGCCCCCTCGTCTTCACCGCCTCGTCAACGTCACCCGTCACGTCCCCCGCACCGGACGGGGGGAAAAACGCCTGCGGTCAGCAGCATAGGCAGCCCGCAAAGCAGCCGTGTCGTGCGGGCCGGAGGGACGGCCTACCTCCCGGGCGGCGGCCGGAGCCTCGCCGCAGCGCAGCGCAGCCCGGGGCACCGCCGCTGCTGCTGCCGCTGCCGCTGCCGCTGGGGCAGGCAGGTGTCCGGGCTGACATTTTCACAGATGGAAACATTAGGCTCGTGTTGAAGCGCCTAGGAGACGGCAGGGCATTTAGCCCTCAGCGAACGACGCCCCCCCCCCCCTGCTTTCCCCTCCTCCTCCCACCCGCCTTGCTGCCCCTGCTCCCTCTTTCCTTCTCGGTACTCATCACGGAAGAAAAGCAAGGTGAATGAGAAATTTTCGAGGTGAAGGGCGTTTTTTGACATCCACGCGGAACGGATCTGTAAATGTCTATAAAACGTGACACTTTTTCCCCCAAAAAAAGTTTGATGAAAAGCGGCTCCGAAAGAAAAAGAGAGAAACGAAGGTGGGGCCTCGGGGAGGCGGGCACGGATGGATCAGGCCGCCTGGCTATAGGGGACGGGCGGCGTCTCAAGTTCGGCTGCTGCGAAAAAAGTTTCCAGTAGCAGCAGGTGGAGGTGTTCTCAGTTATGCATAACGAACGCATTCGACGCGCTTCTGACTCCATCCGACTCCCATTTTCTCTTTCTCTCTCTCCTCTCTCTCTCTCTCTCTCTCTCTCTCTCTCTCTCCTCTCCCCCCCTCTCTCTCTCCCTCTCTCCCCCTCTCCCTCTCTCTCTCTCTCTCTGTCTCTCTCTGTTTCCCTCTCGTTGACGAGGACCCGCGGCTGGGTGCTCACGACGGGGTAGGACAGGGTAGGCCACGACGGCCGAGTGGATACGCGCCGGTCGTCGCACGGTGCTTTGCTGCTGCCGTCTCGTTACCCTAAAGCGACACCCCCCCCCCCCCCTCCTGCTCCCTCGGCTCTCCTTCCTTACTCGTAGTGCCCCTCCTCCCTCTGATTATCATTTAAGTTTCACGGCCGGTACGTACGCCGTGTCGGCGGCAGCTGCGGCAGCTGCCCCCGCCCCACAGAGGGTCTCCAAGCGCAGGCAATAATTGTGAGTGGGCACGGTACTACTGATGCACGGCGGACAGTCGCGAGGGTCGACTGCTTACTACTACTTGTGTCTCTCGACACCTCCTTTCTCTCTCTCTCTCTCTCTCTCTCTCTCTCTCTCTCCTTTGTCTCCCTCTCTCTCTCTCTCTTTCAGTCTGTTATAGCCTCCCTACAGTAGGCCGCACACGTCGTCGCAGAGAAAGAGAGACCAACACCCGTCCCTTTTCCAGTCCTTCCCTGCTCAACTCAGTCCCACTCAATTCATTCTTCTTCGAGTCCGCCCTCGCATGGCGCCACCTGTGCTGAGTCCCTTATTTCCTCTTTAGAGACTCTGTGCGTCCCCCTTTCTTTCTCTCTCTGTCTCTCTCTTTCTCTCTCTCCGCCTGTCTGTCTCTCTCTCCCCTTTACCGGGTGGTGACTGCGTGGCCCCCCCCCCCCCCCTCCGCAAGCGGCCGCGCATTCCCAACAAGTTTACATTTAAATTGCCGCCGGCGAGGTGCCCCCGGCGCAACATACTTTTCGGTGCGGATATTCACACGTCCCCGCGTGTGTGCGCTCCTGGGAGAGGGTCCTGGGAGAGAGAGAGAGAGAGAGAGAGAGAGAGAGAGAGAGAGAGAGGGAGAGGGAGGGGGGGAGGCTCGCACCAAGGTGATAGAGGGCGGTAGGACCTTGGACACCCTCCCGTATGGCCCGCGGGCCGCAGCCCGCTGCCGCGGCGAGGTGGATGAGGTGAGGGGTGCACCGGGGGTCGGCAAGACAAACGGCCCACCAAGAAATTTTCCAAAAAAAAAAGAATTCTATGGTATTTCAGGGTTTATTTTGGGGTATTGGAGTATTCATCGTGGCGTCCGTATATAAGATGACCCCCGAAACTAGGAGATTCTGTGTCTGCGAGTTAAGTTGCGTGTTACGGTAGATATGTTGCTGGACCTCGCGGAGGCCTTGAACCCGCGGCCACACAGGATACAGGGAAAGGGGGGGGGGGGGGGGCGGCTAGAAGCCGTGCCGCCGGCCACCGCCGCCCTGCTCCTGGAGACCGCTGGAGACACTTGTGTCCCCGACTGGCGGCGGCCCCGGCGGCCCCGGCGGCGGCGGTGACGGCTGGAGTCGGGGCTGGAGTGGCTGGAGTGGCCTGGGGGGGGGGGGGGGGGGCGCGGAGGCGGCCGTCAGGTGTGGGGGGCCGCCATCCGCCCCCGCTGCGCCGCCGGCTGCGGTGCGCCGTGTCACGTGAGGCAGCGAGGTGAGGCGGGGTGAGACGGCTCCCCGCGCCGAAGCGCCTCCGGCCGCGCGTTCCATTTGATTTGGGTCCCCCGTGCGCTTCCGGGTTAGCGACGGAATCAATGCCGGCGATCCCCACGTGTGACGCCCGCTGCCCTCCCCCCCCCCCCTCCTCTGCCTCCCCCCCCCCCCCCCCCCCCCCCCCCCCCCCCCCCCCCCCCCCTACTCTGCCTCCCCCCCCCCCTCCGTCCCGTCCCTCATTCTCTCTTGCTCGCCGCCGCCTGAGCCATCGCGCACCTCCAGCGGCCGTCCCTTCTCCGCGAATCGGAAACTCTATTTCCCTACCCCATTTCCCCAACAGATGCCGAGCGCAGAGCAGTCACGCGCAGCGGCCAGGTAAAGTGGAACCAGACAAAACTCTTTCTTACATTTCTTCTCTTACCCTCCTTTTTTTTTGTATAAGGGAGGGGGGGAAATTGGGGAGAGGGTGGAGGTGGACAGGGTGAGGTCGTAGGGGCGCGCGCGTGCGGGTTGGTGAAGACAAGGCATGCATGCTCTTCCGCCGCCACACCTTTCCCCCGCCCGCGGTCCCTCGCGGCCCCCGCGGCCCCCCGCGGTTCTTCGAGGCCCCCCGTGGCCCCCCGCGGCCCCCCCGAACCCCCGCGCTGGCCCCTCTCTTTGTGCTCGTCCCGCGGGGGGCGGAGGGAGCCGCCTGCTCGCGCCGCTCCGCCTTTTCTCCTTGTCGGCTGCGCCCCGGCGGCCCCGGCTAAAACAGCAGCGCTGCCTCGGCAGCATTCCGGGCCCGGACGCACCCCTATTGACGGCGCCTGTGAAAGACGCGGCCGCCGCCGCCGCGGAGCGCGGCCTCCCCCACCGTGGAATGCCTCGTGCAGCTTACGGACGCCCCCCCCCCCCCCCACGGAATGACTATTGTTCATTTGCAGAGCGATGCCCACAGTGTTATAGACTCCCGGCTGCCGGGGCTGCCGGGGCTGCCGGCTCGGGCTGACAGCCTTTTCATTTCCCTGGAGATGCTGCTTCCCCTCCCACCGCCCCCTCCCCGTCCGCGGACGCCACTCGGCTGCTAAGAGCGTCCACACGCATTAGCAGGCGCCGCTCAGATCGGCTCGCCGCTCGCCCACGCCCTTCCGCGTTGGTCATCAATTTTATCGGCCGCAGACTCGGCGCGGTATCGAGGAGGGCGCCAAACGTGCGCGGGCGTAGCCGTGGCGTGGCCGTGGCGTGGCCGTGGCGTGGCGTGGCCATGGCGTGGCCCACCGCGAGCCGCGACCCTCCGGACGTGGCGTTGCCAGAGCCAGAATAGCGAATAATCCATTATTACTTTCGCTGTTCCGCGGCTCCGCGGCCCCGCGGCCGCCCCGATGGATCCGGATTAGAGAGGCGTCACTGTGGCGGCGCCTCGGATCCCGCACCGCGTTCCGGAACGCTCACTGCACTGAAGGGCGAATCACTGAATCCAAAACGTGTACAAAAGATTTAGGGGTTTTGTGAGGCTTTCCCGGACTGCGACCCCTTTTTGTAAAAATTTGGAGCCTTCATGGTCGTTTTTGACGCCCGTGCCGACAGTCCGTAAATTAATATTGAAACTTCTAGTCGTCAATGTTTAATTTGGTCCAGATTCTGCTCTGCGGTGCGAATAGCGCGTTCCGTGTCTAATTCGCACTGGCAGATCCTCGCTACGCTGTGCCCTTGGCTGCTCGGCCCCCTTGGAAGGTAGGCGGGGAGAGGGTGTTCTGGGGACTGGTTTGGCGGTGGCCTCGGCGGTGCTCGGGGCCCCGGCTTACCCCGGCATTACAGCGCGCGCTGTGTGACAAGTCGTGTTTCTGCCGGCCCATTGTTTGGTCAAGCGGCCGGCCAAACAATACCACTCCCTCTGGCCCCCTCCCCCCCCCCCCCCCCCTCCTCCTCCTCCTCCTCCTCCTCCTCCTCCTCCTCCTCCTCCTCCTCCCGCACCCTCCTCACCCATCCCAACCAAGACGACTGCAGACAGATGCTGCTAGATGGCCAATCCATTGGCTAAATATTTGCTCACCGATAAATTCACTCGCACGACAGGGACAGCAGCAGGGGGTCACGGGGCGGCCGCCGAGCCCCCGCAACAGCGAGGAAAGCTACAGAAAATACCCCACTCTCGCTGCCGCTGTATCTGTGTTTATCTTGGGTAAGTGTGTGTGCGTGTGTGTGTGTGAGCGTGTGTGTGTGTGTGTGTGTGTGTGTGTTTCCGAACGCACAACTAACCTCCTTCCCCCCAGGACAGCCGGGAGGAGCGCTGCTGCAACCTCCCCGCCGAGGCCACTGCTTCCACGTACACACAGCGGCGTCAGATGCAACGCGCCGCGGGGGAGCTGACTGGGAGAGCGGCGGAAGAGGAGAAGCAGCACGGGAGCTGCTGACAGGAGCAATCCAATCCTCCTTTTTCGTTCTTTCTTCTTTCCCGTGAAGGAAAAAAGATAGAGAGAGAGACAGAAGACTTTCTGCTTAATGCAATTGGGACCACGTTTGACAAAGGATGTCTGAGCCCTCACAGGACTGCAGGGGAACGTTGTGGCGGCGCGGAGGGAATGGAACAAAAGCACCGCAGGCCGCACATTTTGACAGTGCATCTCGCGGCCCGCCCTGCTGTGCGCCCTGCTGGAGCCCTGCTGGAGCCCTGCTGGAGCCCTGCGGGAGCCCTGCGGGAGCCCTGCGGGAGCCCTGCTGGAGCCCTGCTGGAGCCCTGCTGGAGCCCTGCTGGAGCCCTGCTGGAGCCCTGCTGGAGCCCTGCGGGCGGTGGGTGGGTCGGCCCTGTGAGCCAGGGCTGGGCTTTGGCGGCTGTTTTTGACGTGCTGCTGTGGGCCCTTAATGGCCAAGGCCATGAATCCTTGAGCGGACAGCCAGTCATCAATTGGTCCGGGGGACTTAAGGACCGTTTCCACGACGATCATTGTGAGATGCGACAAGCAGGGAGGGCTTAACTTGTCCCGCCCCCTCCCTCCCTCCTCCGCTGCTGCCCCTCTCACCGCGCTCCCCCAGTGCCCTCGACCCACATAACCTTGCTGCGTGGTGGATCCGCCGACTTCACAGCGATGATGACATCAAGGACAATTTGCAACTTGATTTGGGTGCACTTTTGTACGACTTGTGAAATAGGATTTCACAAAATTTCCACACACGATTTCACGCGGGTGATTTTATCCTCTGTGGCTAACCTCGCTCATTTATTTTATTTTATTTTTTTTTCATACTCGCAATACTTTGGTGAAAGTTTGTTGGTAAGAAGGTAGAACATTGTGTTCTCTGCGCGGCTTTCTTCCCCCGGCCCCGCGCGTCAGTGGGCCCCGGCCGCATCCCCCTGCCACTGCTCTCCATTTCATTCCGCTCAGCAACACAAGGGCGGACTTCCCCGCCGCGCCGCGCCGCGCCCCGGACCGTCACAGCCTGGCGGCGGCAGCAGCAGCAGCAGCTGGAAATGGAACAGCAGACCAGACAGACTGGCGTGCGGCCTGGTAGACGGCTCGGCGCCGGCAGCCGGCGAGACGCGGCGGCGGCGGCCTGTTGGCCTCTGCCATCACGCCACGCCCCCTCCCTCCCCCTCTCCCCCCCCCCCCCCCTCTCTCTCTCTCTCTCTCTCTCTCTCCATCCCTCCCTCTCTCCCTCTCTTCCTCCCCGGAACAAGCTCCAATCAATTTTCTGTTAACCTTTCCGCCTGGCGCTCCGCCGCCGTCGTCGTCGTCGTCACCGACTGCTGGTTGTTTCTCGCCATCTCGCCAGCTATCTCTGTATATCGAAGCCCGGTTTCGGGACGCAAATTAGTCGTCATTCGGGGCCTGCAGAGCCGGCGCGCGTGGAAGATCACTCATTCGGCCGTGCCTCGTTGAGTAACGTGTAACGGGTACGGCGCGGCGTGGCGGCACGTTCACTCTAAAATTAGTCCCCCGATTGGCCGCGGCCTGGCAAACAGCAAGCGCTGCACGCGTTCCGCACTCCTATCTGCTGCCAATCGGACCCGCTGGCTGTGCCTTTTCGGCCTCGCTGCCGACTCAATCCCGTCTCCGCTCCGGGATTCTTGATTCCATCTCTCCCGATACATTTCTCCGCGCCGGCCGTCCCGGCGGCCGCGCCTGTCGCCGCTCAGCGCCGCTCAGCTCGGCGCCGACGTGCCGGGAGTTGCGGGGGTTGCGCCCGCCCACCGCGCCGCGGCCCCACGTGCCGCCCACGTGCCGCCCACGTGCCGCGTCCACGCCACTGCCTCTCTCTCTCTCTCTTACTTCATCGCACGCCTGGAGAGAAATCGCTATTGGATCCAACGGCAACAGAGGACGCACAAGGGCATCGTCCTCTCTCTCTCTCTCTCTCTCTCTCTCTCTCTCTCTCTCTCTCCTACTCCCACTCTCCCACTCTCTCTCTCTCCTCGCCGCCCTCTATAGGGTGTATTTTCGCACTCGCCGTAGCGGAAGGAAATCCACCTGAAGAGGGTCAAAGGGCCGGTCCTCCATGCCGTCTCGTCTGATCGCTGCCGGGCAGCAGCGCGCTGCGGTGCGCCCGAGACGGCAGCGGGACGGCAGCGGGACGGCGGGGCCCGAGGAGGAAACGCCGAGGCGGCACGGCGACACAGAAAAAGCAAGCGGCAGCCGGAGCTCAGTTTCTCATAGAAGCCGCGCCCGGCCGCGCCGCCCGGCCAGCACTCACTGTCCTTATCCGATCCCATCAACGATCATCTCCAGCTCTATTTTGGCCCCGTTCTAGTTCCTGTGCTGCCCCCTCTCCCCTGCTGCCCCCCGTTTGCCCCCCTGATGATGACCCTCTCGCGCCCCCTGCAGGCGCGTTGCAGGGGGAGGGAGGCAGGGGGGGCTTGGAACTGGAGTAGCGGGGTGGTGGTGTGGGGGGGGGGAGGCAAAAGGGGGGGGGGGGTAAAGGTGGCTGGGGAAACGCGTCGGAAATCAAGAATGGGAGGGAAATTGAAGAAATAATAATGTTGGCAGGCTGGAGGGCTGGAGGGCCCGGCGCGCGCTCCGCTGGCTCCGCGCGGAGCCACGCGGCCCCCGCCTGCTCCCCAGATGGCGGCGGAGCGAGGAGAGGATGAAGGGCGTCAAACGTTTCCGTCCCAAATTTCTCGACACTAATATTCCTCGCAGCGGCGCGCCCGCGGCGGCACAGGCCGTGGACCGCGCTTATCCAGCCGCGCGGCCCTCGGCAGGGAAACACTGGACCTCTCCGAGAGTTCCCAGCACGGGGCTCTCAAAGTCTTGGCGAATGCATCGTGTTGCGGAGGGGGGGGGGGCGAGCGGCGGCGCCCGGCCGGCGGCGCCCCCTGGCTGCCCCCGCCCGGAACCGAATCAGGCTTATGCCGCAGTTATGGACCCCATCCATAAAATGGCCGCAGCGCGCGTCGACTTTCGCGGAAATCGTCAAATTTTGTAAACACAATCTTGTGTAATTGAATGCTAATAGTTGGCAACTTGTCAGCCCCCTCCCCCCTCCCGCGTTCACCCCCCGCGAAAGCAAACCCTGAATATTCATAAGTGTGCGGATGGAGCAGGGAGAAGAGAGAGATAGAAATGGAGAAAGGGGGTGGGAGAGGAGGGCTAGAGAGAGAGAGGGGGGGGGGAGATCAGCAAAAGCGGGTTGGGGTCAAGAGAGATGTTTTGTGCTGCTTGAGTCGGATGGGAGTGCGTGGAGAGGCGTGGCGCGTCACGCGGCCAGCTGCTCACAGCGGCGGCGCGGCAAGAAGCGACGCGACGCCTGATGGCGACCCGATGCCGCCGGCGATCACCGGCCCTGCCCCACCGCGAAGTAAAAATCAATCACTGACTTTGCACTCGGCCTTTAAAAAAAATTGCATTTATAGCACGTTGTCCATTTAATGATTCATGGCCCTCGTGGGGCAGTAACTCTGCAGTAGACGGAGCACGGCGCCTCCACCATCGTGGTCAGGCAGCGCGGTGGCCAGCGCGTCTGCCTCCGGAGCGGGCGACCCGGGTTCAACTCTTTGCTCCCGCCCACATTTTTCTGCCCGTCTGCCGCTCAGGGGCGGTGGGTAAAATACACCAAAAGGACGGGCCTCAGTGTGCTTGTCTGAGTAACCGTGGACAGAGGCGCCTAGCGTCCCGGGCCACGGCTCTCCTCGGAGGTCGAGCCACTGGGATCTTGGGATCCGAGGTTCGACTCCCGCCCCGGGGAGAGTGTCTGGCGAGACTCGGCAGCAAGGTAGTGCACGGGAGCCGTTGGGTCGGTAGTGCGTTGCCTTAGCATAAGGCCTATGAATCTGGGACGAGGACAAGCATCACCAGGTCTGATTCAGTTCGGATTACGGTGGTCCAGGCCTTCGGGTCGGACACATTAGGGGGCCTTACCGGAAGCCCATGGTGGTGTCCCGCAAGGGGCGATCATCGCTGGAAACACCGGTTCCCACGTACACCGAAGTTAAGCAGCAGGCCCTCTGGGTAAAACCAGGGGTGGTAAGGTTTTGCTATTTTTTCGAGTTTTTTTTTATGCCCGTGTTTTTCTTAAACCGTTGTTCCTTGAACGATAACCGAATGCATCGGTTATCAAAATAACGGAATGCAATAAACAGTTAACCGATGAATTCGGACCGAAAAAAATGCGTGTTTTAGAGCTTTCCGTACGTGTTGGAAGTCCCGCTCCCTCTGTTATCGTTGGGCGGGGCCCGGCTGTGTCTGCATAGTGTACCGGCGGCGGGCCCCGAAGAGGTCTCGCGACTCCGGAGAAGAGCTGGCGAAGCAGAGCCCGGTGCCGGAGGTGCCGCGAGGGGTGCCGGAGGTGCTTCGTCCGGAGCAGCCCGGAGCAGCCCGGAGGAGGCCGGCGATGATAGTGGCAGAGCGCCTCACAAAAGGACGGACGAAAGGGGAGGAGATGATGAAGAGGGTGCGAAGAGGAGACGAGAGAATGACGCCTGCACCGCCGCTAAGGGATGCGTGAGGGCCTGTGGGGGGCCGTGGGGGCCCGTGGGGGCCCGTGGGGCCGGGGGAGGGGAGGGGAGGGCGGCGTGATGAGCACGGCCATTTGTATCCTCAAGGATCAGATCGGATCGCCAGGCGGCGGCGGCGGCGGCGGGTGGCCGCCGTGGCCGCGGGGAGTCAGGCCAAGGGCCGGGCCGCTGTCCGAGACGTCAGGACGAGCTGGCCGGCCCCGCCCTCTGATGGAGACGCAGTGATGGAGCCGGCATGCGCTCCGCCGGGGGCGGTCGGGGGCGGCCCAGAGATAGTGGGCATCCGAACCCCCACAACGTCGATCCTGATTGGCCGCGGCCAGCAGCCCTACGGCCATCGGGCGCCGAGGTACCCGTCCGCAGCGACTTATACTTTGCTGCACGACCGCGCAGCGGCGGACGGACGGGTCTTCGCGGACCCGCAGCGCGCTCCAAATGTTCGTCCGTCACTGTCCCTCCCAGTGCCTCTGATGGCGAGTGGGACGCAGACAGGTGACGCAGTACCGGACGCACGCCGCGGAGACCCCCACGCCACGCTCCGCCGCCACGGGGGGGCTCTAGGGCCACAGGCCACCATGGCGGTCGTCACCGACGATGCCATGCAGGATGAGCCTGCCTGGAGGGCGTCTTGGATATCGGCCGTCATGGAGGCGGGCGGGGCGCTCATGGAGGACATAGACCGGCCCGTAGCAGCGGCTCGGCGCGGCGCGGCGGCGGTGCGGCCTCCCTCCCGGCTCCCCAGGGTCCTCATCAGGTAGATGGTGCCGCAGCCGGGCGGGTGTGCGGGGGCGGCCGGGGGGGCGGCGGGGGGCGGCCGGGGGCGGCCGGGGGCGGCCGGGGGCGGCCGGGGGCGGCGGCGGTGGGAGCCGGCGGGAGGCGGCCTCGCGGCAACAGGGTCCACGACGGCGGCCCCGCCGCGCCCACTATCGACGTCGCTCTCATCTTGAAGCGACGCCGCGCCGCTGTGCCGCTGCGCCGCCGTGCCGCCCTGCGCTCCCTGCGCTGCCGTGCCGCCCCCCGCTGTACTGCTGGAGTCAGCGCGCCAGCTGGGCCGGCCCGGCCGCGCCAATTTCAGATTCATGAATAATCATCGTCGCCATCATCAGCCCCATCACCAGGCCGTGGACCGCGCGGCCCGGCCCGCCGCTGCAGGGGCGCCCGTGCACCTCCCCTCCTCCCCCATCCCCGGCCTGGAGTCGGACCTGCTCTCGTTCCAGCGAGCCCTACCGACCGGACTGGAGCCTGGAGGTGAGAGCGGGGCGGAGGGCAGCGGCGGCGGCACTCGGTGTCCGCGGTCAGGCCCGAGTGCGACGTTCCCCGGCCCCTCGCCGCTGAGCACATACCACTCTGCATTATTCGGAGCGGCGCGAGGAATGGTTTAATCCGGTCGGTTTGGATCGGCGACGAGTCCACGGCGGCGACGCGACCATCTCGATAACTTTTTCAGAGAGTCGCTGCGGGCTCGCCGCCCCGAGACCGGGAGAATCAAGGATGTCGGCCGCGGAGAGCGGGTAGAGCAGCGCCGCCCCGCACACGCAAGACGCGCTGGCTCCCCTTCTCTCTCCCGGTGTAGCTTCTTATTTTTCATATCCTGCCGCGCCGCGCACCCCTTATTTCCCCGTCCTCATGGCCAATTATTCAGCGGAACGGCGGCGGCCCGCACGACCACACGTATTGGCAGCATTACAACTGCTGCGCGTCCGCCTGTCGGGGGGGGGGGGGAGGGGGGGAGGGGGGAGGGGGGAGGGGGGGGGGAGAGGAGGCCGTAATTCGGTTCGAGTGTCGCCCCGTCGTCGTCGTCGTCGTCCGGTTTCATTGGCCGTAGAGCGATATCACCCTCCCCCCCCCCTCCCGCCGAGGTGCGGGATCCCGAAGGATACCCCTGATAAGGCACGTGACGTCATGAGGTGGCCGCCATGAGCCGCGCGCACTGGTCAGGGGATTGCATTATGCCGCGCCGCCCGCACCCCCCGCGAACACGCCGTCAGGCCGCGTTGTCACCCGCGCTGCCTGCCCTCCCTTCTCTCACACCCGCCGCCACCCGCCGCGCGCCGCCCACCACCGTTCGTTCGTTATACTTCCTTCAGTCTGCCGGCGCTCGGCTGGCGCGCTTGCTGTCGCGCCGCACGGCGCCCGCTTGTAGTATTTTTATTTTTATTATTTTTCTCGCAGAATGTGACGTTGGCGCCTCGTGTTTCTCTACTGGGAGCGGGGTCCGAACGAGGCTATAAAGACGGCAAGGGCAATAGGGGGCACACGGCGGCGGCGGGTCCGGCTGCCGGGCCAGCGGCGGGGCGGCGGCGGGGCGACGGCGGGGCGACGGCGGGGCGACGGCAGGCCGACGGCGGGGCTCCTGCGGCCGCGGCGCGGGGACGAGGCAGTAACCTTTCCTAATCACCCTCTGGACCTAGTGGACCTGCTGGCCGAGCACGCGACAACGGCAAGGAGGGAGGCGGGCCGGGGGCATCCGGCCGGGCCGCACGCACGGGGGCCGCCAACGACACGGTCTTTGTGGCTGTCAGCACGACCCCGACGACACCGCCATCGAAGACGTTCCGAAAAATAGGGGGACGCGTCTTCGGGACGCTCGACGCTGTGGCTGAGGGGGCGGCCACTCGAGGAATCCTGTGTACGAAGTTTGTGGAATCCCACGATAGGAGTCACAAATCCTGAGATCTGCGTACACATTTTGGTCGAGGGATCCACCCGCCTTCGACCCCGACAGCGTGGCGTGGCGCGTTCGTCCTGCAGCCGGCCGCCCGGGGATCGCGGATCCGACCTGGAAGGGCGCTGGAACGGGCGCTGGAGCGGGCCTGGAGTGCTGGAAGGTGCGTCAGGAGGAGGCGTACTTATACGTGCCCGGAGCACCAACAGGGGTGGGGCCCGCAGGGGGGCCGCGGGGGAGGGGGTCGCACGGGTGTCGACGCAAATGGGGTGTGAGGGGTGAGGAAGGCAGAGGGGGGGGGGGGGGGGTGTAAACCTCCAGGGAGGGTGCAAGGCGGTGTCTGCACAAGGAATCATGTAGTTGTGACCTAATGGGGAGGGGAGGGAGAGAGGAGAGAGACAGACAGAGAGAGAGAGACAGAGAGAGGCAGAGAGAGAGAAAGGGAGGGATGAGACCTCGGCCGAAGTCGCCTGCTGCTTCTGCCTGCCTCCTCTCGCGCCTCTTCGCCGCCGGTCGTCGCGCGACAAATAAGAAATTCTCTCGTCGCGCGCCGCCCGCGCCGCATTGGCGGGATTCCGTATTGTCACGGGCGCGGACCAACTCAGGACACTCAACTTGGTGTTTCAGTTGTTTGTGTTTCACCCCTCGTAAGGGACGGGCGTGCACACGGGATAAAATTCCTTCGGCACGAACAACGCACGCCGCCTCCCCCTCCTCCGCCTCCTCCTCCTCTCTCTCTCTCTCTCTCTCTCTCTCTCTCTCTCTCTCTCTCTCTCTGATAGACACCCTCACAGCCCCCTTCCCTCCCGCCTCCAAGGCCTAACCCAGCCGATCAGGGCTCGGTTCAGTTCCCTACGCCTAATTGCCGGCTGTTTGCCCCATTAATATTTACACAGAGTCCAAAGAGACCCAAAGGGACCCGTGCGGGCCGCCGCCCTGCTTTGGGGCGCGCGGCGTGGCGGGGCGGGGCGTGGCCGGGCGGGGCGCGCCCATATCGGATCGGGTTAGGAATCATCGCGCACCCCGGCGGGGCGGCGGCGGCGGCGGAGTGGGGCACGACACCGGACCACGACGCCGTGCTGTGTCTCCTGGAGGCCGCACAGCATCACCGCCTCCCCGTCAGCGCCGCGGCCTTCTTGTACTGCCTGACGGCGTCTCGCGGCACGCTCCGCTAGGGATTCCTGCCCTCGGCCGTGCTGGCCTAGCATGCCCCCCCCCCTCTCTCTCTCTCTCTCTCTCTCTCTCTCTCTCTCTCTCTCCCCCCCCCCCCCCCTTCCCTCTCGCACTCCCTCTCGATAGAAATGCCGTAGAACGATTATCGCCGAATGGAATTCAATTGGCATCGGCAAGCAGTGACGCCAATCGAGGCGGCCGCGAGTCTGTCGTGTGGAAGGTGGAATTTGGTGAATTGGGAGGTCACGAGCAGGTAGGTCACACGGCCATTCGAGGGTGTACGAGAGGAGGAGAGTGTGGGAGAGAGAGAGAGAGAGAGAGAGAGAGGGGGGGGAGAAGGGGCAGCGAGGGAGGGAGGGAGAGAGGGATAAGGCGCTCTTGAATGGCATTATCGCAGTCGTTATTGTCATTAACCTCTCCCCGCAATATGACTGGGAGCGCGCGCCAACTAAATACCTGCCCGAGGTGTACGTTTGCAATGAGAGCGACAGAGACGGATGGAGGTGAGGTGTGGGGGGGAGGGGGGGGGTGAGAGAGGCGGCGGTCTGGCGGGGTCCTCTCTATTCATCCCTGCGCTGCGACAGCCCGGGGCTGCCCGGGGCCCGCATATGTGTGCGCAGCTGGCGGGCCGGAGAGTAGGTGAGTTACTCATTCACGCGGCCGCCGTGATTACCAAATTAATAATAGCGGCGGCCCGTGAGGACGGCGAGGACGGTGAGGACGGTGAGGACGGCGGTGAGGACGGCGAGGACGGTGAGGACGGCGGGGACGGTGAGGACGTGTGAGGACGGTGAGGACGGTGAGGACGGCGAGGACGGTGAGGACGGTGAGGACGGCGAGGACGGTGAGGACGGCGAGGACGGCGAGGACGGTGAGGACGGTGAGCACGGCGAGGACGGCGAGGACGGCGAGGACGGTGAGCACGGCGAGGACGGCGAGGAGGACGGTGAGGACGGCGAGGACGGCGAGGACGGCGAGGACGGCGAGGACCGTGAGGACGGTGAGCACGGCGAGGACGGTGAGCACGGCGAGGACGGTGAGGACAGTGAGGACGGCGAGGACGGCGAGGACCGTGACTGCGGCGGTGTGGGCGGCCTGCGCCTCCAGCTGCTCCAGCCGTCCGCACAGTGCGGCGGCCCTCCTCGCACCCCGCTTGACACCCTCTCCTCCCAGTGGGTGCGCCAACGACGGTGGTGGTGGTGGAGGTTTAGATTTCCATTATTACACATTCATACGCAGCAAGTAATCGTCATAATGGAACCAGCTGCCCCCTGAGCTCCGCACGGCAGCCAAATGCGAGCGTGTGTGTGTGTGGCTGCGTGTGTGTTGCACGCGTGTCACCTCCCGTGGCAGGCACTGAGGGCCGTGTTGGCGGTCCTCGCCTCGCTCCCGTGACCGGAGTACGCCGCCGACCCGCTTCCTCAGGCCAAGACGATGGCAGGTCCAATCACTTTCCGGATCAGCGACGCTCGCCGTGGCATTGCCCGTGCCTGATGATTATATGTACACGAAATAAATTTCTCATTTTTCCCGGATCAAACAATTCAATATAAACTGTCAGGAGGGGTGAGGTACGGAGGGCGAGGGTGGGGGAGGGCAGCAGCAGAAGCAGAGCAGCATGCCGGGCCGGCGGGGAGGCGCGCGGGAGGATTCGAAAAGTGATTGCGAGCAAATAGGCGGACGGTGCCGAGACGCCGGCCCGGCGGCCTCCTCCTCCTCCTCCTCCTCCTCCTCCTCCTCCTCCTCCCCGTGTGAAATAATAGTCTTCCTTCGGGAGATACAATGAGGACGGGGGTTTCTTCACGGCCGCACCGGCGGCAATTCCCCCCCTCGAGTGGCCTAATCAGATTTCCAGCCCCCTTCCCCTCCGCTGCCTGGTGCTGCTTGGCTATGCTTGCTATGTCAGAGCGGACCCGCGCTGACCCCCGCCCCCTCTCCCCTCCCCTCCCCCGCCTCTCTTCTTGGTGGCCGGAGGAGCGACCAACCGAACACACCGGCCGAGGAGGAGACGGGCCGGCGGCGGTGAGGCGCGGCGGGGGGGGGGGGGGGCGAGATTTCAATTCCACGACGTCGAGACCCATCTCCTCCTCAATC